>CP092866.1:1367661-1587930 GCA_030710605.1 Cordylochernes scorpioides | reverse complement strand
AAATACTAAGAAATAACAACAAATTATTCAATGGTAAATACATTCCATGTTACAATATAATACACCAGTGTGTATGTAAGAGAAAAGTGAAATAAATGTGAGTAGAGATAAGTGGAGACATGTCTGGCGAGTAAGGTGGCGGTACCTGACATATTGAATTGTTACAAATTCGGCAACACGACCCGCGCCTCATCTTGTTGACAAAGGTTTTGATTGATTGACCGCTTACAACGTCAAACTCGGCCCCAACCTCCGCAGCTTTATAATATCCGATTGGCCTTTATAATAATCCATATATACCTTCCTATAATATGTTGTCGCCAATCAATTACCTTTCATTTTCCTCTCAACATATTCTTTCTCTCTGAAATGTTCCTCTTCAATTAAGGCAATCAATATATAAACATAGAACATCCCATATATATGATTTCAGTGTCACAAAATTAAAAGCGAAATATTAACTGAATAATTAGGCTAATATTTTTCTTCTTATAATATTTTGAAAAATTCTCTCGTCAAAATACAATCCTTTCATCATTATTCTATTATAAGGGCGTGGAGTGTAATATCAAATACAATAATAAATATTACACTGCTTGTTATTCTCCAATCCTGTGAAAGTTTTTCTGCAAAATAAATGTATTTAATACCTTTACCTGAAATATCCCTGCCTTATTTCTGCCTTTTCTCAGATAAAATGCACTCAATAAATTATCTTATGGATTATTCTATCTTGATATTTTGAAATATTAAATGAAATATTAAATATTAATAGTGATAATAATTTAATGTTGACGTCGCATGCCATAGAATATGAAGTCATGTATATTTAGGCTCAATAGAGGACAGCTTGTTTAAAGTTTCCAACCAAATGCATCACTTAGCGCTGTCCAATCAATACGAAGCCTGTTTAATTGACACGTGGCCTGAGGGCGATCCCTGATTGGCTGCAAAACCATTTGGATAATAAGTGCACGGTGTCTTGTCGAGCTCTGTACTAATTAGGAATACTCTGCATAACCTTTGTTGCAGAGAGAATAACCTCCCCCACAGCTATTCTTCTGATACCATATTGGTCAAATTCTTTTAATAAAGGAGGTATCGTTGAGAACGCCTGAATTATCAGAGCCAACATTCTATTTGACGTAGTAAATATAATTGTTTGAGAAGCATTATTTTTCTATATTTATATGTAATTAATATTTATTTTTTTGGAATAAATATATACTTCTAATATATTAAAATAATGATACATAAAACTATGGTGGATATATTTAACATAAAATTACATAGTATCCTTATATTATAATATATAATAATTTATAGAATATTCTCTGAATATTTTTATATCAAATATAGATTATAATGTTGAACTCTGAGATATTTAAATAGGAAACGCGGTAGCTTTTCGAATTCATATTAAACTAAAATATAAAACGATAAAATTCAAATGAGTGAACGTTTTCGTTTGCTAAACAATATTTTAGCCTACAGAATATAAATTCTACTGAATACTAAATTCGATTATCAATTTTAATGAAAATTAATTTCTACTATATACATTAAAATGACAGAAAAAAAGGATGAAGATGAAATATGTTGCAGTTTTTTTGTTATTATGCAACTGCCATGGAGAATAAATTCTACAATCTCTAAATTGAATTGGGTGGAAAATTAAAGTTGAGTAATATTAATTACATCGATATTCCAACAATATTTCTCTGAACTTGTCAAGTCAATTCGAAAGTTTATATGTAAAATTTTTGAATATATAGCTACAAGTTTAAAAAATATCATAAACGAGGTAGTGTATTAAAAATAACGGTAAGAGGGATTGGCTCAAATATTAAATTTATATTTATTCTAATAGACCTATATGATTATTTTTACATACAATTGCATGTATTGGATCGTATTTATTTTTGTCAATGGCCGTATTTGCATATCATATACCAACCTTTATTAAGGTACAAAGGGTTTATAATAACGTATTGTTAAGTAAATCAATTTCTGATCTAGGTTTTATACAACATTAATGGATTTACCTATTCATTAATGATTTTATATATTTCATAAATACATAATAATGAGAATATTAAAATGTTTGTACTATTTCATATGAATATAATAATAATATCACGTTTAATTTTATTCGTAATATCTTGAACAATCTTTCACAACAAATCTTGAATAGGATGGTCAGTGTAGTTTTGCAAGCTGTCACTATATGATTTTCGATTGACGGAGGTAGAAAAATGTGTTTAAAAATATCTACACTCATTAACATAACTTAGGGAAGTGGAGCGTCTTTGATGACGCCGGTGTTTTTTTTTTTTTAGGAGACAGAGGCAATTTTGTTCACACTTGGTTATCTCGTGTACCTTCAATAAAGATCACTGTGGATCAAATATATTTCAGAGTAATTGTCTAAACCCCGATATACATGCTTTTGTTCCTGAGTGTAAATTATAGTTTTGCACATTGCGTTATCTTTGCCGCCAGAACTATCTGAATTGTAAAAGGAATGGTCGATGGAGGAGTTTTCTAGAGACACGATAAATGTCTTCTTCTTTCTCATCTTGACTCAGTTATTTCGGAGTCTCAAGCCTGTGGAGCATGATATTTATGTTGTCAGAGGTCTTGGTTACTTTTTGATGATATTTCATAGCCTTGTTCAGAGAATTTTCTGCAGGGGAAAAGTTATTTTTATAAACCCTGATGATTGTGTTATTTTCATAAAGGGCATTAAGGGTTGGTGATTTGATGAAGATATCAGTTAGGTAGATGTTGAGGAGAATATGCTTAGGATTTACCCTTGGGCTAAACATGGGTAAATACGAATAGTTCGTGATATACTTCTATTGTAATTAACCTCTACGGTATATTTGGGTAGAAGGTGTCTGATACAATCCAGAATGACTTCCTCAAGATAAATGCGCTTATATCTAGTGATCATTCCAGGATGTCTCTACAGGTGACAGCAAAAGAAGGAATCAAAGTGCCGCCTCACCGAATATTCATTCTGATCTTTAAATGTGGTTTGTCTTCGCTTCAATATATGTGAGATTTTCAATTTAAAAAATGAGTGAAAAAAGGAATGTTCCCTTACACCTGCATGAATAATTTTTAAAATATAGAGAATGCATTAGAAATAATTTTAACGACCCGTCATGTCAGCGTCCACACAAAGTCCTGCCTTTTGAAATAGCTAAGTATTAACTTATAAGTCCCTCACACACATAATGGTATATTTTATTTCATAAAATCTCTCTCCCTATATCGAAACTCTTCTTATCGCTATAGTATTGTTGAAACAAGTTCCCCTTTTGGTAAACGAAATGGTGATCAACCTTATAGGGTATCAACCTACCCAAATTTTGAAATTTCCTTCAGTAGAATAATTATGTCTGTTAGATTGTAATGAAGCTCAAATGGCGGTTTGCTTTTGCGTTACTTTAAAGAGGAGTTTTTTATTAATTAAATTGATTTGTTTTTTTTTTTAATAATTTTATTCCACTATAATTTTTTAAAAAGTATTTTGTAAAACTTTCAATGTGTGTAAATTTTTAAATCTTAATGCCAGTGAGTAGAAATGAAATGCTTCAATATTAAAGAAGAAGGAACGTGGTATTGCTGCGCCATCTATCTTCAAATTATGTAACTATTTACCTAGTTGGTTTAGAGGTAGGTTCACCTCTCAGTCTCTGTGGGTGAATACACTTTTCAAGTATAATATAGAACTGTTTTAGAGGCCCACATGTAATATATATATTTTATATTGTTCTAAAACTATTGCGAGGTTTCAATAAATATTTGTCCTTGTCATTAAAAAATAAAACACTTTGACAAGGTTTATTTGTATTTTGTTCATATATTGTATTTGGAACGCTTAGACAAAATTTATATTTTTATTATTTTGACGAGAACAAAAAAAAAACTTTTCTAACCGAAATGTCTAGATTTTTAAAATGATATTGTATTTTTGTATAGTGAAAATAAATCCTGTTTTTCAAAACATGATTTATGACGGTATTCATTAAACAAAATTGCTCGATAATTATATAACAATGTTATAACGATTATAATTATAACGCTATTTCACGTTACATTTCCCTCTTCTAGTCCCAAATTGATGATATTCCGCTTATATTTGTTTTCACACATATCTTATACAAAGCTGCGCTAATATGTTACAAAAAATTATTTTTAGTATTAACAATAGGGTTCCGACCCTTTCAAAATTATATTGAATTCGGCCCAGTTTGAATTCAAAATCTCAGACAAATCCTATGAATGGAACCTTTGTTGCAATACGGTTTAATTTTCTCTATTCTGTATTAGATTTGTAAAAAAAAATAAATCTTACAATGTGGAATTAATGAGAACACTATACTTATATATATATATTTTTTTTTTTTGAATAAGCAAAGTTTTATTCCAAGTTTTATACATATATTTAACTTTCTTATTGCAAGGAGGTAAAAAAAGCTTTAAAGTCGTTGGTTGTGTCGACAGGATGTAGAACATGATATTGTGTAAAACCGAACAAGATGGAACTATAGTGCCATGGAGCCGACTGTGGTTGTTTTGTGACCAAATCTTTTGTTTCAGCATAGATCAAGTGGTGTGTGACGAAATATGATGATTATATTTATATTTACACAAATTTCCGAACAAAGAACACGTTATAAAATGTTATGGATTCTAAAAGAGCAATTTACAAAGCTGTATCTGTGTAGAAAATTTCAACAATGATTACAAAACCTCCCGGTCTCGGCCGTCCCAGGTTGTTGATATGTTTGTCCAATCCATCCTATGTAAGAATTATAATCTTGTACCGTTTCTCCATTGATTATCTTAACCATGAGAAAGAAGTGGTTGCTATGACGAGATAATTAGCGATAATAAATCTTGAATCGTGAAAAAAAATACAAAAGTGAATTTGTACTAAAATCAGGTGGATAAATTAAGAAAAAGGCATCTTCTGATTGTGCAACTTAAAGTTGCTGATGACTTGCGCCATCTGTCGGTAAAAAGACATAGACTATTTTTCGATTTATTTAGTTATATTTCAGAATGTCTTTTTATTGAATAATTAGTTGTCAACTGTTATTATAACAGTTGTATTTATTATCTTATCTAAATATAGATTATTAAATGTTCTCCCCTGTGATTCAGCTTACTTCTCTCGTCGCTGTTTCTCTTGTCTTGTCGTCGACTGAGTCTGTGTCGCTGGCTATATTTCAGCCAACTCTGCAATGGTGGCAAGGTTGCCGTGTGTATATTCAATAAATATATATATATAAATATGTATATAATTTCATATTCTACTCATAATCATTAAATTATATTTAGAATATTTATGATATCATATAAACAGTGCGGATAGTGCACTAAATTGACAAGATATTAATTAATATATTTATATTATGTCATTGCCTCTCTATATGATATTTCAAGTGATAAAAACTTATTGGTATTTCGTTCTGGATTTTGTACGCGATACTACGCGGGAGAGAAGAGATTTAGAGTGTTTTCTCTTCATAGAGAGTTGAAGGTAACACTGACGGAGTTGTTTCGCTTAGAAGTGGGCTTGTATTGAAGTATAAATCCTGGAGCTTGTAGAGACAGATGTAGTGATGGGGAGGATACCGATCCTATACAGGGCAAATGGTGTTAGAACCTAAAAGACGGAAGAAAAAACCCGAGTTTGTTTACCGTCGAACTGAGAGAGATTACGTTAAGATTTTTAGATACTGTCTCTGTATTTTCATATCTTAAAAAAAATAAATAAACATTTTCAATATATAATTATAGTTTTAAATTATTGTTACATTTAAATACATATCTTTGACACTAAAGTTCCAAAAATCACAAAGATTTATTATTAAAACGGACAGTATTGTCCCGCCATCTAGTGACAACTTTTAAAACTATTTACACCTAGTGTATAGGTAAACCTAGTTTATCTCTTTTTACCTTTATGGATGTATTTTAATGATCCATGAAGATCCATATAGAATATTTGATTTAATAAATGTCATACCTATTATCACATATATTATGATGATATCACAATATATGAAAATATATCGAGGTACACATATATTAGAATATTTTCGATATTCCGCTACCCTTTAGATAGAATGATGGGAAACCTTAGTTTTTTCCCAAAGGTTTTACTTTTAGATCAATCGAATGATGAGCTGAAATTCTGCTTTTTCCCTATTAAATTCGATGAGAAAAAATGGTTTTAGATTTTTTAATGTCGAAGTAAAAGTGACTGGTTTTAGGACTTTTGTTGTTGAATACGAATTGCAAATGAACGTGGTAATACTTGTGAACATGTTAAAACACGCAGATATTCATCCAACTTTAAGTAAACATTAAACTTAAAGCAATATTTGTAAATGTGGAGAGAGACTACTAAATTGGTTGCATTCAAATAGAGAAATAAACCTTTACGTCGATTTATAATGAGATGTTTTAACATTTGAGGATAATTTTATTCAATTTTATAATCGTTGATGAAAAACCTAAGACGAAAAGACAAAGTATAAGACATTGAACATCAAACCTTTCTACATTCCAAAATATAGCCTCACCAGTAAAGTGTAAGAGCTTATCATTCGTTTCTCTGAACCAGCGACTTCACACGGCGTTCGTGAACTCTATAAGATGACGGTTCAATTTTCGTGTGAATTCTTAACTTTCCTAAAATGAGCTCACTCTGAATTGTCTGTTATAGGCGTGCGAACTTCTAGGTTAGGCAGCGCAACCATCCATCGGTGCGGAAATGTTTAATAGAAATTTTTAAATCTGAAGATAGAGAAAAATGAAGCGAGTCGTTAGACGAGTTCTATAAACCGTCAATAAACCGTTTTTTTAATGAATAATTGTTCCAACAGCCCACGATTCTTGAAAAATACAAATCTATCAGTAAGTATAAGTACGAGGATCTGGCACATTTGAAAGTGACGAGCTATTTTATGCATATGAAGGCATGTGGTGCAATTACAGTAAAAGCAGTCGCCGAATAATACCCACGATAATTAACATGGCCTGTAGCACATATACTAAGTATAATAATAAATAATAATAATGAATATCCTAGGATGTTATTTTTAAATACTTCGATATTACATTACAACCATGAGATGTTACGGAATGTCAGCCAAGGCAGAACATGGTATCTACACTCAAGGCTCCCTACAAACCTGATCGAGCCAAGTTCTCCTTCAAAAGACACAAGGTCTTAAAAACATAATTCAATAGTTAATTAATTGAAAACCGCCTCATTTTTTCTCTGAATAAATTTCCTGTTTTAGACTCCAAAATGGCGAACCGTACGTGATAGAAACTCTGCCGTGTGTATAATGTAGATACCTTCTATGCAACTTTGCGTTATGTAATGCCAACAATGCCAATCTGAAATCCGATAAATTTGAAGATATTTAATTTTTTCTGTGTGAAATCAATCACTCTACAAAACATAGACGAGTTTATTTATGAAATATGAAAGAAAAAGCAATATTTTATTATTTAAAAAAAGCCTACCATATATTTATTAAACTAAATACATTTAAAATCAAATTCAAATTAACAAATATTTATAATTCTTGAACTATTTATTCAAATGTCTTCTTTATATATTCATTAACTAATTCATTCACTTACTGGATTCATAATTAAATTTAAACTGTTCAATCCCACAGAGCTGGTGAAGGCCGCAAAGACAAGCCGCTACCATAGCCACGGCCGTGGGCTGGAGACATCGGAGTTCGTATGGACGGAATTCCTTGTTCACCTCTCTCTATGGCCACAAATGTGAAGATATCGCTTCATGCTTCTTGATTCCATCTGCTCATGACTGCCATCTCTCAGCTCAACAAAGCTACTTATAACTTTACTATACTACTTGATACATAACTTATATATAGGATGGTCTATAATCTATAGTGGGGTCTATGATCCATATAATATAAATGGCGTTTGTATATTGGTGTCAATTTTACGTAAGAGGCGATCTTTATTTATATCTATATATTAATGTATATTGAATAAATATATGTATAAAATATAAATATAATTTTGATATTTTATTTTAAAATTAATCTACATTCATAGAGTAAATGTGAATAAATTAAGGAAAAGATATTTAGAACTATACGTTGCATCGCTCTAGACATAAATAGTTACAAAAGAAGTTCATAGGTGGCAGCATAGGTTCTCTCTCTATGTTGGTGATAATATATAGCTATCTGTATGTATGTTCTCTCTTTAACCCCTTTCTTTCCCTTCCCTTCCCCCCTGGTGTCCACGTCCAGGCCTTCGCCGACGACCTACAACTCCTCATTTCAGGTTCTCCCTCTTGCCTCCCTTCCCTCGCCCAGTCCTCACTTGACCTCATACACTCCTGGTGTCTTGATGAACTCTCCCTCTCCCCCCCCATAAATCCCTGGTCCTACCCATCTTTTGCAACCCTCCCCATCTCACTATTGATAACATCCCCCTCACCTGTCCTGAAACCCTGACCATCCTTGGCGTCACCTTCGACGAGCGTCTCTCCTTCACCCCTCACCACTACCGTGTCTGCGAAAAGGCCTCCTCCCTCCTCGGTCGGGTTTCCCAATGCTCAAACGCCATCTCCGGGCTCGGCTACGTCGCAAGGAGACGTTTCTACTGCGGCGTCGTCGAGCCCGCCATCACCTACGCCGCCCCCATCTGGTGCGAGGCAGTTAAATACCGCGTCGGCAAGGTCAGCCTTCGCTCTCTTCAGCGCAAATTCTGCGTCCACGCCATTCGGGGTTTCCGCACGGTCCCTACCCTCACTGCCATTGCCCTCCTACGTGTCCTTCCCCTTGACCTCAAGGTCCTTCTCCTCTCCTCCCTCCTTCGCCCCCCCCCCCCGACCCTCTTCCCTTCACCCCCGAATCCCCCCTTCCCCTTTCCTTTTCCCCTCTCCCCCACTCCTCCCCGACCTCTCCTTCTCGCTTCTCCCCCCTCCGCTCCCGACTTCGACTACTACACGGATGGCTCCAAGTCGCGGAGCGGCGTTGGGGCCGGCGTCGCCAGGTTCTCCTCTTCTCCCCCTCTCCTCTTGCTTTCCTCCCCTCTGCCCCTCCATTCCCCTGGCCTCCCACTGCTCGGTTTTCCAGGCCGAATGCTTCGCCTTTCGGTCTGCTCTCTCCGACCTCTGCAGCCTCCCCCCTTCCCTCTCCGCAGCCATCTCCTCCGACTGTCTCTCCCTCCTTTCTGCCCTCTCTTCCCCCATTCCCCTCACCCTCTCATAGCCCAATGCCAAACCCTCCTCTACTCTCTCCTCCCCTCCCGCAACCTCACCCTCCACTGGGTCAAAGGCCACTCCGGTAATCTCGGTAATTGCCAAGCCGACACTCTCGCCAAAGGCGCCACCGTCGCTCCCTCTCTCCCACCACAGTATACCCTCGCCCCTAAAACTGCCCACCACAAATTCCTCGCCCGCCACTTTTGGTCCCTCTGGGATGAGGAATTCATCTCCGCCAAACCCAGCTTCTTTCTCAAACTAGGCCTTTCCCCAAGCTCACTCTCCTCCTCCCATTGCTTCCTCCTCCCAAGCACCGCTATCGCCACCGGTCTTCTTACCGGCCATACTTTCATTGCCGCTTTCCCTTATAGGAAAACCCCACCCCCCTTTTATCCCACCTGCCCTCACTGTGACCTTGCCCCCGAAACTATTGAACATATCTTTTTCGACTGCCCTAACCTAGACTCCCTTCGCGCTACCTTTTTTTTACCAATTGCCTATCCGACCTCGGTCACATCCCTACTTCTCTCCCTCAGCTCTTCTCCTCTAGGGAGGCCTGGGCCCTCACTCTTGATTTTGCCACCCACTCAAATAGGTTCGTCCCATCCAACATCCCACAATCCAGCTCCGACTCTGACACCTCCACTTAACACAACCTCTCCCTCACACCCCTCACTCAACCTCACCTCCTCCCTACCATTCACCCCTCAACCTTTGGACTGCTGCCAACTCACCCCACACAACTCTTTGAACTGTGGATTTTTACCACTTTTTTATTTTGTTTTTCCTTTTGTTTTTTTCTCTCCTTCTACATAGCCTTTTTGCCCTCTTTTTTCCCTTTTTGCCTTTTTGCCCTCTTTTACCCCTTCCTTTGACCTCTCTCTTGTTTGCTTTGTTGCTCCTTCTATACATACCCCTTTCCTTTGCTTTTTTAGCCCTTGCCCTTGTTTTCGTCCTTGCTGCTTGCCCGTGCTCCCTGCTCCCTTTTTTGTAATTCCACCCCCCTGTTACCTACCTTTTTTTGTACTTTTGTTTACTCTTAAAAAAAATTTAAAAAGGGTAAATTTGTTATCAACCAGACTTGCTTGGAGTCTGGCGCTGAGCTTGGTGCTTCCTTGGTTCCCTCTTTAACCGCGCGCTCGCCCTCTTCTTCCCCGGTGTGCTCACTTGCCCTACCTGCGCCTCTCCGCCTTTCTCCTTGGCCCCCCAACGCCGCGGGCGCTTGGAGTGTCCCAAACATGAGTCATGCCTTAAAATGCTTGTCCGAGGCATGCAGAAGGCACAATAATAGTATGTATGTGTGTTCTCAAATAGAAAACTGAATATGTTCATTTAATTTTATAATTAAAAAATATATTTGAAAATTAGATGAATTAAAGGTTCTTTAAAAATTTATAATTTGATAGCATAACATAAATTGATATATAAAATATATAGTGTGAAAGTATAATATATATACTTTTAAAACATCGGTACCTATATATATGTCATAATATATGCTCTTACAGGAATAATAAAGTAAATCTGCAGTCGACCAGAGAGAGAGAGAGTCGATAGAACGCAGCTAAAGTACGGACATTTGGGACACCAACGACCACATTCCTGAGGGGGGCGTCACCACCTGGCGACTTTCCTGGTTAGCCCCCGGTTGTGTACACAGGGAAAACAGTCGTTCAGCTAATAACGTCTCGCTCGCTCTCTCTCGGCTGGCTGCCTGGATGATTGCTCTAACAACTCGTCGTGTGATTATTTCTCACCTCACCACATCATTACCACTATATTGTCACATTGAAAAGTCGACAGGATAAGACCTGGCCGGGAAACAAATCCCTCATATACCAGAGTATGAAGAAAACAAGAAGCAATACCACGATGATCGAACAAACCCACAACCAAGTTCCACAAGAACCAACGACCGACTCTACTGTAGCCGCTTCCCTTCGAACTCTCACCCTCTGTCTCGACCAACTTTTAAACCGTGAGTCTGAAGAAACAATCACCTACGACGGAGATGAACCTGCCGCACTCTTCTTCTCACAACTTGAGTCTCAGCCGAACTTCCACAACTTAGAGCCAGCACGCCAAGCTCGAAAGGCTCTATCATCACTCAGAGGCGAACCTCGCAAAATTGCACAAGACTTAGCGCTACTCAATAAGACTTATGAAGAGGTCAAAGAGTCACTCTGCGCCGTCTATCCCCGACGCCCTAGCTTCACCCTTCAAGAGTTCTATGAACTTAAATGCACGTCGATGGCCGAGATCGAGACCTACTACAAGAACAAGGTCCGAATAGGATTGGCGATCAACCTCCCTAAGAGTGCCATCGTGCAAGCACTATCCAACGGTGTGCCACGTAACTATGGCAACCTTTTAAAGATGGCACAACCCTCGGGACCAGAAGAATGGTTGTGCTTAGCCCAACAGCTGACCTACGAAGGGGATAACACCAGCACTAAAGCTGCCCAACAACGGTCACCGCGCCAGAGCAGAGCACCTTCCACCACCGTGGACAAGACCCCACCATATCCTTGCCGTTACTGTGGCGGACAACACTGGCACGCACAGTGTCAGCAGCGAGGGCCCTACCAGCGGACTTTTCGGACCTTTACACCTGCGGTCCACAGCGTCGAGCAACCCCAAAGATCGACTGGACCTGCAGGTGTCTACGAGACCGCAGCAACGACGAGCTCGGGAGAAACCAAGTAATGCCAGCTTCGGCAGCAGAACTCCTCCGAAGCTCAATGAACCTACCTGCACCCTAAACCAGCATACGCCTGTAAGTGCAATTATTTTAACCCCTATCATTCATTCTTTAAAGATGCCATTCCTAATTGACTCTGGAGCCAATGTTTCCATAATTAATTTAAACCAATTTGAATATATTAAAAATGTTAATAGTTTCATTTGTTCCATCCCTATTAACAATGATGTTATTATCCATACTATATCTAGTCATGCCAAACCAATCGGATTAGTTACCTTACCAATACAATTTAATAATTTTAATTTTAATGAAACATTTTATATTTTAAATTCACCCTTTGAACATGGTATCCTATCTATTCATGTTATGCAATTCTTAAGATTAACAATAGATTTTCATAATCAATTGATACTTCAAAATAGTGTTCCAGTACCTAAACATTTGTACCATTTTGTATGTGACCTTCCCACTTGTAAGCACAGCTCGCGAATAATAACTTCTAACCCTAAACGACCCATAATTCACTCGGTTAACTTAGGCGTTGACGATTTTCAACCTCCACGTGAGCCTTACTTACAAACAACCCTTAGTAATATTTATCAACCTTCCCCTGAATGCCCCTCTCACCCTTACAACCTTACTAGCATTCCTACCAGCCCATGCGCCTCTAGAGAATTAATGATTAAAGAATTTATCGAACAACGCCCAGAACTGACTATCCCTTATCAGCAATTATTGTATTCTTTTAAAGATATTTTCCCTATCAATAAATTCAATGTATTACCACTCAACATAACCCCTGTAAAACTCAAAATTATTTCCGATAAGGTTATTTCCCTCCGACCATACCGAACTCCCTATGTCTACCAGAAGGAAATTCAGGACCAGATATCTCAACTTCTAAAACATGACATAATCACCCCCTCCTCTAGCCCATATTCCTCCCCTGTGACACTCGTTCGCAAACGCGATAACACCATGCGTCTCTGTATTGACTTCCGTCGCGTGAACGAACTAGTGCCCTCGGATTTGCATCCTTTGCCATTGATAGAAACGGTACTGGATAACCTGTCGAAAGCCAGAGTATTTAGCACCGTTGACATAAGCAATGCATACTATCAAATCCCCATCGCGGAGGAGAGTCAACCCCTACTCTCTTTCGTGACTCAACAAGGGCAATATAATTTCAAACGCTTACCCTTTGGGTTCAAATCAGCACCCCAAATTTTCGAACGTGTGATTACCCAGTTGATCCACAAACACCACCTCTCTTTCATAGCCCATTATTATGACGACTTCGTTATTTTTTCTGACTCCTCAGAACAACACCTTACGCACCTTCGACTTTTCTTTAAATTCTGTTTAGAGGAAAATCTCCAACTTAACCTTAAAAAATGTAATTTTTATCAAAATGAAATAGATTTTCTCGGCTACCACATCACCGCAGGGACTTACACACCTAATATTAAAAATACCGAAATCATCAACGCTATTAGAACTCCTATCAACGTTAAAACACTACAATCATTTTTAGGAGCCGTCAACGTATATCATAAATTCATCCCAGAATATGCTAGACTTCGCCACCCCTTAAATCAATTACTAAAAAAGAACGCCAAATGGCTTTGGAGCCCGAATTGTCAACAAGCCTTTGATAAATTGAAGCAACACCTCGCAATACAACCTGTGTTACACCTATTTCAAGAAGGGCTCCCATGCCAGGTCTATTGCGACGCTTCCACGCAGGGCATCGCAGGTGTACTCAAACAAGTACATCCTGACGGTAACATCTACCCTGTACAATATTACAGTCGCGCGTTGCGTTCCTATGAGCGTAATTACACTATATCTGAACTGGAGTGCTTAGCCATTGTAGAGTGCGTTGACAAATTTCGAGTGTACCTCCTAGGTACAAGGTTTGTCATCTACTCGGATCATCACGCCTTACAATGGCTAAAGACCATAAAAGACCCCACCGGACGCCTCTTTCGTTGGAGCCTTCGACTCTCAGCTTACGACTATGAGGTCAAATACATCAAGGGCTCGCGTCAGTACGAGGCGGACCTACTCTCCCGTAACCCTTTCTGCGGATTCCTATCCACAGGTCAAATAAAAAATCATCAGGGCGAATTACGGAGGGACACAAGGTATATCCTCAATGACAAGGACCTTATGACCATCATACGACGGGGGTGTCACTAAAATAATTGTTCCACCATCACTCCGTGGCACCCTACTACAACGAGCCCATCGCGATTTCAATCACCCCGGCATTTCGCAGATGACCAGACTGATCGCAGCCCAATACTATTGGGACGGCATGACAAATGACATCAGGACACATGTAAGAACCTGTTCAGTATGCCAATTGGTCAAACCACCAAAAGGACCTATCTACGGAGAATTGGGACAACTCCCCCCAGCGGTCCTACCGTACGAACTAGTGTCACTAGATACTATTTCTGGATTCGCGAAATATGGAAATTCTCAGACCTGCTTACATGTCGTAGTGGACCATGCCACACGGTACGCGTGGGCATTTCCATCGCGGTCCACCAGCATTCTCACCTATACCCAAGTGATTAAAAAGGTGATGCAGTTTGGTTCTCCTAAACGACTTTTGACGGATAGAGCTCCTGCCTTCACCTCTCCGAAATTTCGTAGATTTTTGATTAGACATAACATTGGCCAACTTCTCACGACGAGCAACAACCCTCAGGCCAACGGATTAAGTGAACGACTAAACGCCACGATTACTGGCAAACTTAAACTGTTGCGCCTCCAACAATCTAAGACGGCCTGGACCAAACTACTACCTCAGGTCCTTCAGGCTTATAACCATACCCCACATTCTGTGACCGGGTTTCCACCGTCATACCTTTTGTTAGGTAGTTTCCCGCTACAACTATCCGAGCATGTAGAAAACTACCCAAAAATCGACGACGCCAGAGAATTGGCCTATCAAAGGACACACGAACGACACTTACGCGACAAAGCGAGATTCGACCAAACACATAGAGCTTCCGATTTTGAAGTAGGCGATCTCGTTTTGGCAAAAACATACCACCATCCAGACACTGGTAAATTAGCACCTTTCTTCTCAGGACCTTATGAAATACTGGAGATAATTTCCCCTCAAATCGTACGGATCAACCGCTCCAACCGACCTCTAAGTCGTGAGACAGATACAATTCATGTCAACAAATTAAAACACTATACGGAAAACGAACAATTTATTTCACCGCCCGTAAATGACCGAGACCAACCCAAAAATACCTTCAATTTCCCATATAAACACTTCAATCACACTCTAATCCATACTAAAACGGCTATTAACTCACGAAAGCAACATGACTACACTTACAATCAAGATAATCAAAGATATTTGAACCACTTATCCCCTGAAATCTTTACGAACCCAGTAGTATATAAATAATTAAGGTAGAGTGGCCCAAAGCAAGTTTCCCCTCGCTCTGTCCGCCTATATTCTACCTTTGCATCTAGAACTATTTTATTTTCGAAAATTAAATATAAGTCCATTCGACTTCCTCACCTACACACGGGACTTTTCCCCTTGGACTCGCTACACAAGTAACTACATAGATAAGTTAGATTGGCCCAGGGCAAGTCTCCCCTCACTCTGTTCGCCGAGGTTCTAACATTGTATGTAGTTTTATATTTACCTCAGTCCTGAGCTCACACAATTGTCAACCTCAATCTCATTTCTCGTACTCTACACTTATAGCATAGAAAGCCCATGACAAGTTTCCCCTTGCCATGTCCGCCTGAAAAATATCTTAAAGTGTAGAGTTCCCCAGTCTTAATGATCTTCAGAATTTCACCATATGTATGTGACTCTTCTTCTCGTTGTTCACACTCCTCCATATCACTTCCCTTATAGTACATTAGATTTTGTTATATATAGCCTTTTATAACCTTGATATTTTCAAAGATTTCCTTAAATGTCAAACTCCCCGGTGTTGTAAAACTGCTTGTAAATAATATTTACTTGTGTACTATACAATATTTTATTTACATAAAACTATGTCACCATTACCTTAACTAATTTTAACTGTAAAATTATTTTCTCTATTCCTGGCTTCTCCAGCTTTAAATATACTTAAACCATGTTCAGCCTTCTTCAACGGGGGCCATATGTCATAATATATGCTCTTACAGGAATAATAAAGTAAATCTGCAGTCGACCAGAGAGAGAGAGAGAGTCGATAGAACGCAGCTAAAGTACGGACATTTGGGACACCAACGACCACATTCCTGAGGGGGGGCGTCACCACCTGGCGACTTTCCTGGTTAGCCCCCGGTTGTGTACACAGGGAAAACAGTCGTTCAGCTAATAACGTCTCGCTCGCTCTCTCTCGGCTGGCTGCCTGGATGATTGCTCTAACAACTCGTCGTGTGATTATTTCTCACCTCACCACATCATTACCACTATATTGTCACATATATATATATGTTATATGATCCTGTCGACTTTCAATGTGACAATATAGTGGTAATAATGTGATGAGGAGAGAAATAATCACACGACGAGTTGGAAGAGGAATCTGGAAGCCATCCGAGAGAGAGAGGTAGCGAGAGGGCTGTCCGCTGAACGACTGTCTTGTGTGGTCACCCCCCGACTACCAAAATTGTCCCCAGGTGTTGACGGGCGGGCCCCTTTTGCCGCCCCTTTGGAATGTCGTGATCTCTAAAGTGACGCCCTTTAGCTACCATCTCTCTCTGGCTGATTCTAGGTTTGTTTTATTAATCCTGGAAGAGCATATATTATGACATATATATCAAACAAAAGGCTGCTACCCCCCGTTAAATTAGACGCAAGGTTCTTTGCTCCATCTCTTGGCCGTGGGTCACCAGTGCTCAGAGTTTCTGGACATCGTCAGTCCATGGCGAGCTCTGACACAATGGGATCTACAGGGGATTCATAAAGTCTTCATAAATTTACAGAAATATATTAACCTAGTAAAGTGGCTATAGGCCAATTCTATATCTGTAATATATAGTATATAAGTATTGTCGTGAGATATTGTTTTATAAAAGAGCAATGGTGGATTTGCCAAAGCCGGTGTTGTCAGGGACCCAAGCGCTCGTAGTAGAGAGATGACATTATTTGGTCTAAATTGATAGGAGCGGTGGCCGTTTCCTTTTTCTATTCTCCCGGAAAAAATTTCCCATCTATACGTATGGCTCGGTGTACAGACTTCGGCAGCCCACGGATATTGAAATGTATCAATAAATAGAACAAATGCTAGATTTTGAAGTCATAGCGATAGAGTTTGGTACCACAGTGTCCATAAAGGCAAGTATATTTATTTCTAAGGTAACACCCAGTTGTATTTGTCCCTTGGGCGAGAAAACATCTGCAGGCACATTAGGAAGATGTGTCATTATTATTGAAGAAAGGTTTGCGTTATAAATATTTAACATTTCTTAATTTTCATAATTGATTATATTAAACGCCGAATGTGTTTCCAGAGGTTTCGTGCAGTTGAATCTCCCAGACCGCTAGAACCCTTCCATTGATTGCGCTTGGCAAATATAAAGATGGTTATAGGAATAAATTCCAGTGTTCGCTACTAACCCAGATATTTATTCTTATATTATATTATAGAAGAATGTTGTCGAGAGAGAGTGTGCAAATAATTTTAAAATTGTGCGATAATATCTGTGTTTCTTCTCCGGAGTTGCGTTAGAGTTCGATTCTAGGTAAATGTTGGAGAAACCGCTGTGATGACAAATCATCGCAACTATCTATGTTTTTTATTTCTTTATTTCATCGCAGTGAGTTTTTGGGTAAAAATTTGTATTCTGTAAATAGTTTTGAAATTTTATTCTCGAATATTTGATACATTCTTATCAATATATATATATACTAGCCGAATGACCCGGGCAACGCCCGTGTTTTACCCGATTGAATGTTTTTATTCAAATACTATTTGTTACAATTATAAATTGGCGCCTCAAATAAATGCATATATTAGTTAATAACTATAGCCTATGTGCTTTATCTGCCTATGTACTGTTGGCTTCGGTAAGACGCTCGTAACTGTATATAGAATAGCCTACCGCCCGCCATGCGCTCGCACAGGGAGGTCACGTGCTCGCTGGCAGCCAACGGGCGCGCGCCGCCCGCAGGGGGGGGGGGGGGGGGGGGTATTACGTCACTCAAGGTCACCGTCGCGCCAACGATGACACGTGATCGTAGCCGTCCAATGGGGGAGCCGGCCATCCGTGACAGAGGCGGCCGATGACTGATTAGGAAAGACGCTCGTGACTATATATAGTAATAATAATAAAAAGGCATATATATTGAATTGAATAAGATATGTATTTGCCAATATTTGCCTTTTTTTTTTAATCTAATGATTTTAAATTTGGATTGTTCTATTTTCAAAATATAAATATATCTATATTAATATGTGAAAAATGATATAAGTATTTGTTCAAAATCTTAATTTATTAGTTAGGTATGAGTACATTTTGTGTAGAAATAGGATTAGTTGACTTTATAAGGTAAACTTATTCATCGGTTTCTATCCCTCGTTAGCTCAGTTGGCAGAGCGGAGGACTGTAGATGTAATTAAGCGGTGATCCTTAGGTCGCTGGTTCAAATCCGGCTCGAGGGAGTTTTTTTTTTTTTGGTAGATGCGCGCGCATCCGTGACAGAGGCGGCCGGCCGGCCGATGAGGAAAGACGGTCGTGACTATATATAGTGATAATAATAATATAATAATAATAATTATCATTAGATAATGATAATGATCATAATGATGATGCGCGTGCATCCGTGACAGAGGCGGCCGGCCGATGAGGAAAGACGGTCGTGACTATATATAGTGATTGTTGCGCTGGAGACCTTATGTACTGGGAGAATACATCTGAGATGTTTATTCACATAGGTTTGGAGGAAAAGAACTTTTTAACTAAAGATTATTGTCTTAAATAAACAAATAAAAATATTTATGCAAATCAACGATACAAAAGTATGCAAAATATTATACAAAACAAAATTATGTAAAAATAATTACACATGAAAGTTAATAAAAATAAATAAATAAAAGAGGCACATCCATAAGATGTAGACAGTAAGTTGTGAAATGTGACTCCAGCAACGCACCAACAATATTATCAATATCTTTCAAATAGTTTACTAATATATAAATATTTTTATTTGTGAGTATCCACATACAATATGTAACAATGAGAGGTGCTATTTAATTGATTTGCTCACTTTTTGTATCGCCCGAGTTGCTGGAAACTCTTTTTAAAACGAATTATTTTTATCCGAACAAAGTCATCCAGGGAGACAATGCGAAAAAGAAATCGCCGGGACCACAGAGTAAGTAGTCAGTGAGCGAATAATGCTCATTACTGGGAAAACTAATTTACTTTAAAAGAATTACTGAAGAATTAGGGAGATGTACTTCCTTTTATTGACTCTCGCCCTTCTATTTACATTCCACTCGCCCTCAATTACAATGTCGTTGTTAGATGACTTCTCGAATAGTGTGGATACATCTTGGATATTCTCTGTGCAAACTTTAACTGATATCACACAATATCTACTGGAAGACAAAACTATGTTAAATGATCAGGAAAAATAACTGAACATATAGCAATATGAGAAAAAAATAATAGAAAAATATAAAAAGCATCTAAAGCCATCTAAAAATAACATGTGCTCCTGGATGTGCCTCTTTTATTTTTAACTAGCCAAATGACCCGGGCAACGCCCGGGTTTTACCCGATTAAATGTTTTTATTCAAATACTATTCGTTACAATTATAAATTGGCACCGTGGATGTCACTTTTGTGAAACGTCCCGCTCCAAACTTTGTGTGTTTTTAAAATATAAAAATAAATATGTACATTTTCACAACGATATTTGAAAATTACATGTATATTATTTTGATTTTCAAATACTATTCGTTACAATTATAAATTGGCGCGGTGGATGTCACTCTTGTGAAACGTCCCGCTCCAAACTTTGTGTCTGAGAAGCGATGTTTTTATAGAAAGATGATCTGGCTTTTGTTTTCTGCTCGAATGAATGTTTTTCTGTTAGAATTTTGTTCCTGCGTACAAAATAATGAACTGGTTTCACCCGTGGTCTCTGCTTTTTGAAAATTTTCCCGATATAATTTTGTATCTGATAATCAAACATGATACATCAATATCGTCATCATCATTTTCTGACTAAAAATATATAGTTTTAATAATTGATTTATATATTTTTTAAAATAGCCTATCGTCTTCCCCGTATTTTTTACCTATGTATGGAAATTTTGGTTTGAATTAGTGAACTACTGCGAATTTGTATACCGGACATACAAACAAACATACAAACATTCATTTATATATATATATAGATATAGCAATATGATTTTGGAAAATACATATTTTTTAATGATTGTACAAGAGCATATTCTATCTTAATTTTCAAATATAATCTATGGCTTTGCCCTAATTATAAACCAAATTAAGATATAAAATGCTTTTATTTAAAACATGTTGTGTGTGAATTTGTAAGTATATATTTATAAATACTGAGTTGCTATAAACGTACAAGAATGTAAAATAAACCTTTATTAAAATATACAAGTGAAGTATGTCAAAACGATGTGGGTCAAAACTCTTCGGAAAAAAAAACTTTTATATTCCCAAATGATAACGTTTTCCTCACATAGCCATTCTTCATTTGTCATTCTTAGAATAAAAGGTAATTGTAAATAAGAAATAGAGCTTTTATAGAATTATATTTCTGCGTTAGAGTCTACTCATATATAACCTTCCGTTTTTATTTGAAGATAATACATGAATTATATAATGTAAAAAAAAATGATTTAAAAAAATAAAAAATTGAAAAATATGTAATACATAATATAATCAATATTTGAGGTGAAAAAATCCTTCATCATCTCGCTATTATTATTTATTTACATATTTCTACCAGCACTGAATGATATAAGAAAAACATTGTGAGATGAGTAACGGACCCTCTAGACACAAACCTATCCGCGCTGGCAACAATTTTACCCACAAATTATCACGGTGCTTTAAAATTCTGATACTTTGCTCGTACTACAAGTATTAACAATAAAAGCATTCCTTGCCAAGATCAAGGTTACCGGTCTATATTGGAAGAAGAAAACCATTGACATCTAAAAGTAAATAAAACATCTATCTAGGTATGTGTGATAAGGCCAATACTTACATAGGTCTGCCCCTACTGGATCACTGAAGCACCATCTAACATTTATTGACATTTGAAAACCAATTCTTACGATAGGTCACCTCCTACCACTGCCGTGATTTCTTTGTTCAGGAAAGACACTTAAATTGAGCCCATATGGCATCTCATTGAAAACAACATCAAAAATAGCTTTCGAAATATCCCTGGCAAATAAGACATTCAAGGAAGCCGGATTACTTCGCCGTAATTAGTAATTATTAATTAAACTTTACAAATCATCAATCTAATAGTTCTAATGAAGATTATCTCTCTTTAAGTTCTCCATTCTCGAACAGCTAACCTCATATGTCCGCTTTTTCGGTTAAGCACAGATTGCTAAACATCAGCCTGACATAACCGTCAGATCTGTTTCATCAAACAATCATGCTACCTTTCATCCGCCTATTTTACCCAAGATCAGCCCAGAACTCGAATTCCCTTCAGAATCATAATATTAAAATAAGGTTAGGGAAGTGAAATTGATGCGGAATTCCTATTTGATAAGAATGATGAGATTGTGGTCTATTAAAATATTTCCCAGTAATTTTTTATTCATTTTACAGTTTCACTTAATAATATTTTAAATCTTCGAATTTAAAGTTCATAGCTCAATATGAGATATCTAAATAAACTCACTACAAAAGGATTTTTACCTTTTATAATTTATAGTACAATTATTTCTTCTATAGAAACTTAAGAATGCTCAAATAAAAAATAATCAGATTCATAAATAACGAAATAACAACCTCCTCCTCCCACAGATTATCCCCCGATAGAGAAAATGTAGAATCAATCTTGTAGCAATCTGTGTCAATGAATTCAGCCGCCGGAACTGATACAACTCTCATTACCGAAGCTTTGAGGCGAAGATTTTACAAGAGTGAGAAGGATTTAAAATATTGACTGTCAGAGAGAGTAAGTAATTTAGACCAAAAAAAAGTCCGTGATGACATCATGCCCGTCGTTAGTTGACGTAAAAAAGTGCGGATGGCGTCATATCGACATCTGTCCAATCCAGATTGTACAAATGATCACGTGACCCCCAATATCGACAGCCGGCTGCCGGACGCACGCTAACTAGTCAAATAATTAAGTCCCTTTAACCTAATTACCTCAAAATATATAACTGATATAACTAACCCTGGTAGAGGACTTTTTCATGAGACTTGTCAATATGGCTATTCAGTTGGGGAGCTTTAATTACTTTTTAAATATATATATTTAAATAAATTCATGAAATAGAGCGACAAACTAGTTTCATATTATAAATATTAAATATAAAATATATGTACAGTCATAAACTTTGCAAATATGTAATAGTAAAGTAGAACTGGTTCCCCGATATGCCGGTAAAAATTAAAAATTTATAAATTTCCATTTTAAAATGAAAACAAAAACGTGTCACCTGAAACACAATGAATCTACAGCTACGGCATTCGTTCTATTTTCCTCATCAAATATTTGTGCTCTGTTTGCCCACGTCGCTTTCTTTATTCAAATAATTGGATGGAGGCCACCACTCTATCTCTGATATCCGACCGTACTGAGGGAACCATTATACAGAACCAGATCGCCCTTCCAGTCTGCGCATTATTACCTACCGCACTATATGTATGCCAAATTTCGGCAGGATTGCGTTTGTTCTTTAACCTTATTATCACAGGTGCCTACTTATTTCCCATATGCATATATTACTAGGATCATGGCGCATATACAATTCCCTTAATCTTTCGATCGAATTCTCTGTTTATTAATTTTATGTTAATACATCCCTTGGTATGCTGATTGAGTGTTGACGTTAATGCCTTTTTTCACTAAGCATTTCTATTCTTCTCCTTCTTCTCTTTCTTAAGTATCTCCACTCAATAATTTTATAGCATCATGCTTGTAGAACAGAGACTTTTTATGGTGTCTACTGGGGATAAGTAGAGTTCATCAATGAATTAGTCAATACAGTCAATAATGTGTTTTTGTCACCCAGTCATTTTTATTATTGCATCCAGAGACACTATACATGTTGTTTCTAGTCTCTGCCGTTCGTTTATTCGCAGGGTCCTTGCCTCTTATCCACCTTAATGCCTCAATGCTGGAAGATTATTTATTTCAACCTTTCCATCTCCTCCTTCGTAGTCAAGTTTATTTGTTCATGTTGTTGTTCTGTTCACTGCCGCTCTTGTATGCTGAGTGAGGGGTTAAGGATGGAACTAATGAGCAAATGTAAGAAGTAAATTATTTTAAAAAAAATACATCTCGAACATTTACTGGTTATAAATTAATTAGAAACCTTGGAACAAGGAATTTACCTAGGAATTACAAAATAAATTATCACAATTGAGACTCGACTTCTGATAATATGGAACATTTTCTCCGATATCGGTAGATCGAATAATGAACCCATCATGTAGTGCACACTCTAAGAGTGAAAGAGAAACAATCAGCCATGAAGCCAAGCTTAGAATGGGATTCCCATACGCCAGGCTTCTGGCAGTTGAAGAATCAGACTTGAAGGATCTAAGGAATTTAAATGTAGATGCTACTAAAATAAAATTAGACGTAGGAAATTTAATCAACTCGGAAGTAAAGAAGAATGGGATCAGAGAAACAAGAATTGAAAAATATAAAGAGTGTTTGAAGAGTTTAATTACCTCTCAATTACAATTAATTCAGACAAAGGAATCGTCTGCATTGTTATAAACAGGGATGATTAATTGGAAGAAAGTCTGAAGGTTGAAGATAAACCCAAACTCTACTTATATCGGATCACCAGGATAGAGCGGATCATGTGTAGCCACGGAATGTAATCGCGGAGGTCGTGCTGTTTAAGAAGCCACGCCGTGTAGAGGTATAACACCATAATGTCCTTTGGTCGTTTTCAAGACCATTTTAAGACCTCTTAATAACCGAAAATTTATTATATTAAAAAAAAAAAAACATTTTTAATATTCAATATAGTACTGTACTGGGGAGTTGAGTCGAATGCTCGGTTTTAATGCATTTTCAAAGGAGAAGCTGCCTGATGCTGTATTCTGACCTGAAAAACGGCTTCACCACCTTTACACCTTTTTGGATATAGATGGAAATTTTTCCGGGAGGAAATTGATTTATAAAATAATGGCGCCTCTCCCGGCAAAATAGACGTTGAAACTAATGTATTGACCGTCTCCCTGACGCTGATTCGACGGCGCGAGCCGCTCCGGCTAATTGACTTGTACAGCGGACTATTTAAACGCGCTTTGTGATCTCTGGTGTACAATAATGGCTGGTTGCATTAATATCACCATATTCGCTCAAAATTTAACCCCAAACAGTCTAAACAGCAACTTAAAGAAATCTCATTCAAAAATATATTTTGTACAGAATTTTTTTTTTTTTCAATAAAAAAATGTATCTCATTCCAGCGCTTGTTGACAGGTGTCTGCCCTTTATTTACTTACTCTTATCTTCTATCTCTCTCTTATCTTCCTTGGCCTGGGAACTCACCTTGTCAAACAACCTTGGTGGCCTGCAGTAACTTGGTGTATTCCAACAGTGCTGCTTGCTACGGCCATCGTAGGTCCACAGATCAACTACTTTGGTTAGAGCCCATAATATTCGGTCTCCGCAAACTAGCGGACTCAGGTCGATGACAAAGCCACAACACCAGCTTTGACAAACTGAGAAGCGTCCATCTAGAGACCATGGTTTCTGGATAATAGCTTTCGTCAGTCTAGGGCGGACTTCATTTCATGAGAGAGAGAGAGAGAGAAATCCACAAGGGTTCAAATGAACTCTTCAAAATCTGTCAAAGAGGCGTTTAGCTGATAGAGTGGAAAAACCAAATCTATGACCAAAATACAAATGGAAATTTTGCCATGAGGAAATTAATCATTAGCCCGAATCCATGGTCTCCAGGTAGATGCTTTTCAGTTTGCCAAAGCTTGTGTCTTGACTTTGTCACCAACCTGAGCCTGCTAGTTTGCGGAGATGGTCAATAGATGGCTCTTAGTTTCAGAGGGTGATGCGACCTTTATTTTTATGGACCTTTTTAGATGTTATTAAATCGAAGCCGCCCTGTACTAATGAGGTTCATAGCCCGATACCATGGTATAAACATGAATTCTGTCTAAATTTGCCGAAGCTGGTGTTGAGGCACATTCCTCACACCACCTTCACGTTCTGTACTGGGATGATCAACCCAATGCGTTGTTTTAATGTATTTTGAAGGAAGAGGTGCCTTTCACCTGAATTGAACTATTTCCAAATATACGTTCTGTTCTATGGTGCTATATTATCTGTTTAGATCCCTCTAACAGATGTCGTGTGGAAGGAGGAGCCAGGAGGTAGTAGTGGATGATCGCCTCGTATTTGTCCAGCCAGGTGTTGAGCCAGTAGTAGGGGTCCTGGAAGTTGAGCGGGTCGCCCGTACAGTACCAGAGCCTCCTGCACCTGCCGGCCGGGAGTCTGATCTTCCGGATCACCCCGGACTGGGAGTCCCAAAAGTCCCCGCAGCTCACATCCCTGTTGTACGACCCGATCCGGTTCTTGAAGAACCCGATAATGCTGATTGAATCGTTGCGATCTTCAAACTTACAGATGACTTCTGTGGGATTCACGAAGATTTTGATCCTGTAGGGAATCTTCAGATCTTCCGGAGCAATTCCCAGCTGCTCTGCCAAGTGATACAGATAGTTCTGGTTGATGTCGAAATACCTGAACTTGTGATTGCCTCGAGCGCTGATCAAATACCCGTGCTCCCGGAACTTGCACGCCATGATGTCGGTCAGCTCTGTCTGGAACTTGTCCAGGTGGCCTTTCGGAATGTTGTTGTTGCCCTCGGTGATAAACTCAAACAGACATTCCGTTCCTAAACGGGCTTCTTCCTCTTCCATTAGGAGAATTTGTTTTCATTACAAAATCGATGTTTACTTTAAAAACGTTTAGAGAACCTACTTAAAATCAAAGGCGAAAATGCTTTTCTTGCTAAACCTTTCATCTGATGGATTGAATGAACTTGAAGAGCGTGCGCATGACTTGCTGTGTGGATGCCGAGTTTGAATCAACTTTGCCATTTAACTCCTCCCGAAATATAATTTTACTTAGTTTAATCAAATAAATATCAGAATATGTAGCAAATAATATTTATTTATAAATAAAATAGATATACGTGTTGAAACGTATGTAAATACCAATATATATTTGATGAAACTATGTTGAAAAATATTATTCGACTTGAGGGAAATAGAAAATAGGCCACGACAGCTGATCTCGCATTCTCTCACCTGGCCGACTTGTGTTCACATCGTCTCAATGTGGACCATCAATCTGCGCAGCGTTAGAAGTTGATCCCCAACATTGACTCTTTGAAAATCAAAGAAAGCACGGAATTAATATTGATGGACATGAAGGAATATACTGATGGACAAAACTTAAGGAAATAATTTGATGTCGCTGGTTGTCTTTTTTTTTTTAAGGAGACAAAATAAATTTTGTTCACAGTTGATTATCTCGTGTATCTTCAATAAAGGCAACTGTAATATATTTCAGTTATTGTCTGAATCCCGATATACATGCTAGAACTTCCTCAAGTGTATTCCATGAGTGTAGGTATCTATAAAGAAGAATATCTCCGGGAGGATAATCTATATATATATAAAAGTCAATTTCTGTCTGTCTGTCTGTTTCGCGATAAACTCAAAAACTACTGAAACAATTGGTACCAAATTTTGCATGTCGCTTTTTATAAACCCGAGGAAAATTTTTGGATATAATTTGCTTAGTATTTTTGGCTATTTCTTTTTTTCACTTGAAGAACTTTTTTTTACGCGGAGTAATCCGGAATGGAATGAATACCCAAATATGGCCATTTTGTATACGCATCGGTGGCTCAGTGGTAGAATGCTCGCCTGCCACGCGGGCGGCCCGGGTTCGATTCCCGGCCGATGCATTTTTTTTAAACAATTTTTAAAACTCATTTTTATATTATATCTTCTATATATTTATATAAAATTTTACACAAATAAATTTACTGGCAATGCGTTTCTTTATGCGTAAATTTATTTGTGTAAAATTTTAACGATAGAGGGCAATAGAATTTAATTTACTAATATATATATATAAATGAATGTTTGTATGTTTGTTTGTTGGTTTGTATGTCCGTATACAAATTCGCAGTAGTTCACTAATTCAAACCAAAATTTCCATACATAGGTAAAAAAATACGAGGAAAACGATAGGCTATTTTAAATTATATATAAATTAAATATTAAAACTATATATTCAAATTATTCTACTTAGCTCACGAACAGCGCCCTCTATCAAGGTTATAAATACGTTTAAAATCGAAATCTTCTCAAAATTTTATTAATAATATAGTTCGCTTAATAATTAGAATACTTGATCTAAATCGAAATATTTATAGAGGTTTGCTCGATTTGAAGATTTATATCGTAACTAATCTGACTGTAAAGTTTGGAGCGGGACGTTTCACAAGAGTGACATCCACGGCGCCAATTTATAATTGTAACGAATAATTGTAACGTCGGGTAAACCCGGGCGTTGCCAGGGTCATTTGTCTAGTGATCTATAAAAATAAAGCTCCCGTCACAACTAGGATCATAGTTATATAAATAAGGAGTTTTTAAAGAAATGCATATTTCTGAATAATGTTTCAACGCCAATTATCAAAAATCGCAAACTACTTAGCGGTACTCTTGCTTCCTATATAATAGTAATAGAATATATTTCACAATGAGAATATTTTATTTGAAATGTAAGATTCACCCCTCTCCTACAGGCTCGAAGAAACAGTCGAAAGGTGGGAACACCTGGACTGCATGAATGTCTACGCGCCCGCGTGGCGGAATTCCAATTTAAACAATTCCCATCATTCTTTAAATCTAAGAGTAATAATAATGATATTCATATATTCCCGGCCATTTTCAGTCCTAAGATAGTTATGCTTCCTCAATCAGCTTTCTCCAATTGGTTGGATCTAATGAAAAAATAATATTCAATTTTTTTGAAACAATTTTTGTTGCCACATTCACTGTCACCCCACCCAGGAGCGACTTGTACTCGATAAACAAATTGTATTGCCAAGGCCGTTCGTTTTCGGTAATAAGTTCCTTTGAAGTAACTAATTCCGATATTGAGCACGATTTGGCAGATAATTATCCGATATCAATATATGCACACATTGTGTTAAAGTTAAATCTCTTCCAAACAATATATCCGTGTATTATCAAGAAAAAAAGTTATTTGCGTGCGTAGAAACAAATAGCGAGAAGTAAAGCGACAGCATTGCAAGATTTATTTTGTTTCTCAATCACGCATTATTTAACATGAGGAAAAACAGAGAGAGAAGGAAGGAAATATGATCATATGTAAATATATATGGCCTGTTAATAATTCACAAATATGTTTTATATCATGTGGGTTTGTAGAATTAAGGTAGATGCAACAACAACAGTCGGAGAGTGTAGGAACCAAGATGAGCTACAGTGTGTAGAAATGTAAAAACGCTGTGGGGATGAGGCACCAGAAAAAGAAATGTGAAACCGTCCCATTAGTGAACCAAACTTTCGACTTCCACCTAATAGGTCCCTTGACTCGATTTCCCCGGCTACACTGCTCTTTGGCAGGAATTTATATCGAACACGTGTTTATTTTACATGCTGGAAGTCTATAATATTGTATGTACAAATATGTAATAGTATGTACAAAATATTTTCACACACATATATATAGGGATATTATTTATATTTATTTAAATGGTATCATATTTTTTAAATATATTATTTTCGTATGTGTAATTTACACTTATGCAAAACTCTTAGAGAAGTTCCATAGTTTAAGCATAAACTACTCTTTATTTGCTTATATAACGGCGTATTTCCCTTACATTTAAATTTAAAATATATAATTTTAATAAATAAAAATATAATAAAAAACAACAAAAAATATATTTGAAAAAAATCCTGGTACAACTAAATGGTACAACTTTCTTATGTTTTGTCTATGAATATACATATTAAAGAAATAGTTGTTTTCATATTAAGAGTTACTTAAATTTCACAACCGATATTAATAAAAATAATTTTTGTAATATCTTCGACCATGGATTCTCATATCGATCAATATTCATTGTCAACATAGAATACAGGGAAACCTCCCCTGGATAACACATACCTCCTGATAAGCCAACTTTGGAAAATGAAAAAGGACTTGAACTAAACCCACTAGAAGTGTAGTGAAAGAGATGAAAATATACTTATTTATGGGGCTGCTAACCAGAGTATTGAGAGCTATACTCCAGGAGGGACCAGGTTTGTCAGAGATTCAAACAAACTATCTATTTGCTGTGGAAGGTGTATTAGAATATAATGTTGTCAGCTCCAACTGGGGTTGTAACCTAGGATCAGCACGCACGCTTTAATAGAATAGATATCAAGAATAAAATTATTAAAAACTGAAAATAAATAATTAATATCACAAAATAAACACTATCTAGCGAAAAAATTATCGCTCTAGCATCCCAGGAATATGAGAAACAAGGACAGCGGGTAGAGAAACATGTATTAGAAACTCTTCCTGCGTTAAACCTAGAGGAAGCAGAATAGACGCTTCTGGACGAAATTTAAAACCTCTAAAATGTTATGTTTTATTTGAAATTGGCTTCAATTTCAATATATATATATATGGTATTTTAAACCAAGAAACCCATATTGTATATAACTTATAACAAGATTTTAATGTTGTATAATAGAAACACATCTGTAAATGATTATACGCATTATTGACATGTGTCTTTACATCATCATATGTAATGTAATTTGTACAAACTGAGGATAAATAAATACAACTCTGTAATAGGTTAAGAGTTGAGCTAAGCAAGAGATAGAAGTCATAACGTCAAAATCGAGATAGATTTAGAATTCCCACAACAAGGTCTAAAAATGGACCAGACCACCCACACTCTTCACATCTGGTGGAATGCAAAGCCCCCTCTCACATCTGGTGAAATGCAAAGCCCCCTTTCTCAGAAACGGCCCCTGTCGCATAAGGCCCCCCGTCTTAACCTATAAATACAGTCACTTGACAGTTAGTTCACCATCGGCGGAAGCCCACGTCGGTTGTCACCAAGGTCCTCCTCATTCACCATGTGTAGTCAGTAAGATATCTTCTATCTCTCCATCTTTCGCTCCTAGCTCAACTTTTATCTGTTCACGGAACTTTCTTAGTGCAACTGTGTCTTCGTTTTTGTGTGGACATTCCCAAGCTTTCCACTCTGCCTCGACCACGACTGCCTGTATTTTGTGAGAACTTTTAAAGGACTTACAAGGTGCAGAGAGGTACTGGAAAACTCCCCATCCTGACTGTTCCTCTTGGTCAACACAGTATAGCGAGAATCAACACAACATCATCACAAAATCTACAAGAGTCAACAGAACTTCAACTTATTACAGATAGTCGACAGGATTCTACAAGAGTCAACAGTAACTCAACTCATTACAGATATTCGACAGGATTCTACAAGAGTCAACAGTAACTCAACTCATTACAGATAGTCGACAGGATTCTACAAGAGGCTACCAGACCTCGCCACATTTATATATATATATATATGATATGATCCTGTCGACTCTTCTGTGGTATGATCCTGTCGACTTTCAATGTGACAATATGATAATAATGTGGGGGGAGAGAAATAAGGAATCCACAAGTTCGGAAGAGGAATTCCCAGGCAACCAGCGAGAGAGAGGTAGCGCGAGGGGCTGTCACCGCTGAACGACCGTTCGTGTCGCCAACCACCCCCCGACTGTCCAAAAATAGACCTGAGGTTCCAAGAAAAGGCCCTGCGGTCGCCCCCTGGAATGTGGTCGTTAGTGTCCCCAATGACCGTACTTTAGCTGCGTTCTCTCTCTACGTCTCTCTCTCTCTGACTGTAGGTTTACTTTATTATTCCTGGAAGAGCATATATTATGACATATGGCCCCCGTTGAAGAAGGCTGAACATGGTTTAAGTATACTTAAAGCTGGAGAAGCCAGGAATAGAGAAAATAATTTTACAGTAGAAATTAGTTAAGGTAATGGCGACATAGTTTTATGTAAATAAAATATTGTATAGTACACAAGTAAATATTATTTACAAGCAGTTTTACAACACCAGAGAGTTTGATATTTAAGGAAATTCTTGAAATTATCAAGGTTATAAAAGGCTATATACAACAAAACCTAATGTATTATAAGGGAAATGTTATTGAGGAGTGTGAACAAGGAGAAGGGGAGTCACAAACACATGATGAAATTCTGGAGATCATTAAGGCTGGGGAACTCTACACTTTAAGCTATTTTTCAGGCGGACATGGCAAGGGGAAACTTGGCATGGGCTTTCTATGCTATAGGTGTAGAGTACGAGAAATGAGGTTGAGGTTGGAAATTGTGTGAACTCAGGACTGAGGTAAATATAGAACTACATACAATGTTAGAACCTTGGCGAACAGAGCGAGGGGAAACTTACCCTGGGCCATTCTATCTTATCTATGCAGTTACTTGTGTAGCGAGTCCTAGGGGAAAAATCCCGTGTGTAGGTGAGGAAGTCGAATGGATTTATATTTAATCGGAGGAAAGTATGCGCGCACAGTGCCAAAAATTGGGACGAGGACTGTGTTGTCCGTTACAAGTGACAAGCTGCTCGGATACGAGGCGTTTGAACCGTAGTGGGAGCTTGTGCAAGGCGATGATTTCGCGGTGGGTTGAACGTAAAACCCATGTCTGCGCGAAATGATGACGGACCGGACAGAATCAGCGACGATGTTTAACGTACCTCCGTGGGAAATATCGGAGGTAGGCTATATCGTGCTGGTTTGGACAAGGGACAAACATAGATTTGAAGACAGGGTCCGCGTGGCGAACATGTGGCGCGAGAAGAAGAAGCGAACTGTGCCGCTCGATGCAGATTGTTCAAGTAAGAACAACAAGGAGTTGATAAACATCTAGCAGTTAGTCAATTTGCATCCTGTGACGAACACACCATTGGCTAGATGGTGTGGGTCGGTGGATATGCTAGAGATGAACTACGAAATATATTATCATAAATGAAGGGCGAAGATTAGGATTTTGAAATGACAATATAGAAGTTCGATAATTGATTAATCAATAATTCTATAAAAGGTCCTGAGCTGGTATAAGGTTAACAAAGTTGTAAGAATGAGAGGGGCATTCAGGGGAACACAGATAAGAGCCACCAAGGGTTGGTTGTAAGCAAGGCTCACGTGGTGGTTGGAATTCTTCGACGCCTGAATTACAGGGTGAATTTTGAGTCATTTTGAGTCGTTTAGGGAAAGAAATTATTTTTCGTGAGTCGTGCTTACAAGTAGGAGAGGTCATATACAAATAGGTATACACAGGTTTAGGTGCCGGAGGCATATTTTTATAGATAAATTGATAATGAAAAATCTATTGTTAATAGTAAAAATCGTAAAGCATTAATAGGTAGGATTCCATCTTTTTTTTTAAGAGTTACGTTAAAATGGAAATTATTTAATTAAAATGACGATTGTTAAATTCTACTGGTAAGGTAACTAATTAAATGAGTTACAAATATCTAGATAAATAGTATGGAGAATAAAATCATTGTTAATAGGCGTGGAGAGAATAAATGGAGCTAATTATGTAAATATTGGGACAATTTACAAGGAATGACTTATTTAAAGAATGAATGGTAAGAGTTAAAACAATTACACTCACGAGTTATGTTGGTTTAGGGCGCAGGTAAGTTCATAGAGCTTCGGGAGAGTTCTGTCTGTGACACTGTGCGTACCAGTGTTGTACATAACAGTAGCGGCAGGGATATGGCGGAGTCTTGTCCATGATGGTAGGAGGTGTCCTGCTCTGGCACGGCGATCGTTCTTGGGCAGATATAGTGCTGGAAGAAGTGCGTGGCAGCTCCATCTCCGTCGTAGGTGAATACTTCTTCGGGATCACGGTTCAAAGATTGGCGAAGAAGGGGTTGAGGGCTCGAAGAGGAGTGGTTACAGTTGAGTTGGGTTTGGCCGATCATCGGGGCTTGGCTTCTTGTTTCTTCATACTCCGGTATATGAGGGATTTGCTTCCCGGCCAGGTCTTATCCTGTCGACTCTTCTGTGATATGATCCTGTCGACTCTTCTGTGGTATGATCCTGTCGACTTTCAATGTGACAATATGATAATAATGTGGGGGGAGAGAAATAAGGAATCCACAAATTCGGAAGAGGAATTCCCAGGCAACCAGCGAGAGAGGTAGCGCGAGGGGCTGTCGCCGCTGAACGACCGTTCGTTTCGCCAACCACCCCCCGACTGTCCAAAAATAGACATGAGTACCAAGAAAAGGCCCCGCGGTCGCCCCCTGGAATGTGGTCGTTGGTGTCCCAAATGACCGTACTTTAGCTGCGTTCTCTCTCTACGTCTCTCTCTCTCTGACTGTAGGTTTACTTTATTATTCCTCGAAGAGCATATATTATGAAATATATATAGTATAGTTATGAAAAATTTTAAGATTAATATTTTTTTAAAATTTAATTTAAATGTGTGAGGTTTGTTTTTTATTTTTTTGTAATAAATAACTTGTTCTTAATAATTTACTTTTCCTCTATTTTCCAAATATAAAAACAATTACTATTAATATATATATATATATATTAAAAATGGCATATCCTGACCTGGAGCACATGTGCTTTACAGAAGGCAGAGCGCCATCTGGTGGAACAGAAATCAACTAAACATTGATTTAGCCTGTTCCCTGATATTTGGCCAACCCAATTTCTTGATAAATCAAGAAAAGCCATCCACGAACGCGTTTCGCGCTTTTGGCGCTCGTCAGCGTGGAGTAGGCTGAACCATTGCGACCAAAAAATATTTTTTGATCCCAATGGCTTCCCGAAAAAACCAAGAAATGGGTATTTAAGGCCAAACTTGCGTAAATACGCTTAGCACATTAAAAAACGGAATAAAAAAATAAAAGATAAAAAGATCAGGTGTAGAAATCAATATTAAAAATGGCATATCCTGACCAGGAGCACATGTGCTTTACAGAAGGCAGAGCGCCATCTGGTGGAACAGAAATCAACTAAACATTGATTTAGCCTGTTCCCTGATATTTGGCCAACCCAATTTCTTGATAAATCAAGAAAAGCCATCCACGAACGCGTTTCGCGCTTTTGGCGCTCGTCAGCGTGGAGAAGGCTGAACCATTGCGACCAAAAAATATTTTTGATCCCAATGGCTTCCCGAGAAACCAAGAAATGGGTATTTAAGGCCAAACTTGCGTAAATACGCTTAGCATATTAAAAAACGAAATAAAAAAATAAAAGATAAAAAGATCAGGTGTAGAAATCAATATTAAAAATGGCATATCCTGACCAGGAGCACATGTGCTTTACAGAAGGCAGAGCGCCATCTGGTGGAACAGAAATCAACTAAACATTGATTTAGCCTGTTCCCTGATATTTGGCCAACCCAATTTCTTGATAAATCAAGAAAAGCCATCCACGAATTGGGTTGGCCAAATATCAGGGAACAGGCTAAATCAATGTTTAGTTGATTTCTGTTCCACCAGATGGCGCTCTGCCTTCTGTAAAGCACATGTGCTCCTGGTCAGGATATGCCATTTTTAATATTGATTTCTACACCTGATCTTTTTATCTTTTATTTTTTTATTTCGTTTTTTAATATATATATATATATATATATATCATTTTAGCTCCTCTTTTCCTGAAATTTAATACATTTATTTTTTTTTCTTAAACTTTTTCATAAAGTGTATTTAATAGAAAATATTCAGCATTCAGCCCCATACCTGGTTGACATAAATATATAGATTGAATCTATTTTATTAACAGAAACGTTTGTTCTCGATATTATTCAATCTTTTCAGGCCCGTAGCTGCTGGTTCGGGAGCGCAACTTATACTTGAATTAATCGTTTGTTTTATAACTAAGTAGATTAAATTTTATAGGTAAATTAATATCCTTGAATATTTTAATAAATGTAACAAACCATTCAAACGTAATCCCTTATAATACTTGTAAATGGCATTGGAGCAGAACGTGACGCAAACTAATGTAGATTAACAAGCCATCCACGAAGTCGGCTCCAATGGCCAGCTATATAAAGGTTATGAAGGTTAGAAAGCTAATATTTCTCCGGCAGGATTAGCCCACGGTAAGGAGGAAGAAGCAGAAATTTCTGCCCCAGAAACCGCCTTATTTATTAGAAAAATGATCTAGAAGCACTCCGGGAAAGTTTGGAGTGCACCAAGTAATCCAAGGGTTTCTAACAAAGAGAAGCTTAGCTTCGACGTCGCCCATTGGCCGAACTACTCTCATCGTTTGGGGAATAAATGCGTCCTTGTCCATCCTAATCCGCTTTTGATTGGCCCACTACATCATATTTGTAAACAAATCCGGTCACGCGAGTAAGATATTGTTCACCGGTGAATATTTATTCCATTTCTACTCCCCACAATTTCCACTATATCCATCGTGGCATTGGCCACGATAATCATTGACGACGCAATGATCTTCATCACACTGAGTAAGTTTCCATTCTTGATTTTATAGGTGTAAAGTAATTTTATAACATTAATGTCTCGCGTAAACCTATCTGAATATGTTCGATCATATATTTATTCACCTTTTATAGATACAAATGGTGAATATAGCGGTGAATATATTCCGCCGGTTTAAGAGAATAGTTAAAGTCCAAACTGTATTCAGGGTAAGAGAGAGAGACAATTAACACAGTTTTATTGACATCCAGTCAATAAAGATAAAAATGCACAATATGCAGAAAGAAAGAGACAGAGAGAGAAAAGAATGACTAAAAAAAAAAAAAGAAACGGGATTTTGACGAAACAGCTGAGAGGATTCGTCATTGATAAGCCAAGCATCTCGTTCAACAACCATTATAATTGCAGTTAGAATTGCATAGATAATATTTAATTTTTATGTGAAAAGAAACACAACGCCAAAAAATTATAATTTCAAATTGTAACGATAGATAGTATTTGAATTTATAAATTTGATATTACTCTTTATTGAATTTTTCTCATTAGAAAACAACATAATATAAATTATTATTTGTATTTTCAATTATATCAGGTCATTTTTAAATTTTATTTTTGTGGTTTCTGAGAAATTAGTTTTAATTATTGATAAAAATGGCTTCAACAAGCCATATATATATAGTTATAGTTTGTGAACATATTTCGTTAATAAAAAAACTAAATAAAAAAGAGATCCTTCGAAAATATTTTGCGAATTTTTGTTATTTTATTCTCTCGATCCAAGAACAATTTTTTTCTAATTTGTATTATAATTTGTATCAGATCGCCAATTAAAACGTAAACTATATTCCGTTTTTTTTAAGGTAGCTTAAAATGTTTTTTTTTTTATTATTATGCACATATATTCGAATATATTATAGACGCGTATGATTCATTTAAAAATTGACCAATTTTCTACATTAAAGAATCACACACGTCTATGATAGTTTCGAATTCTCTAAACAGATGGGGCGCTAATGCATCATATATATATATATATATATATATGGTAATTTAAACCAACAACCCCATATTGTATAATACTCATAACAAGATTGTCATGTTGTATATAGAAACACATCTATAAATAATTATATGCATGATTGACATGTGTCATTGCATCACCATATGTAATGTGCTTTGTACAAACTGAGGATAAATAAATAAAAATATGCGAGAGCTGAGTTAAAGCAAGATTGAGAAGTTCAAAAACGTCTAAAATCGAGAGAGAAATCCAACAACCTTAAAAAGGAATTTGGCAGCCCGTTGCCATCAAGGTCAAAGGGTGCAGAATGCCGCAGACGTTCAAAGTCTAAATTCTTACAAGTCTCCCCCCCCCCCCCCCCTCGGCAAAGATATAAAACCTCGGTTTTAGCCGAACTTACACAGTCAGTTCACCATCGGCGCGACCCTTGTCGGTTGTAGCCAGGTCCACCTCATCGACCATGTAAAATAGTAAGAATTATTTTTATCTCCATCTTACTCTTAGCTCGACTCCTATCTGTTCATGGAACTTTCCTACTACAACTGTGTCTCTTCGTTTTTTGTGTGTGGACATTCCCAAGCTTTCCACTCTGCCTCGACCACGACTGCCTGTACTCTGTGAGAACTGTTAGAGGTCCTCCAAGGTGCAGAGAGGTACTGGAAAACTCTCTAGGCCCTGACTGTCCCTCTCAGTTACTACAGGTTTGACCTTCGGTTACCATATATATATATGTGACAATTTAGTGGTAATTGTGGTGAGGAGAGAAATAATCACACGACGAGTTGTTAGAGCAATCATCCAGGCAGCCACCCGAGAGAGAGCGCGCGAGACGTTCCGCTGAACGACTGTTTTCCCTGTGTACACAACCGGGGGCTAACCAGGAAAGTCGCCAGGTGGTGACGCCCCCCTCAGGAATGTGGTCGTTGGTGTCCCAAATGTCCGTACTTTAGCTGCGTTCTATCGACTCTCTCTCTCTCTCTGGTTGGCTGTTGGTTTGTTTTATTAATCCTGGAAGAGCATATATTATAACATATATATATATATATATGTAGTAAACCCGATGTGGAATGTGCTGGGTGCAGTCGTGGTAGTGTGTGCGTGATGGGATTTTCCGCACTGGGACAACAAGAGACAGAGGCAGGTCTAGGTGGTAACTTCAAGAGGAAGAGGTAGACCACGGACGAAGACAGCGGACCCGGACGCCACGGATGCCCTACATCGCGGATAGGGGTGAGGGATCCGACCGACTGTAACGGGGTCGCTCTGGAAACAACTACAACTATCTATCTAACTCTCCAACTATCTAACTGACGAAACTTTCCAACGACCCCTATATATAGCAACTCTCAGCCGTCTCCCCTGGCCTTGAATCTCATTGGCTGCTGGTCAAGCTGTTTGTTTGCTCAGGCGTAACGGCGCGCCTCGGTGTCTAGCCTTTCATCTTAGGTTTTGGTTTCGATAGATTGGTTTTGGTTGCTATTGTCTGACCTTGGCCGGCCACCGGGTCTACCTCCCTCTTTGCTTTATTGTGATACATCTTACAAGGTTGATACATATTTAAATAGGGATGGGATTACAATAAACATCAAAAATATACTACAGAATGTGTCCCCGGTGATGAAGGTTTGGTTGGGGGAATGAGATGTAATGAATGATGACCTAACAAACCTATTATATAAAAAAATAATAATTTGCATACAAATTAATTAAAATTATTAAAAGTTACAAGTTAAACAGAGAAAGATGTTGTAATGGTGGTGTATCAATGAAATATAAATCAAGGTTATAAAAATAAAAAGGCACAAAATGAATGATACAAGATTAAGGGAAAGTATATAATGCAAAATGGTAAATATGGTAAAATGATTCGTATAAGTAAAAATATCTTATTGCATAAAATATGAGCGGAGAAAAGTTTGTTTATTGGTTGAACATATAATGTGACGCTAAGGTTGAAAAAGGGAAAGCGGGTATCTGAGCATTTTTCTGCAAAGTTGTATCCCAAGCATTCTGCAATGCAATGCGAACTTGTTTAAGTGAGGCATTGTTTTCATTAACAGAAGGCACAAGATATTCCGTCTGTATCATTAGCTCAGATAGTGAAAAGAAGTGGGAAGATTGATGGGGTAAGAGGGAGAGGTAGAGGTAAGAGGGATTCCTGTTGTCCATAATGATTATGCCCGTTTGAATGATGACAAAAAAAAGTGAAAAGTTGAAAATATGATGAATTGATATGATGCGTCGGGCGATGAGAAAAAAAATAAAATAAAAAGATCGCGCTGGATATCCTGAACTCATTATGGGGAATTCGTATAACGAGGAAGGATTGTTCCAGTCGGATTAATCAATGAAAAAAAATAAAAATGTTTGGCGAACTGGAATCCCTTGGAAGGTTGGAGGTCTGAAGGATGCGGAAAAGGAGAGGTGGGTGCAAGAGCTTTATTGCTGTCAAATTTGATTGTGTCCGGCTTGTATGATGAAAAAAAAAAAGTTGAAAGATGAAAAAAAATGATGAGCCGGACGATGAGAGAAAAAAAAAAATCTAACTAGGTCTCCTGAGCTCACTGTTGGGAAATGAACAGCAAGGAAGGGTCTTCTAGTTAGGTTAATCAATAAAAAAAAAAAGAAAATGACTGACGAACAATAAACTCTTGATGGCTGTAAAAGGTTGGGAGGAAAGGTTCATGGGATAGAGTTAGAGGCTGTAAGGGAAGCGTCAAAAAAAAACATTTTGAAAATCTATTAACAAAGATAAAATGATAAATGTTTTATCTGTTAAGAAATATTAAAAATATTGTTAGGTGTAGGTTTTTTAAAATGGTGCCTAAAAAATAGTTGAAGTTGTAAAATGCTAGGTCTTAACATGATGAGAAAAAGAGAAAGAAAAAAAAAATTAAAGGTAATAATATATAAAGGGTTGATTGGTAATTGAAGACATTAATAAACAAAATGATATTATCGATTAATAGTGAAATGTCTTATCCACATCTGTAAGTAAAAAAAACAAAGTCCAACACCACAAAACTAGGTAAACTGTAAGTCTATTTACAATGAAAGAAAAGTCAAAAGAAAACAAAAATATTCGTTCCTGAAAAAAGGGAACATTTTTACACACAGTGTTTAGTTGTAGGTGTAGGATTAATGATGTCCTTCTAGTTTGGTCTATGGGGAGGCGATGTGGCCCTATGTCGCTTTGGTCCAGTCTGAGAAGTTGGTCTTTTTTTATTCCTAACGAGAGCCGGTAATGTAATGCATGTTCGTAATAAAGTATACCCAAGTCATATAATTGAATGCTTGACAGACACTAGTGTTGAAGATTGGAATATTGTCATGGCGATGGGAATTAAAATTGATGTGAACAATCTAGAAAAGTGTGAGATAAAAATGTGTGTTTTAACAGGTGATATTCAGGTGGTGCGAGAAAATCGAGCTTGTACAGCCTTGTGTAGCGATGATTAGGTTTATAAAAATTATAAAATAATGAATTTGCGAATTTTTTTAAGAGAAAAGGTTATGGCATGGGTACAAAGTTCGGTAGAGTTTCGTAATTAACAATATAACACAGGCAGGAATGAAATGCAATGGGATATGGAAATTTTATGGTATGATATTTAGTTTTCGCATTTTACATTTATATTTGTTTTGGTAATTATGGGAAATAGGGGAGGCACATTTTGAGATGGGATGATTTAAAATTGATACTTATAAAAATACAAATCTAGGACTAGTTTTTAAAACTTTTAAAATATTGAGAAATATCAATTTGAAATAGCAATAGGTTAAGTAAAATAAAGAGCGTAATAAATGTAATTATTAATACTATGGCCATAAATAAGGTATTAAAAAAAAACACACAAATAAGTTTAGAAAATATGATTCGAGTAATTGAAATACAATATGATTTTTTAAATGTAAAATTGAAATTAATGAATTGAAATTTAAAAGTTGCGTAAAATAAGTAAAAATTGGTAAATGAGTGTGTACAAGGTTTAAAATTTGAATTGAAATGCTATAAAAATGGTAAAATAATGAACTTGATGGATTTATAATAATAATGTTATTGCTATTAAAATGGTATCGAATAATTAATTCAGAGCAAACGGAGATAGTGTTACATTAAATAGTTCTGTAGAGAAAATTCTCCTACCAGATGGATGTCTTGAATGGGGCTTGTGGAGTGGGCTGCGATGAGGCTTGGTGGTCACTTTTTGCGATGGTTGCCATGGGACATCGTCGATGTTGGTTGGCGGGGCAATGCCAGGATTTCTCGATGAGTCTTGTCTGCCTGTTCGAGCTGATGGAGGAAGATGTTTGTGGCGCAGGAGATGTTGATGGGGGCGATGGTGACCTCCTCGGTGCGAGGCGCAGCAAGTCCTCGCATGGCGTCTTTTAGGCGGCTTACTCGGTCTTCGCAGTGGGGCTGCATGTTGGTGAGGGCATCCGCGAAGTACTCGTTTCCGGCCTCGTCATCCTCTGCATGTCGTTGTCCTCAGTTATCCTGTCGACTTTAAACGGGTTCTGTAGTAAACCCGATGTGGAATGTGCTGGGTGCAGTCGTGGTAGTGTGTGCGTGATGGGATTTTCCGCACTGGGACAACAAGAGACAGAGGCAGGTCTAGGTGGTAACTTCAAGAGGAAGAGGTAGACCACGGACGAAGACAGCGGACCCGGACGCCACGGATGCCCTACATCGCGGATAGGGGTGAGGGATCCGACCGACTGTAACGGGGTCGCTCTGGAAACAACTACAACTATCTATCTAACTCTCCAACTATCTAACTGACGAAACTTTCCAACGACCCCTATATATAGCAACTCTCAGCCGTCTCCCCTGGCCTTGAATCTCATTGGCTGCTGGTCAAGCTGTTTGTTTGCTCAGGCGTAACGGCGCGCCTCGGTGTCTAGCCTTTCATCTTAGGTTTTGGTTTCGATAGATTGGTTTTGGTTGCTATTGTCTGACCTTGGCCGGCCACCGGGTCTACCTCCCTCTTTGCTTTATTGTGATACATCTTACAAGGTTGATACATATTTAAATAGGGATGGGATTACAATAAACATCAAAAATATACTACATATATATATATATGTTGACCACGAGCACATGTGCTTTTTGATGAGCAAATGCCTTCTTTATTTTTAATATCAACACCTGACCCATTTATCTTTTTTTTCTATTGTTTTTTTTTTTCACATATATATATGTGGAAATTTTGCCGGGAGGAAAATGATCTAAAGAGACAAGGGTCGCCTCTCCCGTCAAAATAGACGTCTAAAACAGACGCCATCTATGGCGGGAGAGGCGACCCTTGTCTCTTTAGATATTTATATATGTATGTGCGAAAAATAATTTTAAAATATAAAAATTGTCAGGTGTTGATATTAAAAACACACAAAATGGTATTTCCTGACTGCTCACATCAACATTTTAGATGGCAGAGAGAGTTATCTATATATACCCATTATTATATATTTTCCATTTCAAACTTGTTCCCTTTATCCTATGTAACACTGTATTTAGAACGGCCAGAGAATTAATTTCAATGATTTAGATTTACACCCACACTAAAATGATATATTCTCATTTTTGAAATTCTCACATTTTAAATCCTTTTCAAATTATTTTGTCAAAAAGATTCTCTCTTTCTATCTATAAATATGAACATGGTCATAAACAGTCGTTCACTAGTCCCCCCTCCCCTTAGCCAACCAGAGGGAGTGGAAGCGGCATGGTCCCCTAGTTTTCCCATCAACCCACCATAGCGGCTGGAGGCGGTGTAATAATGTGGGGTCCCCTAGTTACCCCTCTTTCAACCAACCATAGGTAGGTTTGGGCGGTATGATTGTGATCTCCTATCTAGAAATCTCATGTAAATCTCATCGATACTATCTAAGATACATTTTGGATAGTACTATTAAATAGCCGACACGTGGCTCCGGGTTACATCAACAACTCTTATATAAAACGAACTATAAATTTCATTGCCGATTAATGTGGAAATATTTATAATCATTTACAAGAAATATATATAATATAGAAGGGTTTTTCCAATAAAATAAATCTAATAATATTGGATGAAAACGTAATTTCACGTGAAGAGTATTTGAATTTTCTAAAACGGAAACAAAATCTCGGTCAATTTAATTTTAAAGAGAGTGGCCTCTGTGTAATTTAATTATAATAAATTTTAAAGTAAACAAAAGTAAAATGAATTCATTTGATAAAAACAGTAGAGTAGATTTTAATAATTGCCCCAGATGTGGTGATGCACAAGTGCACTTATTTTTCCACAGTGTGGCCAATATATTTTATATAAAGTTCAAATATTGGAATAAAAAGGGAAGTTTTTTTCCCAGACGATGGATCAATAGCCTTCAAAAATTCATTTATTACTCGGTGGTTGTTGTTGTGTTTTTGGTGGCGGCACATCTGCCGAGGACTGCTGCCGCCAAATAACAGCTTCCATTCAAGTGGAGTTTTTATAGCAGACGACACGACATTCTAGCGGCAACTGTTTATATAAAACATCGTGCTTCGTCATTTCATCAGTCCATGTAAGGGGAATAGAATTTCTACACATACATATATGCTTCGAATTAAATCCAAGTGTAATATTCAAATATTCCTATATGTGTGTCCGAGTGTATTCCTTCATAGATTGACATCTATTCTAGAAGAAACTCTTTGTTTAAATCGACGATTTAGTGAACAGCATTTACCTTCATAAATGTTGAAAAACACGTTTGAACTATACTCTGAAAACATATAAAATAATATAATATAAGGTTGCGGGAAGATGGTATTTATGTACCAAAAGAAAAGCACCTCTCCCGTTTAGAATGCACAAAAACGATGTATTTTGGCTCATCTTTCCTCCCAGTATAGATGTTATGATGTCCACGAAGAATAAGCTACAACCCCAGTTACGGAAAAAGGGAAACAAAAGCCAATCTGTACACAGACTGGGGCCAAAGCCAGAAAACATTGTAAACAGGATGGCCTTTGTCTGAATTTGCCAGAACTGTTGCATGTTCTTCATCCTTACAATAACATTCGGGACTGAGATGATGAACCTAAATGTATTGTTCCATTGTAATGTTATTGTTGTGCCGAGATGTCAATGAATGCCGGCCTGGAAACCTCAATTCTTTACAGACTGGATCTACGAGAACAGGACTAAGCCGCCAAAGGATTTGACGTCTATAAACTACATCTATAGCGTAGACACCTCCTTAAACCTTACTACACCAGACGAGATCTATAACGGCAAGGTAAATAAAGGAACACCAGCTGTCCACTACATCAACTACATCATACTCCTCGGTCATCCGCAATTATCCGCAGGATGGTGCAACACAGAGAAAGTTGGAGGGACGTCCTCCCTGCCAGTCAGGTATATGGAGATATTGTTTCACAAGTCCTTAAATACTAGTATATAATGTAAATTTTATTTGGAAGATGATTTATTAATTATATAAATAATTAACTGAACTTGCTTTTGTGATTTTAATTCAATTCAATATTCGCATATAATATCATTTCATATATAAAACTATAATTTGAGATTGTATTGATTACATAAATCTCATAAATAAACAAAAGAAGTTTCAGAGTTTTAGAAAACTATTTCTCTTTCACAGTTTGAGTTATATGATATAGATATTTGATATATTTGGTATTTTTCATATTATGGCGTTTATGAACGATATTACGATTAATATATATTTGGTATATTTAATTGTAACTTTGTAATTGCCTATATACCATGTGGTACTAATCTAGCGAGGGGATAACCGACATTTTGAGCCAATACCTTAGCCGCTAGAACACCACCGAGGCCAAGGGCAATAAATATCATTTAGGTGTTCGGCTGCGGAACTTATAAATTAATTTATCAGCCGATTGGGGAGACAGGAGATTTGTCCAGGCGTCTGCGTGACCTAGGCTCTAATATGGTGGCAAACACTGCTTCTTGTAACAACGTGCCGTTCTTGGAGTCGTCTGGTTGGGAAATATTTGTTCGCCTCGAAAGAAAATTATATAAATGGAAGTAAAAGATATGAATAAAAACATTTTCATTTTTTATAATTAATATTTATTATTAGAATTTTCAAAAATATTTTCTCAAATAATATTGTATCTCTCAATCTTTCTGTGTTTCCATCGACTGAGGCGAATTGTGATAAGTCTTCATTAAGGTAAAACTTCTATAAGACTTAGAGGATTAGCTGTCGATTTATAAAGACTTGTAGAGCGGACAACTCAATCTTTCTAGACAGTAAATATTCTTTCTGTATCATAAGTTGAATAAACGACCTGGAGCAGTATATTAACAAACAAGAACAAAATCATGCGGCGAAAAGAGTTTCTTGTGCTTTATTTATTTATTTTTACGATCTTTCAACCTCTTTTTTTGTCCTTCAACCTCAAGATTGCCTCTCACAAATTTGTTCTTCTCTATTTTGATAATAATATTTTGTCATGTTGCTGTTTTATGTAGGGGGCGAAAACTCATAACCTTAAATTCGAAGAGATTATTTCAATTTTTTTATTTCTAATACCCTCCTCATAGGTGAAATGCATTCGGGAAGAACTTGGGTAACGCCCTCTCAGAGTGAATGACCTTGGTTGAGAGAGGACCAAACCTGGACAGTTGGCGAACGTAGGTGTTCTCCAGGAACCCGCTCTTGGCTACTTGGCTGTCTCAGAGACCCGTCATCTTGCTCGCGTGCATGGACTTTGCTCGTCTGCCCGGAATTAGTACCAACCGATTATATATTTATATATAAATTACCAACACACACAACACAACTCAAGAAAAAAACACAACACAACGAAAACACACAACAAACAACAACACAAATCACAAAATACAACACACAAAACGACACACACACATATATAGACACAAAATATATCCAGGTTACATTGTGTAGGTCATGCAGTGAGGACTGTATTGGCTCGGGATATATTCTCAGTACTGGATGGCATCCTTGGTGGTGTTTGAAAACCTGATCGCAGAGAACCTGGAAATTCAAAGTGGAAAGTCAGTTCTGTGAGGGTCTTAAAACTATTTACAACTAGCAGATTGGTTCAGCAGATTGAAAATTATAAATGTGATTTAAAATGTAATTCTAAACAATAAAACAATGTTATTGAATTTATAAGGTCGCTAATTCTTTTTAGAATGAATATAAAACCATATAAACTTTTACGGGTAAAAAATAATTATTTATAAATTAACAATATTTATATTCAAAATTCAAACAGGTATTTATAAATGACCTATATATAATGTTTGAAAAAATAAATTTCTGAAGTAATTAAAGAGAAAGAAGCTCCATCCTTTACAACTAAATTCAATTCACAAAATAATCAATATACCAGATTGTTAGAGAAATGAAAAATAAATCTATTAATCTTTTTAGAGAGAGATAGTAATTTAAAAAACTATTTTCAATAAATCATTTCCATTCGTTGAATCTCTAAAAATATTTATCTCTCTTTAATTCTTCATAAACACACTCTCATATAAATAAATAAGACTAACAAAAGTTATAGAAGCACAGTTTTGCGAAACTTTTACAGCGGGCCACTTGAAAAGTTAAAAAAGAAAGGGGGAGAAGGAGAGAGAGAGAAAAAAGAAATCTAATGTTTCTAATATTGAATCAGAGCTATTTTTTCTTCCTTTTCTAATAACCTTCACCATTTCTTTTCCTCCGAAAAACTGCCAGAAATCAATGAGTGTAATCAAGGCCTAACACAAAAGAGTTAAAAAGAAAAAGAAAATACATTTAATCACATTTTTAACTACTTTTCCTGTAATACTTTTTATATTAAGTTTAGTTTAATACTTTATTATTTCTTGGTTCGGATTGTTTTTTTCTCTCTGTTCCATTCGACATCTTATTCGAAACCCCATTAAAGGTATATTTAGATTTTGATCATGTTCATATAATTAGCAATTAACTGATTTGCGATTATATTTAGATCATTTTAATTGAATAGGTGATAATTGAGTTATATTGATTTTTAGCTATGTTAATTAGTAGAGTAATTATATATTCTTGTCCTTGTAATTACTACTGTGGATTCCTTTGTTTATTAATTACATTTACACATTAATGGCTGGGGAATATAGTCTTAAACTATAATTATATTAAATTAAACTGAGAATGTGCTTTTATAAAACTGTTTAAATATATATAATATCTCACAGGAATATATTCAATTACAAAGAAGTATTTGTCACTTTTAGTGTTAAACTATCTTGACGTTTGGGCGACGTTTCTATTGTTTCTCTCGCTACATTTTATTTATTCACAATTGAAATTGCGATAAAAATTTAGGCGACTATAATTCGTTATATTTCAATTTATAGTAATTAAAAGTGAGAGGTAATTTTCATTATGATCATATGATATTTCTTTAAAATTGATTTTAAGACCATTTTAGCAGAGAATATATGTAATATTATTCTTTCAATAGATATTACGATCTTTGTTTCCTATCGTGTATGCAAATATATCAATGGCATATGTAAATAAGTAGAAAGGTTATATATCAGACCCAGCACTTAGCCCGTCTATTCTTCTCTTCCTCCGAGAGTTGCATTATTAACGGCCCCTCTTAGCTTGGCCTCTCTCAATAAAATATCATCGCACAATTCGATTGGAGCAGCTCGGGCTATTTGTTTGAATAGAACCCATTAACCACTTAGGTAGTATTGCTATCTTCTAGCTAAGTTTCCAGTGAGACTCTCGATATTTCCAATAACAATATATACCTAGGCAATAGCGACGTTTATGTTTCGATAAACTTATTTGTGCGCATTACCAAGTGACTGTCACTTTACACCGATATGAAAAATAAGAGGCTGTTTTTTTCCTTTTCCAACTGATGCCTTTTTATTGTTCTTGTAGTGAGACACCCCGGCAAGACAACCTCTATCTTCACAAGAGACCTATTTAGGTTTATATATTTCAAGTATTCCATCGAATACATATATAAGGAATATACATTAAAAGTTATTCTAATATTTGCGTAATATTAAGTTGGTCTCCAAGGTACTTATCTAGAGTCCATCGTCGTACCTTGTCCACTACAGCAAGATTACCGCTAGGAAGAATTACCTTTTGACGAGGCTATTGTGCTCAACTGTCACACTGCGTGTCTTTGCCGCGAACCTGTTCTGGGTCTTCACAAGGTCTCCCTCCAACACACCGATCGCCTTCAGTTTTACCGGACTCTTACATCTCTCTCCGACAGGACTCCCAGGCAGTTACTATCACTCTCTGGATCTCTGGACTCCGAAGCCTCATTTTGCGTCTTTGGTACCAGCTCCTCGCTAATTGCACTCAGTATAGGCATATATAAGATATGAAGTTGCGGGAGAATGATATTCATGTATCAAAAGAGGCACCATTCCTTTTAACCGTGCACCAGAACGATGCACTGTGCACCACCCAAATAAAAAAACTTCACTAGTGATGAAAAAAAAGCGTCCCAAAAACAGTTTTGGCGAATTCAGAAAACACCCAACCTGTATGCCATGGTGTCGGACTTTGGCCCTCATCAATACAGGGGCGGCTTCGATTTCATAACCTCTACGATAGGAGTTAATAAATCGGTAGAATTTACCAAACAGGTGTTTGATCTGGTGAAGTAGCAGGGGCCGATTCTCAGGTTAGAAAACGACATAAAATTGCAGAAGAATGATATTCATGCACCAAAAGAGGCATCTATCTCTTTAATCGTGCATCATAACGATGGCACTGCACGCCCTAGTAGAAAACCTTGCTAGTGATGATAAAGAATGAGCCACAACACACTAGTTTTAGAACATTTAGACAAGAAGCCGAACTGTATTTCATGGTTTTGGGGTTTGGCCCTAATCAGCACAGGTGCAGTTTTGATTGCCTTACATCCTGCAAGAGATGTTATGAAATCTGAATATGACAAAACTAGTGTTGGGGCTCGTTCTTTATAGCAAAGTGTTTACTAGGGTGATGCCCAGTGGCATCGGTTTGAGGCCCAATTAAAAGGAGCGGTTCCTATTTTGGTCCATATTTCCTTTAATTAATTAATGAAAATAAACTGAAAAAGAACACATTTTATATAGATTGTGGTTGGCAATGGACTACTTTTAATTTTTATAGATATAGATTTTTGATTAAAAAGGCATATATTGGATCAAAATATTTTGAACCAATATATGCCTTTTTAATTAAAGATTTATTTATAGATTGCTCTATTTTCAAAAAATAGATATAGAAATTGAAATTAGTCCATTGCCGACCACACCTACCACCTAGAAGTCTGATATTTTGTCAATTCGCAATGCCATCAGGTTTGAAAATGTTTACCGAAATCCAGACTTCTAGGTTCTATATGAGTATGTTGAATCACAATAATTATTGACAGAGAAGCAAGTTTAATAAATTATTTCAAAAAGGTGTCTCAGCAGGTGAAGTTGTAGTGACCTTGTAGTTGAATCCATTGGTACAATTTGTCGAGGTGTTGTCCACTTGTTAGAGTTTAATTTATTATAACTCTGTGTATATATGTTTTTATTATATTTTACCACGAGTGCCTGGTCACGTGTGTATGAATTTATTGTATAAATAGTGTGTTTGAGAATAAAGTGTGTGTGTGTGTTGAATTGGAGCCTTGTGAGACTCGTGCTTTCACCTAGTAGTTAGAGCTCGGAGGGCCCGCGTCATTTAGAGGAAGATCTCGGCGCTGACTATACCTCTGGATGAAAAGTGAATAAAGAGAACCAGCCAAAGAAGAAGAAGATTGATTAACATTTTGGTCCCTCGAGCCGGATATAGGCTAGGTTAAAGTTTAAGAAGCTTAAAGAAGTTTAAGAAACCTAAAGAGGTTAAAGAAGTTTAAGAAGTTTAAAGAAGTTTAAGAAGTCGAAAGAAGTTAAAGGAATTGAAGAAAGAATCAAGAAAAAAGGCCTATGCAAATTTAGGCAAATCATAGAAAAAAGAAGAATTTATGCAAATAAAGTTTTGCAAAAAAAAGTTTTGCAAATTGGATTAAAAGGAAAAGGCCGAGGTATAGAGCGTCAAGCAATAAGTTAAGTTAAGATCAAAAAGGCTAGAGAATGAAGCGGGCTATAAGAAGTAGAGCCGTTCAAAGAACGACCATCTCCAAACTGATCAAAAGGATGGAAGCAGAATTGGATGGGGAGGCTACCTCAGAGAAGTTCGTGAGAATTAATTATAGAATAATGGAGGAATATATGGTGAAGATCCGAGATGAAGATAAGTTGATATGGAATTTGATGCTGGACGATGAAGAAATTGATGACAAAATATTAGAGGAGGAAAGGGATACAGTGATCCATTATTATGGGAAGTGGATAGATCTTGAAAGTGAAATAAATCATTTCCTCAACTCTCTGACGAAGAATACGGAAGCCCTCCATGGTGCTAGTTCGGAAAAGGGCTCTTTGTCTGGAACAAGAGTATGCCGATTGCCCAACTTGGATTTGAAGATCTGCGATGGAAGCAGTTTGGAATTCGGGATGAGTGAGAAGCCAAGTGTTGTCGGAGTTACCCTGATGAAAGGAGTTGATCCAGCTTCTATTAAGGAAGATGCTGGGATTGTGGTATCATCCGAGCAAATGGTAGAAGAGACATCCACGCAGATTGCCGTTGAAGAAAGTCATAGGGCTCAAGTTGAGAAAAGGCATTTGGCTGAAGAAAGCAAAAATACTCAAGTTAAGAAGAAGTCTGTTGTAGAAGTTGATGAAAGTAATAGGGCTGAAGTTGAGAAAGTATCCGTTGAAGCAGATGAAGAGAAAGGGCTGGATGTGAAACAAGGAATGGATTCAAAGAACACTGAAGAAGTGAAGCTGCTATATGCAAAACAGGGTACCGATTCAAAGGTGGAAGAAAAGCTAGATGTAGAACAAGGTACCGATTCAAAGGTGGCGGAAAGGCAAGACGCAGATTTAAAGAATGGGAAAGACTCAGAGGCTGAAACCAAGGACAATGGAGTAGGGGATTTTGAGACTGCAATTAAAGGTTATGAATCGGTGAGCAATTCTAAAGCGGTAGCTGAAGGCGCTAATCCAGTGGAGATTTCAGATGGTGAAGCTGACTCCATTGATGATATTGAGGAAAGAGTTGTCAGAGTTCCAGCATCGAGGAAATTGGTGGAAGCGGGACAGACTGGAGATGTGGAATTTAAAGTAAAGGGATGCTATTTTCCTGATCGCCCTGTATTTGGGTGTTAATCCAAGGCTGCGCCTGTACGGCCAGTATTTGACGGCGCTTCCTGTCGAGGACGAAACGGATTCTCGTTGAAGCGATATTTGAAGAGGAGTCCCAGTCTATTGAGAGGAATCCCTGAGATAGGGATAAAACTTCGGAAGAATAAGTTCGGAGTTGTGGCCGACCTGAGAAGATATTTTCGGATGATCGCCATTAAGGATAATGATTGGGACTACCTCAAATTTCTTTGGAAGAAAAAGATGGACAACTGATGGTGCAATGATGCAAAGGTTGGAGAAAGTGAGGCGCTTTCTAGACAGGGTTGTACCATCCAGATCACCTATGTGAAGAGAGAACCAATAGAAAAAGGTTCAATTGGCAAATATCTTCCAAACAATAAAATGCAACTTGTATCGACGGAAATTGTTTCTGGAGATGTAATAACTCCAATATTGTATACTCCGGCCAGTTCTCCAAAGGGGCAAGTGCCTACTCCGGCGAAAGGTCTTAATTTGGGAGACAAGTCTCCAGAAAAGTTTGGTAAAAGTACTCAACTGGAAAGGATTGCGAATCCGGTGGATTATAGGAATATTATATTGAGTGGTTTGAGATCTCTAAGGAAGATTTCGGAATCCTATGACTGCTCTAGGCCCTCGGGCAATACCTCTAAGCATGCAGACGATGCCTTAGCATCAGATCCTGATTCTTCAGGAGGTAAACCTCAAGGTTCTCAAGAGGTTCCAGAAGTTGCAGTAGAAGATTCTGACGAAAAGTCTGCGGTTGAGGTTCTCAACCTTCAGAGCCTCTTGATGTGGAGGGTTCTGGAGTGGGGGCTTCAAGCGATGTAGAGATAAGAGCTCAAACAAAGAGCCCTAAAGCCATATCTTCCAAAGTACTTTGCATGAAGGAAGAAGAATCCAGCATAGACTTGGAAGAGGAAGACACTGGAAGAAACGAACCCTCTCCGGCCTCAATCACCATCAAAGCCTTAGAAACCACAGATTCTAAAGAAGTTGATCTGACGATTTTGGGCAGCATTGCGAGAGAACATTGCGCACAAGGGATTACATTTGAACGGTCCAATGTTATAAGGACATTGGGTTGGGATGGATCCAAAGTGAAGACTGTTTCTTATATGAAGTTCAGTCGTTGGAAAGGACATCGGCGACTACCACGAGCGAAATGCTTTCCTTTATCGCCAAGTTAGAAGATCCCTTAAGATGGTTGGCACCTGTCCTTGTAACAGGAAAATTAATGGTTCAAAGGTTATGGATAGCGGATTTACATTGGGATGATCCGATGGGTGAATCATTGATTGAAGCATGGACTTATATAGGAAAGGAGTTGAATTTCCTAGGAAGAATGAGAATACCCCGATGGTTAGGTCTCGGAAGGAATACCCAGGGAGTAAAATTGCATGGATTCGGTGATGCCTCCGAAGACGCCTATGCGGCAGCTGTTTACATAAGAATTCCCACTGATGATGGAGTCAGTGTAAGATTGTTGGCATCAAAGACTAAGTTGGCTCCCATGCGGAAGATGTCAATTCCACGCTTAGAATTGTGCGCAGCTCTTTTGCTTACCAGACTAGTGAAATATAATGGAAGAGTTGGATATCAAACAGGAGAGTGATACCTGTTGGTACTATTCTACCATAGTCTAGAATTGGTTAAGAACTATGTCTGGAAATCTCCCCACTTTTGTCGGCAATCGTGTCGCGGAAACTCAGAGTTGTCCACAAGTCAGGGAGTGGCGCTATGTTCCCACAGGAGATAATCCAACGGATATTGCCTCGCGAGGAATTCTGGGGTCCGAGCTGAGATAGTCTTCCATCTGGTGGACGGGACTTGCCTGGTTATCAGCGGAATCAACGGAATGGCCCAGAAAGCTTCCTGTTTGAGAACCAAAGTCAAACTGAGCTCCTGAGTGTTCATGCAATCAGTGAAACACCTTTCTTGGTGGCTATCGGAGAGATAAGCTCGACCTTTAATGGATATATCCGAAAAGTGGCCTTAGATGTTGCGTTATTGCCATAACTGCCGCAACAGTGCGGAGCGATATCAGTCGCACTTAAGCCCAGCCGAACTGAGAAATGCTCATGGGAGAATACTTCAAGCAATTCAGTGCCGGCATTTCAGGAAGAAATGATAATTTTGACCACTCTAGGATCAGTGAAGCGCACGGGCAAGATTTATGGTTTGACACCGATCCTCGACGATCAAGGAATCCTTGGAGTCGGCGGTGGATTAAAATGGGCTCCATCTATGACATATGAACGAAAACATCCTGCGCTATTGCCTTCATCAGGAAAGGTAGCTCAGATAATTATTCAAGCGGTTCATATGCGGACTTTGCACGGAAGTGTGCACCTAATGCTGTCCACATTGAGGCAGAAGTATTGGATTCTGAGAGCAAAAGATCAGGTGAAAAGATGCATTCGAGAGTGCGTGACATGTTGTCGATACAATCGCGTCACTCCAGGCCAGCTAATGAGCGATTTACCCAAGGAGAGATTAACACCGGGTAAACCCTTCTCAATAAGTGGTGTAGATTGTGCTGGACCTGTGAACCTTCGAATGTCCAAGGGTAGAGGTCGAAAGACGGAAAAGGGCTACATCTGTCTAGTTGTGTGCTATGTGACCCGAGCCGTACATCTTGAATTGTTCCCAGATGCCTCTACACCCACCATCATGACGGCTTTTAAGCGAGTTGTAGCGCGAAGAGGGCACTGCACTCGGCTATATAGTGATGAAGGAACAAGTTTTGTAGGAGCTGCACGACAGTTACGTTCAAGTTTCTATCTGGCTCAGGATCAATTAAGAGAACTGGCTGCCGTGTTAGCTAATGATGGAACTAAGTGGAAGACCATCTCTCCCAATGTCGACATCAATACGTTAGTATTGATAAAAGAGGAAAGAATGCCTCCTGCAAAATGGCTTATGGGCAGAGTGGTGGAGACACATCCTGGGAAGGACGGCCTGGTGCGGGTTGTTTCGGTGCGGACATCGGTTGGAGTGCTCCGAGGACCCTTGGTGAAGCTGGTGCTGCTTCCGGTGGCCCCTCCGGAACTTGATGTGACCCATCAACTCGGGGAGGAATGTTAGAGTTTAATTTATTATAACTCTGTATATATGTTTTTATTATATTTGACCACGAGTGCCTGGTCACGTGTGTATGAATTTATTGTATAAATAGTGTGTTTGAGAATAAAGTGTGTGTGTGTGTTGTTAAGGAGCTTTGTGAGACTCGTCATTTCACAGTAGTTTAGAGCTCGGAAAGCCGCTTCATTTTAGGACAAGACCTCGGCGCTGCCTATACCTCTAGGTTGAAGAGTGAGCAAAGAGAACCAGCCAGAAAGAAGATTGGCTAACACCACTGATAAAATCAGTGTCTTATGCACAGAAAATATCATTTAGGTTTATTGATTTAATACAGTCATATTTATTTCACTTCAATACTATATTTTCCTATCTCTAGATTTAACATTATTTATAAATATAGTTACCATCATATTCAGAGGTCTATCATATATATAATAATATAATTATTATATATAATATGAATATTTAAGCATATTGTCGTTTATAAAGTTTTATGATTATTCGATTAATTTCATAATATCAGGAGTAAAAATACATGAGGTAAAATTTATATAAAAATTCATCAAGAATCAACAATTCAAACGATCCATTACTATTTATAATAACAATTTAAATAATAGAAAAATAGCAAACTTTTGAAACCTTTAAAAATAAGGTTTAAATGTAATAGCACAGACGTCTATTTCTTTAATAAAATGAAAATTTGAAAGTCGTTTCTCATTTAACACAAACGATCTAAAATTAACTCATCTTTTTTTAGTAAAAAGCCTGGCAACACATTTTAAAGTTAAAGGGTCGTAAATTAGATGGAAGGGGGGGGAGGGGGTTGACTATCTAGTCCATTCTATCGGCTGCAGCATATCTATTAATCTAACAAAGGCTACTTCTGGCGGGAATAATGGCCCGCTCGCTCTCGTCTGCTGAAAAAAAGGTGCTCATAGAAATTACACAAACGTGGGAGGCTCTTTTCAAATGATTATTACTGTGTTTAATCAACTCACGATCTTAAACTCGAATTCTTCTGATTATCTTTTATTGTTACTTGCTGTTATTTGTAGTTCTCCATTGAGAACTTTCTATTAATTCTCTTTTAGCCTTATTTTTATATTTATTTCCCCAATTTGAATATTTTAAATTCTAAAAGGTTTCTTTATGCTCCGTTTATTTTAATTATATCTCATTACCATATTTGTAGAGAAGCCGTGATTCAGTAGTGTGTAATAAAGATTATTGTAAACACGCCGTGAAAAGTTTTGCTATTTTTTATATTATAGAACCTTTTTATACAAAAAATGAATAAAATTAGTTTGTCTCTTATATGTTTATTAAAATATTTTTAAAAATTTTCGCAAATAGGATTTTATGAAATTTGAAGCCATAATTTGTATTTGAAAATACAACGTTTAGATTTTTTTTATTTGTATTTGAGATGAAGATTTATGTAACGGATAAATATTAGTATATCTTGGTAGAGATCAGGATAAAATAGTTAGTTGTTTACCAAACCGTTAATTGGAGCTATACTGCTTAACAGAATTATTCTAATATAAGATGCAGGTTTCGAGAGTAAAAATAAAATGCATTTTAAAAATTGGTTGCAATGGGTGAGAATGTATCATGAATTAATATTTTCGAATTATTGTTATTATCATTTTGTTTTAATAATTAATGTATAACTATTCTATTTATTTATTAATAAAATATATTGTATTATATAAATAGGAGTGATTTATTTAATTTTAATGAATAAAAGTTAAATGGGTTTACTAAAATAACTCGTAACTATGTATTTATACGATTTATGTAAATATGTATCAGTGAATTAAATCTCATAGCTATACATACATTTTTATATATCTGAATAGATTCATTTAAAATATAAGAGATAAAAAATCAAATATCAAATATTGATGACAAATGAAGACCACTCATTAAAAAGCGTCATATACCAACCTTTAAATAGAATTGAGTGCTATAGTTGTCTCAGCTCTCAGTAAGATGGTTATTCCTGGCCACCAAAGTGTAAAATTATTTTTATTTTATTCCCCCGAACCGTGAAGTTGAATAAATATGGTTTAGAAATATCTGAGTCAAATAGCGATGTCTTGGAGATTTACTCTCTATTGTTGGTTGAGACTCCGAGAACGGTGTAAAGTTGGCTGAATAATCTGAGTATGTTGTGAATTATTATATAGATGCTTGGTAGAGAGTGACTTTACAATTTGGATCAATATGGAAAAATGGTGTATTTTTACAATTTTTAGCGATTCTAGCTACTATCACCGTTTATTTCTAAGGGTATTGAGAATTTACAAATATATCGTATTGGTATAACAGTATCCATGGAGATGTTGCCCAATTTTTGACCTCTTCTGGTGGTGGTCCCCACTTGAAGAATGTTTCATTCTACATTTAACAAAGTAAGGCTCTCAAAGAGATGTTAGCTCACTAGATGACTCGCAATAAGATGTTTCAGTCTAATTCAGAAATCATGGCATATATAGTATTTGAAAATGAAGAAGATAAAATGAGTTAGAATATGATATTATAGGATATTTTCGTCTTTATAATCAATACAGTGGTACCTCGACATACGAGTTTAATTCGTTCCGCAACCTTGCTCGTATCTTGAATTACTCGTATCTCGAAGCAAATTTCCCCATACAAAACAATTGAACTACCATTAATCCGTTCCAACCTCCAAAATGTCACCCCAGTTATTTTTGATACGTGGTTTTAAATAATAAAAACGTATTTATAAATATAAAATATTTATTGCACAAAAACAAAAAAAAAAGAATGTAAAGAAATAAATCAGATATCCTCAGCCTTTTTCGCTACATTTTTTCTCGCTTTCACCTGTAGGCCGTTTAGAAAAAAACATGTCCAAGGAGGTTTGTTTCTTCCTCCCTCTCAGAATGTTCCGGAAATGAGTTAGGCAAGTGTCATTAAAAAGGTCAGATGCCCGACCTGTTGCAACTTTTTCTGGGTGTTTTTTTTTTCCACGAACTGTAAAACTCTCTCCCATATTCCTAAGATCTCCTTTATCTCACTTGTAGAAATAACCTCCTCCTCTGACTCCTCAAAACCAATGTAACCATCGTAAGGCCCTTAGCCGGCGTTACACTCTTTATCGACTCCTTCCGTTTAAGCACAGAACATATCAAGGACGTACTACGGCCATACTGCCTCGACAAGTCAACAACTCGAACACCTTGCTCATGTTTTTCTATAATTTCACGTTTTAATTCAATACTCATCATCTTTTTTTAGCACTTGACTTTTTACAAACTTTCTTCCGATCCATGGTTATAGAATAAATGAACTAAAACTGTAAATGTAAACGCAACACAAAACGCGAACACAAAACACAATCGTGATGGCGCGACTGCGTGTTATTACCGAACCGAACTCGTATCTCGAATTTCGCTCGTAACTAAAAGCAAAAAATCACTTGCTCGTCGGCTCGTATCTCGAAAAACTCGTATGTTGGGGCGCTCGTATGTCGAGGTACCACTGTATATTAAAGAATTATTTCATCTTTAAAAACTTTTCATTAATAAACAACGTTGAAATGTATTTATGTCTGGACGGGAACTCAAAAATATTGCATTAAATATTTATATTTTCTTCCTCGGGTTTTAATATGATTTTTTTTTTACAATTCACCAAGTTATTTTATTTTGTATGAACAGATATTTAGATATATTATTAAATTAGGTATATATATTCAATTACATATAACATATAACTTCACAAATTTCTTTTAATATATAAAATGTGTGTATATTCGTTTGTAATAAAAATATTTCAAATATTTATTTATATACATTTCTAATACCTGGTTAGGCCTTTATTATTTGAATTTATTAAATAATTCACAATTTTATTAAAATAAAATCTATTTTTTTAATTTTGTAAATGCGAGCTGCTGCCAGCTAGGATTGATTATTAAGTAATTAATATTGTCACATCACATTCGTCTGTGATTGTATTACAATTCAAATATGTAATATCATCCCATTTTTTAAATTGGCGCACATTTTTATGGAAATTAAATAAATATTCACATACTCACATTCAATTGATATTTTATTACGGAATATAAAGAAGAGAGATTATAAAATTGTTATCTCAATCATATATATAATTCTTGTATTTTATTGACAGTATATGATTGATGTATTCTATTTATTAATATTAAATAATGTGAAGATCGCTGTTAAAAACTTGTTTTGAAAGTAGAAATTGCATATTATTTATTTTATAAAAATACCATTTTCTCGCGAGAAGTGACTTCAAAAGTAAAATTATAACAAACGTTGTTAATTATTTGAAGTTTTTCCCAAAAGATACCTTAACTAGATTTGTCACAAGTAGCAACAAATTAAGTTACCAGTGTGACTTCTTTGTCTTCTTTATTTACATTCGTCTGCGCCTATAATTTACAATTATATTAAATATATTGAGAGTTTAATTTAGAATATTGAGCTCATTAATTTTATGAACATATTTAATTGGTTGTAAAATATATAATATCTTCATTTTGTTACTATTTTTGGACGCACAGGTGCATATTATTATATTCAATAATTTTTTAAAAAAATATAAACAATATTTGTGGAAGTAAAAAAATGACTACCACCATTGTATATATAACCAACACTACCCCGGTATTTGCTTACATATTTTGTACTCTGACGAAGACCATTAGCCCGAAACCATGGTGTTCAGATGGACGCTTCTCAGTTTGACAAAGCTGGTGTTGTGGCTTTGTTACCGACCCGTGGCCGCTAGGTTTCGGCGACGGTCAATAGATGGCGTCTGGTTTTGAAGTTTATTTTGACGGGAGAGGCGACCTTTACAGATCAATATCCTCTCGGTAAAATTTCCACTTATTATAATTCATATATACATAATCTAAAATATATAATTCTTAAATAATTGTGAAAATATACATTCTATTATAATTAATCTATAATTATAATAAATATTTGACCATTTCTAAAAAGACTTATGAACTGTTGTATATATATTTATAATCAGATAATACATCATAATATAATCTTATATAATTCTCTCTAAAAATACAGGAGATTAATTTCATAAACCCAATATAACTGTGAAAATATTTTACCTCAAGTAATTAATTATTTTTCAATTTTTTAATCAAACGACTGCATTATCGAATAGTACCACAAATATTCACAACAAATATATTTTTATAATTATAATAAAATAAAAGTAGTTAACAAGGAATATATCTAGGATATTAAGTTATAATTATTTATGAAAACATATTTGAGAACAAGATAATATAGCTTTCAATGATAAATAAATGAACCGCCTGATAATTCAAAAATTATATTTTGCTCTTCGAAATTAAATATTTTTATTATCCATAGTGACATGGCACAGGCCATGATAATCCTGGTAGTTGGCGACTGCCATTACTGTAAACATAACATATACAAATTATAAAACTATTTTAGAGACGTAATATTCTTTTTAAAATAAAACAATTTATACTGTCCTTACTGCGATGGAAAAATTAAAGGGAGGGCCTGGCTCATCAGTGGTGAACCCTCCCAGCGGTTTCGCCAGTTTAATCTACCATACCGCTGTTATTACGCCTCTAAAATAGTTTTATAATTTGATAACAGATGGCGCTCTAGTACATCGTAACATAACATATACAGGTAGAAAATGCAGTTTGCTCTTACAAATGTGCCAGTGCCTCCTTTAGCTTACTTGAGAAATCTGGTCGGGTTGGACGGCAATGGATCGGGGGCGCGCAATGGAGAAATTTCTGATTCAGAAAAAAGTTCCCAATGCGGGATTCGATCCCTGACCCTGGCTATCAACGGTTTACAACTCGTCTGCCGATAATAAATAAAATGGTTTTGATGGGAATATACATTTTCAAAATTCAATATTTATGATATTAATTATGGAAGCAGAATATGGTCAAATTGTTTAAAAATCTTTCAAAAGATATATTCTAGCATATTTAGGAATTTTGAATTATATAATAACATATTATGAAGATTGATATGTGTTCTTTATATCTAGAATAATATCTATACATATTTTTATATATCCTTTACAAAGGTTCTGTATAAAGTAAAATTTATATATTAAATATTCTTCTTGAAATATATTTAAAATTTGTGTGTGATGTATATTAATTTTGAAATTTGATGCTCTCTCCCTGTTGAGTAAAAACTCAATATTAAATGGAGTATTAAATGTGGCCTATTTTTATTCACAATTACTCTAAAATATTCAAACCTAATGCCTGAATTCATATATCTAAATGATTTTAATCAGATATTTATTAATTCGTAAGATAAAAGAGGGATAGAATTCAAATTTACTTTGCTTATTATATATCTAAGGCAGTTTACGAAAAAAAATAATTATTTACAAATATCTTTTTAGGAATATCCGTTAAATAATTATTTTTGAGTTATTCTACTTTCGCGAATATATTTGTATATTAAATCTCTTGTTACCCAATCCCTTGTTTATTGAAACACAATATATAATGTTAGATAGTAAAAAGGTATATGTTGGATTGAATAAAATATTTATTTGCCAAAATTTCGACTGGCTGAACGCCATAAATCTGTATATATATATGTATATATAAAATACAAAATTGTAATGCCTTGATAAAGGTTGGCGTTCAGCCAGTCGAAATTTTGGCAAATAAATATTTTATTCAATCCAATATTATGCCATTTTACTATCGAAGGATTTAAGTATGGATTGCTCTATTTTCAGAACAATATATATTTGTGTTTCTCCTGTAGATGAGCTATCATGACCCAAAGCTTGAGATTTGAATTAAATATTTTTTATAAGAAGCTTATCCCTGGAAGCCAGCTTAATAAATGTATTGGGAAATATGAATTAATTCCTATAAACATATTAAGAATTAATTTTACCATTTTGATTTTCTTATCGATAAATTTGAATAGTTCAAATATGCCAATAAGGTCAGACAGCAACTTCCTCACAAATCGTTTTGTTCATTTGAGAGCTTCGTTTAGCTAATTTTCAGGTTGTCCCTAGGTTATGGGCGTTGTCTAAATATCGGAGAGTGTAAACATTGGTCTCGAGCCTATATGTACGAACTTATTGATATAACATGAGTAGAAAAAACTTCTGTTCAATTTTTTTTTTATTCAGGTAAGACACTATTTTTATATAATACCGTATTTTAGTTCTGCAATATTCGTTTATTTGTGCATCTCTCAACCCAATAATAATAGCAGATATGTCAAATAATCCCAGATTAAACACAAATCACATAAGGACAAGACTTTATTATATTTAAAGCCAAAAATCAAATACTTTTCATTTAATGTGACCATATGCCAATAACCTAACTACCATACGATAATGAGTATGGAACTAAACTATACTAAAAGAATAAAACAAAACTATAAATAACATTTATACATTCCCATTTTGAAAAAATAAATGTTCTGCAAAAAAATATATATATAAATATTTAAAAGAAAGATAACTTTCTAGTTCGGGCAAGTTTGTGTTGGGAATATTATAACACCATGTTAAAACAACAAAAATGTTTGAATGGATGAAAAGGCAAATAGAATAAAGACGACATAAGGATGCAAGAAGGTGCCGCTATCTGAAACCCTCAATTAAATAAGTAAATAGGTAAATAATTCAACGGCTTTGTTTTTCAAGAGAGAAGCTCGAGGCTGTCACCCTCTTTCTCTTTTTTTATCTCATTTTTTATTTACAATTCTTTCTACTACCTTTTTATCTCCTTCACACATCTCGCACACCATTCCTCGCCTAGAGATAGGATGTAGAGTTTGTGGATAAACTTAACTTTTTATTACAAATATCATCACCATAAACTCATTAACATATATACCCGATACACAATTGCACTAATTATATATAGAATAAATAAATATATATTTAGTATGTTTTATTTAAATTTGAATATATTGCCAGAGGAAATAGTTTGGACATAGGTTTTTTATAGATGATGACAGTGTTTTTCCTTCATTATTTATCAATAAATAGAACCCCCTGATATGTAAATATCTATTAACAATGTCCCATTACTTAAAAGGCGCTTCTATCTGTTTGTTTGCAAAGAAAATATATAATATAATAATATATTAAATTCTCAAATATATTTGATAAAAAAACTACGGAAATGATAAATATGAGTGGAATATATTTCACACATATATTCATATAGATGCAAAATATAATATAATGGTCAATAATATAAAATATTTGATATATGTAATATTGATATTATTTCACTTGTTGGTCAACAGATTTTACTAGAAGATATAACAGCTTAGGCATCCATGTAGGGATTTAATTACTCTGGCAGTTACATAAATGTAATTTCTGTTTTTGAAGGTATTCATATGTTCCAGGAGGAAGTTTTCTATCAATACTATATGTTGATGCATAACAAATATCTCCATGAAATATAATGAAGAGAGTAACACTAGCGCCTAAACATTGGCGCTGTTATATTCCTTGGTCGTCACCATTCCTATTGTTCTATTTATCTAACACCTCTTCAACAATAATCTCTATGGTCAGTTAATAAATGATTTGATATAGAAATTATAGAAAGGTATCTGGTTGTCTCTACTAACTCTGATCTGTCTGTTGGATTCTCTTGGTTCTTGTGAGATTGTCGCACATGAAAGAATATAATAATATAAAATTCATAGAAATTATAGAGAGGATATATTCAGTGAACCATATTCAATTTATACTTAGGGATATTTTAAAGCATAATTGGCCTCATCTATTCTTTCTCGCCGTGGTAATGTCTGTAGACAAGTGTGAGGGGCCATAGTGTATAAGAAGCCGACAGAGCCGACGTTGCCATGATGGCTGTAGACCACCACAAGGAACGTATTTTCTCCAATCTGGTCAGTTCAAGCCACGGTGGTGCTGGAGATCGTCAACAAGCCTGTTCTTAGAATCTATGAGAACATGAGGTTTGTCAACACAGAGTCTAATATTGCCTGAACCTTCGCTCTGTAGCTCTGTAATAATATATCAACTATTACAGTGAACATTTTTATAGAGACATCTATTAAAAGATTGAAACGAATTTGTCTTACTCCATTCCGTTTCATTCCAGTGTGCAGAGAGCACAATGTATCATTGGCGACTATTGCAGCGTAACAACTCGGAGCTTAGTTACACTCACCAATCGGATTACTCGGAGGTGTTCCAATGGAAGCGCGCGCGGCTGTAATGGCAGTCCCATTACATGCCCCAGTGGCGTCTGTAATAGAGACCGCGGGGTCGAGGCGTCTGCTAAAAGCTAATTGCTCTAATCTCGCTCCCAGAGGATTAAATCACAATGTACAGAGTGATTTAATCTACGAGTAAAATAAAACATCTCATTATCACAGATAAATATGTAAATTTTTGTTACAATTGAAAAGGATTATCGTCAACACGGTTGGTTGTTTTTGAGAATAAATAAATAGAGAATTTGTTGGGCAAATCGATTTTTATGGCGTCCCTTTCGAGAAAAAAAAGTATTTATGTGGATCTAGAAAGGATCATTTTATAGATGTGTTTATGGATAAGATAATTCATTTCGATTTATAATTCAACGTTCTAAGAAGATGGTATTCTCATTAATTAGCTAAACCTTTCTGTTTTAATGTCCATCCATACAGAGTTCAAAACAACAACTACCCACCCGTGCAGGCACGGTCACGCTCCGCTGCGTCACGTGGGAAAACATACGTACATGTTCTCAGCACATCCCCCTTTTTAAGATTTGAAATATATATATACATTACAAACTTTAAATGCATAATATAATTAATAATGAAGGCGATCCACGGGTTTAACAATTCGTCCACTCCGGGTTCTTATCTGGCCGTCTTCTGAGTCGTTAGAGGGATAATCCACAACTGGGGTCTTTTCATTTTCAACCAGTTCCTCTCCCGAAAAGGTCGGCGTCGATGGGTCAGATATTGCACTGTATCTCCTTTTCGTAGATGGAACCTGTTTCGACGTAAAGCGTCCCATCGCGTCCCATTATCTTCTTGAAGAGACACAGAGGAACACATGTAACATCCGCCTAGGAGTCGAGCTTGAACTTCACCCGTTTCCCGTTCACTTGGATTTCTGCTGTCCATCGCCTCCTGCACTCGCCTTCATCATCATCGAGATTAGATGAATCCTCCACAGCTGAGACCTCCAGGAGAAAACCAATTTCTTCATCAAGTTCAGAAACAGCTTTGACTTCCGCAGTCTTCGCCTGCTTATCTGGGCAGCAATTTGCAAAATGGCCAGTTTTTGAACACAGGTTACATTTTTGTCCTTCAGCACGGCAAGCCTGTCCTTCCCTGTGGTTGAAACATCCGCATTTTGGACATCGTGATCTTGTTTTGGCTGACTTCTCCTTCTTCCTCGAAGGCTGCTGTTGTTGTTTCGGTGACTGTTTCTTCGAGTTCAACTTTACCTGATTGACCTTTTGGCTTGTTGAGGGACGCTGCAGGTCGACTTGCTGCTGTCGAACGGCTTCCTGCTGTCGAACCAATTTCACCGCCTTTTCCAAAGTCAGTTCGCTGTCCAACTGCATTCTTTCAGATAAAGCTTTGTCCCTCACTCCAACCACTATTCAGTCACGGATCAACTGCTCATGAAGACCCTCAAATTCGCAACTATCAGTGATGAATTCGTCCACTGGCTCCCGATCCTCTTGGATTCTTGAATTAAATTTCGCACGTTCGTAGATAATATTCTTTCTGACACAGAAGTGGCTGTGGAACGCCTTGAGGACGGAATCAATTTTCGTTGCCTCTTCCTCCTTTTCGAACTTGAAGGTCCTGAATATATCATCCGCGCGGTCACCCATCAAGTACATGAACAAATCGATCTTGTCCGCCTCCTCTTTCTTCTTCATTCCACTGACCACGAGGTATCGTTCGAATCTCTTCCTCCATTTGGGCCATTCGTTGGGAGTCGAGAAGTCGAAAGTTTCTGGAGGTTGAATCTGAGCCATGTTGAATAATCTTCCAAGGTACGCAAAAATCGATATTTTGCAATATACGGGTTCGTATTTTATCCAGTTATCGCTGCCACCATGTTTTAATGTCCATCCATACAGAGTTCAAAACAACAACTACCCATCCGTGCAGGCACGGTCACGCTCCGCTGCGTCACGTGGGAAAACATACGTACATGTTCTCAGCACACTTTCCATTTAAAGATCGACCAAGACATTGCAAGATGTCCATCACCGATACGCAGAACAAATTTTCAGTTGGAATATTGTCACAAAGCCAGCTCGACAAACTTCAATGTCGTGGTTCCAGGTTATATGACTTTAATCAAATATTACAATTTGAACTAAAATAAGAAAATATAAATTTAATTGCCCTATATCGATAAAATTTGTAACCAATAATTTTCAGGCAATGTGTGAATAAAGACTGTAATGGTAAAAGTTAATGAATGAGAGGGCTAGGCTGTTCAGTGGTGAACCCTCTCAGCCCGTTCCTTTCAGGTATATACGGACCTACATGTCCACATGTTACCTAAGCACCTCTAAGAGGAATTCCTTATAAAATACAGGGTATGTAAGAAACCCAAACCAAAACAATAGTAGAGCGGTCTGGAGATTAATTCGACAACCCGCTGAGAGGGTTCACCACTGATGAGCCAAGCCCTCTCATTCAATAACATTTATCATTGCGTTAAGGGGTCTGTGGATATGTAATTTGATTATATAGACATTCCCTGAATAATATTTGTTACAACAAATATGTTTATTTATACTCTCTCGATAAACATATAATGGCTTAGGAATAAAATCATATCATATAATATATTATATATATATCTCTGTGCGTGAAAAATAAATACATCTTTTATACTAGTATATAAATTAATGATATTTTTTATAATATTTATAAACAAACAAATATTTTCATTGTATATTTTTATAAATATTGATATTTTAAAATTTCTCTCAAAACGATATAAAAATAATACAATTGAAAATATTTCGAAAGTAAATTATTAATCAATAACAAAATGCCTTCAATTTGCATATTTCTTCCAATCAAATACAAATAATAATCTCCCATAGAATCACATTTCTCCAACAAATTTCGAACCAATTTCCATCTCTTTAGTTCAAGGACAGTTGTTGCATTCAAATTTCATTTCCCAAATGTGATTCATTCCGATTTCTAGCGAAGGAAATTTTGTTCAATTCTCGAATATTATTCAAACTTAATTCTTCTTTACATTTCATTTTATTTTTAGAACGGATTTCTATAAATGCGTTGAATGGCGCGTTAAGGAATACTGAACAACGAGAATTAGAATAGAGAAACTTTATAAATTATATTTATGCATTATATATATTCACGTTATAATATTTATATTACTCTTTATAAATAAGTATAATCTTACCCACACATATTAGTATAGATTTTCTTTTGAATATTTTTATAAACCTTTTATAATCTTTCTCTATTATGAGAATATGCTCTATTATAATACAGTGTGATAGATCTTATGAAATTTGATTCTCTATCCACAAGGGAAATAATTTGAAGTATATAAAGTTAGACCTCTAAATATTAGCAGTTTAGTGACAAATAACATCCTTTCAAATATTTATATGGGTTATTCCAATTTAATTGTTAATATTCCATTGTTATATATATAAGGTATATCAATACATGGTCAAATATATAATGTTTCTTATGTCTGAAATATAGAAAGACATTCGTAATTATATTCTTTAAGTTCTAGTGTTATGTATTCATAAGAAAATAAATTCAGTTAGAAATATTTTTGCCTTATTAGTTATACTATAAAGGTCGTTTGGCATTTATTTCTATACGTAGGGGTTCGAAATTTAACGGTTACAGGTATCATTTGAAAATATTGACATTTTGTGTTTATAAAAGATTTGAATATGTTTTTGAACCAAGAATATTTTCATACGCGAATTTCTCATATCCATATATTTAAACGTAATTTCTCCAAATACTGAAGAGGATTTATTGGAAGATTGGGATTGGCATGGCCCAACATGAAAGATAGACTATACAAAGAAGGATGGACATATTATTCACACATAACAAACACGGCATTCGCACACGACAAATGGATGAACTTAAGGCGCGGATTTGAAATTGTCACCGCCGCTTCCAGTCTGTTGTCTAAATTCGGGCCATGACAGATCTGCGTCGGGGGGCAGAGGTGAAGATAATTACCATCTTACTGTTAGCGACTGGGAGCAACAATGGGACATCCACTTTCTCCTCGTTACATTCATTTAACAAAGAGTACAAACAACATGGAGATCATCTTACATTGTCTTAAACACACTTAAGTACGTTTATCGCATCATTAATTTGATGAAATTCTCCTAGGCATCCCGCATGTGCTTGCATCATGCCATGGAGTTGGCACTTAGTTTGTCACCGCACCTGTGACATTTCAGCACATTTTTTGTTGTCACAGGCCTCGGACAGAACTGCACCAGCGCAGTGGCTACATTTAGCCGCCCTGGTGAACCTCTTGGTATGGGTACTATGACTGCTACAGACAGCGCAGGGAAAGACGCGCTTAGCTCTGGAATGTCTCAGAGAGAGGAAGTCAATGATGATGCGACCGCGCTCGAGCAAGGCAGTCTTCTCTGTTTGTCTCCACTGAGCGCCTTATCAGTTTAACCATTACCACCGATGGCTGCTGGCCATCCTCACCATCGGGATACAGGCTGTACGACCAATATGAAAAAAATGGAAAAAACTACATGGCGCTCTGCCATCTAAATTTCTCATGTAAGCACAGGGCGCCTTTCCCATCAAAATAAACGTCAAAAATAGACGCAATCTTCTTCGACCTTTGTCGGAAAATAGAGGCCTCCGGTCGGTGACAAACTCACAACACCAGCCTTGCCAAACTGAGAAGCGTCCACCAGGAGACCACAGTTTCGGGAAAATGGCCCTCGTCAGTCCAGGGCAGACCTTATTTCATGAGATCCATAGAGGACCTGATGGAATCTTCAAAATGCGGCGAAGGTCAAAAGATTGCTTCTAGTTGTGACGTTTATTTTGCCGGGAGAGGCGCCCTTTTATAGATCAATTTCCACCCGGCAAAATTCCATATATATATATAAAGCACATGTGCTCCTGGTCAGGATATGCCTTTTTATTTTTAATATATATATATATATATATATATATATATATTTATATTTATAAAAACATTATATATATGCAGATTACAATGCATTTGTGTGAAAAGACAATAAGTGAAATCAAATAATCAATTTGGGTGAATAAACAGATAAATATTCTGGGCCCAAACAATGTTGGAATGGAAAGTTCCCCCACTGCTAGATTAAACTCGGCTTCCATTTTAAATTGAGCCTAAATCGCACAGGAATTGCACAGCATCCCATTTAATTAATCCACCGTCTGCATCTATTTTCTCCCTGGGCGGTATTAATTTGCTCGAATATATTCCAAACCTTTATAAAATATCTTCGAAGCCACTCTTATAAACCCTCATATAGCGGGATCATATATATTATAATGATATATATATATTGTGTGTGATATATAGTCTAGGAATTTGGTTGTATAAATAGACGAAATTATACACGCGGATAAATATAATGAATATTTTAAAATTATTCAATAATCATTTGAATATATACAAAAGAAATAATGAAATAGGTTTTCGTTAAATAGAAATAGTACATAGCGTTTATCCACACGACAGTATATGCTATATATATAATATATAATATAGAGGAAAATACAATTAAAATATAAATTTATCAATACTAAATATAAACCAATTTTTATTATAAATGAAATATTTAAAACATATATACATATACACATATATAGATTAAGTACAATTTCACCTATTTTCACATATATAGATTTATATGAATGAATTTTTCAATGTATAATTTTCAGCCCTAAAATTAATATTATATTTTTAAAAATATATCAATGGTGTGTGTTAAAAGACTAGAATTACTAGAATTCCTAATTTCGGAAATTGTAACTATGTTGGTGTAAAATTTCTCTATCGCACGGGAGATATCCAATTTATAATCCAAGTCACATAGCTCCAGGCGAGCATCGTCTGACAAGAAATGATGGCCAGGGTTACTGATTGTTTTCAAGAAAAATGTTCTCTACCTCAATAAATATTTGGACGACATCGGCTGATAATTTAAATGTGCTTTACTTTGTTCTTTTGTATTCGTTGGAATTCTAAAATTGTATCGATTTTACATTATAACAGAATATCCTTAGAATTTCTACTTTTATTTGATGTGAATTTAAAAATAAAATACGTATTATACATTTGATGGAATGTATAAATTATAAATAAAAATATTCGATTATTCTATTGAATATTAAATATATATGTTTTTATTATATATGTATAAATAAACGTGTCTTCTGCGTGTATAATGAATATTATAATAAAATATGTAAATAAATACACGATACTAATGGTCTTTCTATATAATACATCTCTGTGTTACACAGATTTTAAATTTAAATAAAAAAAAATAAATAACATATGCAGGATAAAAGAGTTGTAGTATTTGAAATATTACTGACATTTTATAATAAAAATTTACTCAATGTTTCCAGATAAATTGAAATAAAGGAAAAAAAACTGCAAAAAAATAATTCACCTTATAATATATAATTTCTGATAAATTTAGGTATGAATAAAGTTTACGAAAACCGTTTTTTTTTAAGATTTTGATTACCTTGAACCGATATAAATGTTTAACTTTCCATTGAAGGCATTTTTATGCAATATTGTTATGATATCTGTTTGAATAATTCGCTATACATAGTAGTTTTAACTGCCTCACTCCATTTAATTATAAAATATGTTGAATATTTATAAATCAATCCAATGTATTCTTCGTTTTAAATGAAGGTATTCTCACACAATACTATGATAAAAGGAAATCTATAAATTTCTCAAAAGTAGTCACACCATAGAACTAATGGCATTTAACCAATAGTTCCATTTATTGCCCTACTGGGGCCGATAAATTATTATTGAAAGAAGCGGCGAGCGCAATTGAAATAGTCCATGCCATATTTCAGAAGAAAATTAATTTTCTCTTGACATAATATGAAAAAAAATAATCCGTTAATTATGTATGGGAAATCCTTCTTTAGAATATTTTATAAAAGATCAATGTAATCAAAGCTTTGAGAGAATTATTTTGAAACTTTCCTTGATTAAAAACTTCTTTTGATTTAGAATTATATATATTTTTCGAATTTCATTTTAATATTTAGGAAAATCTTTTTGGAAAATTCTCATTAAATATTCAATGAATCATATTTTTTGCTAAATATGTTTTAAAAAATTGTGTAAGCTATGTTATTAACATTTAATTTCACTTGTATCCCTATGAAAGTAAAAGAATACTTATATGTTTTTTTATAATCAGAATATATGTTAAAAACAAATTGAATATTTTGAAATGTATTTTAATTTAAACCATCAAAGATAATATCTAGAAAAAACTATCATTGAAAAATAATTATCAAAAAAGACGCTAAATTTAAGTTTTTAATATGTTCATTCAAAAATATCTTGCGAAAATAAAATGAATAATGACTTCTCAACTTAAAAAAACATATATTTTATTCAGATCTATTTATTGCTTTTGCGCACACTACCTAAATAATTTCTCCAAATATATACTTTTTCATTCTATTGCTATTCACTATTTCTACTTTCAATAATAATACACTGGTATGTATAGACATTTTTATTTAGAATGTTTTAATCAAGTAATATATAAATAGATAATGTCAAAGAGGAAATAGAAAATTCATCTAGAGTCACCATCTCAAATGTAAAAGAATTCTGCAAAAAATTTATTTGAACTAAAACAAATATTTTAAATGTCATTTTAAGAGTTAGTGATATTAAGAATATGCCATATATTAGAGTATAGCAAATGGTGTATTTATTGAGAATCGAATAATATTACTTGTGATAACAAAAGGGTAAGGGCTAAAAGGTAATCTATTAAGAGCTTCTCTGTCAACATTGTCTGGAGCGATCCTCTCTACAGAATGTCGTTGGTTTAGCAAGGGTCCCTCGTACGGTTTTAGTGACCGTATCTTTTGATCTGAAACCAACAATAAACACACACAACAAAATGCTTTATTAAAATATTTTCGTCTTACACAGATTCTCCGAGTAGAAGAGGGTATATACAGAAATACCAGTAATATTAACAATAATCAGCAATGTTATTTACAATGTATTAAATAGAGGGAAAGAGGACCAAGAAAATCGAGTTTTCCAAGATGGCATTTCCATACTTGGCCTTCATGTAACTCGCAGAGTCATTATGGCTGGACTCATTTCAACTTCACTGACATCTTGTTGTGTCATCTCTTGCTACTATACCGACAGGATATCATCAACCCCTGTTTGGTAAATTTCCTTGATCAAGGCCCCGGTGAACCACTGTAGCCATCCTCTAGGTAAGACGAGCTGTGACAATGGTTACAGTGGGTGACCGAAATGTTGGCTAATCAAATCGTGCCATATAAGTTTGATGAGTTTCGTACATACTAAAATATTAAAAAATACCGACCTGTGAAAACTGGGAATTTTTCAAAACCTTCAGGCACACTTCTCAATCCATCCTCATTATCATATGTATAGTTTTTTACATTGTCTCTCCATTCAAAAAACAAGTATATCTACCACCTCTAGTAAAATGATATTCATGATCTTTCTGAGCAGTGGTGAAACTTCCCAGCGGTTTCTCCAGTTTAATCTCCAGAATTCTCCCGTGGTCCATTGATCCAAGTATAATAAGACCGAGGGTTTAACGGAGAAAAGATTTGAAAATCAAACCTGAGATATTGACCAGCCCTAGGTAATTAATAAATGATAATATTTTGGTTGTGCTGAACTATTTTTCAAAATTAAAACTTTTCTTTAGTTTTTGTGCAATTACTTGATAAAGAGAGAGCGGAAGCAATCCTTCGAAAATTTTCAAAAGAACGCGACTTAGAATTTTCATATATATTCATATTGTCTATCAATATAATATTATTATATTGCAATTTTGAAGAACTATATATATATAATATACATATATATTATTATATACATACAATATAATCTACCGCGATATATATTTGTCGAGTAGTAATGAGTGTGATTTATTGCACAAATACCATCTAGGGCCAATTATTTACATATATGTGTATAAACAGGAAACATTATACAGGATAATGAAACATGCTCTGAACAAACCCTCTATAATATCTCATACGAAATATAAAAGTATATTTGCATCAATGACACCGATTGATCATTGCTCATAATTTTTATATAGAATGGTTATCCAAATCATCATATATAATTAGTAAAATTTGGAATTCACATTATATAAGAAATTTAATCTAATTTTAATAAATGTATTAACAATACATTTTTTAATCAATTGAAGCATAATTTTATATACAATGATTTATTTATTTAAAACATCACAACACACAATATATTGATATGTGAAAATATAAAATCAATTATATATATTATGATTCTATATATATTTGATAGCAATAGTGATGTAGCTTAAATAAAAATACATAAATAAATATTAAATAGTTTTAATATCAACAGCATAATCGAATATTGAATAAATAAAATGTAGAATCTATAGCTGTACGAATCACAAATAATCCTTGCAAAATTGTGAACAGACGATTCTGTCGGCCTGTGAGCGGTATTTGTGCAGACGAAAGTTGTATTGATTATCTTGGTGGAATATTCCTTAAAGGGGCATTCAGGCGTAAGATCCAACTTCTGCCATTTAATAACGCTAAAAGTTCTTTTGGAAGTTTCGCTTTTAAGACCTGATCTTTGTGTGTCATGGCTCTTTATGAACGATTTTTTTCCGACGTCCCGTGAAACCACGATCGATAGAGCTTTATTTTCTTTCTTTTGTTAATATTAACAAAATATTAAAATATTTTAAATATATTTTATTAGGGCACGAAATTGCTTGTGTGGCATTTTACTAATTATTAATTTTCATATAAAAATATATAATTAAAAGATTATCTTTAATATTTGTGTATTTTTACTTCTTAGATAATTGGAAGATAAATCATATAAATATAAAATATAAGCAAAAAAAGCTGTTGAAATTCATATTCAATGTTATTTCGGTGTGTAAGGCACAAGTAATATGTTTAAAATATAGTACATTTATATTTCTACCTATGCTATTTATAAGGATATAAATAGCTATGGTAAATATATATTTAAATTTTGACATATTTATAATGAGATCTGATTCACATGAATTATACACCTTTTTAATCAAATGAAGCATTCCTTAAAATAGCCCAAAAGTATTCCAAATGAATGCATTTGATCGTGAGTGTAATCAGAGGCTGAAATCATTAAATTTATATAATGAAACGCTTTAAATGGAAATATTATTTATGTGTAAATGGAAGGAGAGCAGCAGACAGATAGATAGAATTTATAATAGATAAACATTTCTATGCAAATAGTGAATTTGATGATCAGTTTTTGCATGCGTATCTATACAAATTTGATTTCAAATTATGATAGGCCCATTATTTACACTTTACTTCGTAATTTAGCTTCGGGGAGGGCAAACTGACTGTAGTTCTGGATCTATTCAATAAACTCTATTTAAATAATATTAAATCTTTAATAACTTTTGCAAATGAATGACATTCTTAATAAACCTCTTTTGGATTATTTGTTGGTATCTCAAATAATATCAATAGGAAATAGCAGAATATTTATTACCAATTTCTTTGATAGACAATTATTTATATTATTATAAAATCGATAAAATGTATGACCTTATTAATTTCAAAAATACATAATCTAGTTATTTACATGAATAGTAATTGTTTGATGGGATGTACCGATTCCCTTTGAGTTGAGACAATTAGAATATTTCGAATGATTGTTTAGGAATCCAAATATAGGAACAAATGGCAATTTCTAGGTTTTTATCATTAACCTCCTTTGGAATGTGAGCAAGATACAAATCAGAAAATGGTTAAAATATCTCCATAGCTATATTTTATCTTTGGAAGTCTTAGAAGTCAAATTTACTATTTTATAAAATATGCCCTTATCAACATCTAGAAATATACACATTTTTAATAAAATGGGGAAGGGACGTGATTCTATTATCTATATATATAAAAATGAATGTATGTGTGTGTGTGTCCTTTATGCCTGACCAAACCACTCTTTGGAACGCCATGAAACTTTGGGAAGTTATTTAATATAGTACTAGGAAGGTTTCTAGCAAATACAATTTTGAAATAACTTTTCGCTTTAAAATAATCAAAATAAATATTCTAATTTATCTGTTATAATTCAACAATCAGCTCTAAATATTATCATGATGATACGATGATTTTGTAATGTAGAAAATTAGGATAGACAAAAATCAGGATGACACGGTAATTTATTTGAGACAAGAATAATGATACAATTCCAAGGCAAGATACTATTCCTTTAACTTCCAATTACCGAGGAAACCAATTAATATTTATTTTATTCAACTTATCGAGTATTTTTAAAGGGACCGGGAAAAAATGTTCACTTTATCGAGAGATTCGTTAGACAAACCTTTACTCGGGTAAAACCCGGGCGAAGCCGGGAACATCCATACAAGAATAATGATACAATTCCAAGGCAAGATACTATTCCTTTAACTTCCAATTACCGAGGGAACCAATTAATATTGATTTTATTCAACTTATCGAGTATTTTTCAAGGGACCGGGCAAAAAATGTTCACTTTATCGAGAGATTCGTTAGACAAACCTTTACTCGGGTAAAACCCGGGCGAAGCCGGGTACGTCCGCTAGTTTAAAATATAATCCATTAAAATAGTTCCAAATAATTCAATTGTCATCGCAAATGAGAACAAATTGGAAAAGAAAATTATGTAATTGCTCTAAATTATAATGAAAAATATTTTTATATATTAAATATAAAATAGACAATGGCAATTAGCATAATTTTATTGACATCTTTTCAATGCATAAAAAAGATCAAAGTCTGCACTATTGTTTTAAATTGATAACACTATATATAATTCGAAACTACTTCAAAGGCTTAAGATTATTTTTGAAATTAAATAATTTCTACTGCCCTTACTGGGAGGGTTCACCACTGATGTCTAGGCCCTCCCAATAATTTTTCCATTGCAGTAAGGGCAGTAGAAATTGTTTAATTTCATAAAGAGTATTTCGCTTTTAAAATAGTTTCGAATTTTGATAACAGATGGCGGGCTAGTGTATCATCTATATAGATAATACCGTAACAGAGTTTTCCATTGTAAAGTCCTGAGCTATCTCCTCCGAAGATTCTGAACTACACATAACAATCTATATACCAAAATTTTCGTTATTTTTTTCTTCGTGTCATAGGCCTGTTTTTATTTTCCTAATGTTAACAGTTATTTTTATTTTTTAATTTAATCTATTTTACAATCGTTGATTTTTTGCATTTATCATCATCAATCATTTGTTTTGAAATTCCGTAGAAATGTATATATATATATCTGATTAATTTGATTATGTAAGTACTTTGTTATAGTTTTTCATTTAAATATATACATTTTTCGATTTGTAGATTGAATTATTACTTTATTCTATAATAATTATCTTTTATAACTGTTTGTTATAGTTTTTCATTTGAATTTAGCTCCATTTTTGTGTCTTATTTCTTCTGTATATTAAAAAAAATATTGAAACTTAGTTTTTCATTTAAATATATACATTTTTCGCTTTGTAGATTGAATTATTACTTTATTCTATAATAATTATCTTTTATAACTGTTTGTTATAGTTTTTCATTTGAATTTAGCTCCATTTTTGTGTCTTATTTCTTCTGTATATTGAAAAAAATATTAAAACTTAGAATTAAGCTTTGCTTTTTCATATACATGTTTGTTACACATTTAGCAATATATATACCAAAATATTTTTTTGGATACTTAACTCTTTTAGTGAATTTTTGTCAGGGGGGCTGCAAAAGTGCCTTACTTATTTTGGAATATTTAACTTTTTTGGTGAATTTTTGTCAGGGAAGCTATGGACTGCCATAATCATTCAATATGTTGATGTTCTTCTCATAAAAAAAATATTTGGGTTTAGAATTGGGCTTTGCTTTTTTATATACATATTATTTGCACATTTTTTTTTTTCATCAATTGTTTCCTCACTTGCTTGGAATTTTCTTTTTATGCCTGTCCTGGCTTTCAGTTTTATAGTTTTCCTCTGCTTGGTTCTTATTTTACCTTTTTTTTTCAGCGTCTTTTTTGTATTTCTGATTAAATTAATTTGCGGGTTCTTTGTTATAGTTTTTAATTTTACATTTTGCTCAATTTTTTGTGTCTGGTTTTCTTTTTGGCCGTATCTTTCATAATTCTTTTTTGCAGTATCTTTCATAATGTCTTTGGCATCTTTATTTTTCTCAATAAGAGGCTAATTATTTATTTGTATAATCAATTGTTGATTACTTAATTTGTTATATGATAAAATGTTATATGATACATACAATTTTCTACATTTTTGCATTGTGACCTTGCTTTTGGCGGAAATGTTGTTGTTCTTGGAGGTGACTTTCGCCAAGTGCTACCTGTGGTACCTCGAGCTTCAAGAGCTGAAATTGTTGCTGCTTGTATTAAGCAAAGCAAGCTATGGCCATTGTTTGTGATCTTGCGCCTTACTCAGAATATGCGAGCAGGTATTGATGCACAGAGCTTCTCTCAATGGTTACTTAAAGTTGGTGATGGTGATCTACCTACAGACCAACAGGGCCTCATTTCTCTTCCAGAAAGCTGTATCTTTCATGGGGTTGACCTGGTGCAGGAAATATTTGGTTCTTCCTATGGTGATATTACCGCCCTTAGCCAGTCTGTGATTTTAACGCCAAAAAACACAGATTCATTAGAGATTAATGAAAAAGTTTTGGATCGCTTACCAAACAGGAGTCAGTGTTTTCTCAGTGTTGACAGTGTCGAGTGTGAGAATGTGGAGGAACAAAATAACTACCCTACTGAATTCCTTAATAGCCTTACTCCCACAGGAATGCCTCCACACCGGTTAAACCTTAAGATTGGTGCTATTGTTATGCTCCTTAGAAATTTGAATCCTAAGCAGGGTCTCTGCAATGGCACACGTATGGTTATCCAGCGCATGCGCTCTCATGTCCTAGAAGCACAAATACTGACAGGGACCAAAGTTGGACAAACTGTATTGGTGCCAAAAATATCTTTGGCTCCTTCAGATACCAACCTTCCCTTCATTCTGAAGAGGCGTCAGTTTCCACTAAGGTTGGCTTTTGCCATGACTATTAATAAGGCTCAAGGCCAAACCTTTGCTAGAGTGGGTCTCTTGCTACATGAGCCCGTGTTTACTCATGGACAGCTCTATGTGGCTTTTTCACGTGTGCGAACTTTGAATAGCATACGGGTAAAGTTGAACCCACGTATTTATAAAACTAGAAATATAGTTTTTAATGAGGTCCTTTAAATGAATTTTTCCTTTTTATGTTGTCTTATCTGCTATATAGTTGTGTTGTATTCAGTTTTATTTTCAGATTTGTTTTCTTTTAATTTTTTTTTTCATTTTAAATAAATGAATGTATGCCTTTTATGTTGTCTAATTTGGTTTATTGTTGTGTTGTATTTAATTTTCTTTTAAGATTTGTTTTACTTTTTGTTTCATTTCCAAAAAATTTGTTTAAAGTTTCACCAATGCCTATAAACAAAAGGTAATAAGACCAAATCCAAATAAATAAATAGTGTGTTACGTTTCGGTAACAGCGTTGTTACCATCTTCAGACAAAAGTACTATGGCCTACGGCCATACCACGTTGAAAACACCGGTTCTCGTCCGATCACCGAAGTTAAGCAACGTCGGGCTCGGTCAGTACTTGGGAGGGTGACCACCTGGGAACACCGGGTGCTGTAGGCTCCTTTTTTCCATTCAGTACTTTTGTCTGAAGATGGTGACAACGCTGTTACCGAAACGTCACACACTATTTATATATTTGGATTTGGTCTTATTACCTTTTGTTTATAATCTACAATCCAAATTGTGCCTCATCAACCAATGCCTATAGTTTCTCACACCTCCCATGCTTACCCCTCTGTAACTGGCCTGTGGTGCAGTGGACATTGTTGGGAGGTACAGTAAACTCTCTACACGATTGTATCAAGTCTTGTTCTGGTAGACTTGATGCTGTAACCAGGAGGGACACTCCCTCTTTAAAAATCCTGAGTTCAACTGACCCAGTTGATGGACCTCAGCAATGGTTCCACTCCAGGGATACGGAGGAGCTGCGTCTGTGCTCATGTTAGAGTCAGAAACAAAGGCTTCCATATTTGGAATGGCCTCAAATCACAGGCAAAGTCAGACTTTCACCAAAGTGTGCCTGGATCATGGTGCCATGATCAACGAAAGCTGCACCCCTATACCCCATTCCATGAGAACCTGGAATTCGTGTAATCTTTACACAAGGGGATAAGAAACATCAACAACATAGTTTCTCACCTGAAAGGATTTTTTTGTATTAGTTGTTCACTAATAAAATATTTATAATTAAGTATTTTGATTTTTGGTCTTTATTTACCTATTTTCCCCAGTGCTCTATACATTGATTCAGGATCTATGCAATGTCTCACATATGGTTATCTAGCGCTTCACATGTTTTTAGGCTAAACCCGGGGCGTTGCCGGGTCACTCGGCTAGAAATAATGGCTGTATTTGCTATATAGTTGTGTTGTATTGAATTTTCTTTTAATATTTGTTTTCTTTTTTTTTTCAATATAATTTTTTAAAGTTTTCACCAATGCCTATAGTTTCTCACCTGAAAGCAATTTTTTGTATTATTTGTTCATTCATAAAATATTTATTATTATTTTGACTTTTGGTCGGTGGAAGGCTGGGTAAACCGTTTGGTTTTCGACCACTAGGACCCGGGTTCGATTCCCGCATTGGGCACTTTTTTCTGTTTACAAAAAAAAAAAAATGCTCCAATGGCCCCCGATTCTTGCAAAAGTCCAACCCCACCAGCGAGTGCAAGTAACCGAACGGGGCTCTGGCATTTGTAAGTGCAAAGTCAAACTGCTTTTCACATGTGTAGACATGTGGTGCGCTTACAGTAAAAGCAGTCGCTAACTACCCACCATGATTATCATGGCCTGTACCACGTGTACTAGGGATAAGCAAAAAAAAAAAACCTATTTTCCCCAGTGCTCTATACATTGATTTAGGATCTTTGCAATGGCACACATATGGTTATCCTGCCCATTCACAGGCCTTTAGGGTAAACCTGGGGCTTTGCCCAGGTCACTCGGCTAGAAATGCAGTTTTTAGTGAGGTCCATTAAATGAATTTATCCCTTTTATGTTATCTTATTTTCTATATTGAAAAGTTAATAAATATGAAAAAAAAATTAAAAATGTTTAAGAATATTATTAAAAAGAATCATAAAGATATTTTAAAGGAGTCCTTTAGGGATGTCTGTTTTTGCACTTATGATTCCAGAGTTACATGGTCCAGTGGGCCGTATGAAAATCGAGTTTTTCATATAATAACATGTTTAAAAAATGATATTTTCTTTTAATGTAATCTATATAGCTTGAAATAAATAAAAATAATGGCTGCTTGAACTCGGTCGCATGTGACATTTTACAGGTACATTGGGACAGCTGACATTCCCCCCCAACCCAACCCACTGATAAATAGGCAAGAAGGTATGGGAAAAGATCCCAGTAGACGCGAATTCGCGTTGGTAGCCTACAATTTTATGTTAATTTTTAGAAATCAGGGACATGAATTCGCATCCTTTAGGCTTGACACCCTATAAGTGAGGATATGAATTTGCATTATATGGGTTCAAAATGTTTCGTTGCTCGCATCTATAATACCTTTTTTTTAGTAAAGTTGTAAGTAAACATCAATCGTCGAAATTTGCATTTTAAAATGGTTGAATTATCAGAAGTGGTGAATAATTAATATTGTCGAATTACCGTTTGTTATTTGATAGGCCAGAGATTGGGAAATCAAATCAAGGTCGAATTATCGCAAGGGGTCGAATTATCGGTATTGTCGAATTACTGTTTGTAATTTCATAGGTTCTGGAAATCAAAACATGGTCGAATTAACGAATTTATACTTAGAAAGTATTTTTACTTATCCTTACTTGAAATGCTGCTTCTAGGAAATCTGCATATACCCATTGCTATTTTTAAGCCACCATCTATACTTTTAAAGTCTCTGCAGGCCCTTTGGGTAAACCCTGGGCGTTGCCCGGGTCACTCGGCTAGTACTATATATAATGTACATGGCGCCACCGCTGCAGAGTTTGGTGTAAAATCACCAGCGGGTCTCCAGTAAGCCACGTATTTCTTGATCTACGAGGAGAACGTAGATCGCGTGCTTCGCTGCTGATGGTGATGGCGTGGTCCTTGAGCACTGAGTGCAGCAAGTTACCCTGAGACTTAGCGAGTTACAGAAAGTAGTTGTCCAGTTAGAACATCTAGGCAGGGGCAGCATATAAAGGACTATTTCGACGTTACTATGGAAGGCCTGAGTCAGAAGCACATGGAAATTAGGTGAACATATGTGTTTGTTAATGAATTTAACGATTTAAACGATTTTTTGTAATAAGAGATTAAAAAAAAAAGGCCAGAACAAAAATTAAAAAAAATACGAAAGCCATTATTTACATACAGTAACGCTAATTTTGTAAAGCTTTTTTTTAATTGCATTGTGTGCACTTACCGTAACTTAATAATATATATTTCTCTCTCAATACTTAATACTTTTGTAAAAAAAGTAACACTCGTATAAAAATATATTTGAAAAAAGTACGCAAGCAACTTGAAAAAAATGCAGAACACTCATTGTTCACTTAATTGGCCTGGTGTTGTTACTTCGCCTCGTATTTACTCCGCGTAAAAAAAAGTTCTTCAAATGAAAAAATAAATAGCCAAAAATACTAATCAAATTGTATCCGAAAACTTTCATCGGGTTTATAAAAAGCGACATGTAAAATTCGGTATCAATTGGTTCAGTAGTTTTGAGTTTATCACGAAACAGACAACAGACATTGACTTTTATATATAAGAAGATATTCTATATATTATGAACGCTCTCGCTTGATTCATTTAAATCTGTAAATATTTAACCCTAAGTTTCAGTTCGTGTTTTTTCCCCTCGATAATAGGCGCAAATACTTCAATATCGCAGATAGTTTAAACATGATAATAATAATAATATATATTTAAAATGAGTTTGTAAAATGTCCTTTGACAGTGTTTTAATGCAGGTGACCGAGTCAATCCTACATATTAAAGTTGTATCATTTATTTTTCGACGTGTTTTATAAGTAGTAACTTTATTTAAATATATATAGAATAATTTATATATCGCTAGAAATTTATTCCTGAATAAAATGAACTATTTTTATATTTGACATACTTAGTTTTCAAATTATACGTCAATATTTTATTTTTAAAGCAAATAGTAGCAATGTGTGCCTATCAATTCCACACATCTCACTCTTCTTCACAAAAAAAAAAAAAAAAAATCTGTTCAATAGTTACTTTTTCCACAGTGAACACAATTATTTTTTCTTTCCTTCATTAACTTTTTAATTAGATTATTCTATTTGGAATGTACCATTTATTTATGATCATTGCGCGCCTATATACTTCTTTTTTTGCAACTTTCACAAACTTAATGAAATTAATTTTGCTTTTCTCCTATAATTAGATTAACTTCTGATTAGAGGTTTTCAATCATTATTTTCCCTAGTTGTCTATTTATTAATTAAAGGTAATATATTTCCATTTATATATAATAAATTTAATAAAAACTATCAAATACAAATGTCTTTTTTTACAAATAAAATAAACTCTCATTTTTATGTCTATTAATAAATTTATATTCTATGATTTTTTAAATTTACAAATATACTCTTTTCAAATTTATTTATATAACTTTTCTCTTTCAATTTATTCAAATCTTTTAATACTGGCTAATCTTTATTCTATCCTTCAAATATAATTCGTAATTTTTCCGTTATATTCTAAATATTTTATATCTTTTGACTAACTATATTTTTCATAAATTCAACTATTTTTGTACGAATTTATGTAACCATCAAAATTTTTTTAGTAATATCATTCAACATTATCAAATCAAATCCAAATGGGTCTTAACGATTATTTTCCATATATTTTTTAAACTCTCAAAATATAATTCAACGGTACGCATCGCCATTTATCGTTTTACTTATCAAAATATTCAGTAAATACACTGCGTGACATTGAAAATGAAACACCAAGAAATAGTGGCCAGAAAATTATGCAAATTTCAGGGTAGACGCGCCTAACCGAGTTATGCAAATGATGTAAAATGCGCAGCTCTCGTGCGCACATGGAGTAAGATATAAGGGAAGGAACTTGCAGAAAGGACAGTATTCGTGTCGTTATTTCTTCAAGGAAAATCATTGTAGAAATTATGTTCTTGTGTCAAAAGACACGTGTAATAACAGAGAATGCCAGGTCATCGTAAATGGAGGCAGTTCAAGCAGACAGACGCTTTTACGAGGGGCATGGTGATCGGACTGAAAAGGGCAGGTTGGTCCATACGTCAAATCGCGGCTGATACACACCTTGGTGCGTCCACGGTGCACCGACTGTGGAGAAGATGGTTGGAACAAGGAAATGTAGCAATTTATAGGAATGTCGGTGCAACCAGAGTGACGTCAGCACGTGTGGATCGGCGTATCCTTCCACAAGCAGTGGCGGCCCCACAAGCCACTTGTACCGCCATCCTGCAACATGTGCAAAACACTCTAGATCATTCCATCTCGACCAGAACCATTTCCCGTCGATTGGTTGCTAATGGCTTGCACTCATGCCGTCCGCTAAGAAGACTGTCATTGACCCCACCGAATAGGCGCCAACGTTTGGAATGGTGCCGGGCTAGATCGACGTGGATGACGGAATGGCACAGGGTCGTGTTCTCAGATGAGTCGCGTTTCTGCTTGTCCAGTGATAGTCGCCGTGTACGCGTGTGGCGTCAACGTGGAGAAAGGTCTAATCCGGCAGCAATTGTGGAACGCCCCACCGTACGACAACCTGGATCATGGTTTGGGGCGCAATCGCGTATGATTCCAGGTCACCTTTACTTCGTATTCAGGGCACTATGACGGCCCAAAGATACGTTGATGATGTGCTGCGACCGGTAACACTCCCCTACCTTCAGGGGGTACCCAATGCCCTTTATCAGCAGGATAACGCCCGACCGCACACTGCTCGCATTAGCCAACAAACTCTGCAAGATGTACAGATGCTTCCCTGGCCACCGTACTCTCCTGATCTCTCACCAATCGAGCACGTCTGGGACATCATTGGACGCCGTTTGCATGCCTTGCCACAGCCGCGTTCAGAAGACGAACTGTGGCAAATGGTTGAGAGGGAATGGAGAGCCACCCCTCAGGACGCCATCCGTACTCTGATTGACTCTCTACCTAGACGTGTTGCTGCGTGCATCGCCGTCCGCGGTGGTCCTACTTGCTACTAAGCCGACGCCGTTCTCGCTCTGTATTATGACTATCATTTTGAAATAAAGATCACTTATTGTTCGTCCCTGTCTCTCTCTGTCTGCCGAGTTTCATCACTTTCTGGCCACTATTTCTTGGTGTTCCATTTTCAATGTCACGCAGTGTATAACCTGTGTGGATTATTTTATTATTTCTGAAATGCAGACGAAGTCTTAACCCTTCGTGGATACACGACCTGCCATTTAAGAGCAAGAAGGATCTAATGTAGCCGCAGTTTGTACTTAGTTGACCAAAAACGTCTTATTCTTTTTGCGGGCTTTCACGACCGCGTCATAGAAGTCAAATTTATCGCAAGATATAGCTCTTACAGAAATAGCGCAATTATTAAGTTATTCAGGAAAAGAAGTCTCCAACGAAGAATGCCGCTGATGAAGATATAGATAGATGCCATTTATAAACCGGAGCGCCGTGCACCGATACACGCCGTGGATGGATACAGGGCCCCGCCGAGCTGAGAAGTCTGAAGGAACACCGTCGAGGATAGGTCTTCCAAGCCCCGGATCACGGTGGGACATCCCTTCAAGCCGATTTCTGTATCGGCAAGCGGCGGATGGCATTGGAGATCTCAGTACGGTTCAAAGAGGTGTTCTGCTCTTGGGGAATAATCAAAATGTCTAACGCGCAGGGTTCTCTCTCTTGCAGCCAGGCTGACTTCTGGGCAACCCGAGGGAGAAATGATATTCGCGCTCTCTTTATGCAGTCATCCTCCGTGACGCGAGAAATGGCTAGGAGCTTTATTTCCTGAGCCAAGTTGAGCGAAACTGTTTTCCGACAGTGTCTAGTTGTTGCCATGTAGTGCTTGAGGTGTTCCGAGGTGTGTCAATCGACTACAAGCGAAGCAAGCCGGCAATACTGGGGAGCCCCACTGGAGAAATATCTGATATATAGAGAGATAGAAAATGTATCTATATAGAAATATAAAAAGTCAATGAAATAGATTTATAATATGTCTGTATAGATATTATATATTCCTCCATTTTAAAATCGACTATATATGTATATATTTATTTGTATATAGGAATATTGTGAAACACTATTTAAAAATTATGAAAAACCTTCCGCCATAAGTTTGTTTATTATATATAAAGTTGTGTGTATATAAATATCTTACAAGTTTACCTATTATTGGTATCAAGAGAGTCAACAATAATATATAAAATACAATATTATATAACATAGAAGATAAATTTTGGTTACGATTGAAATTGAATTGTATTAAATATGTTTAAATTGGAGTCTGAGAGAAAACTATTAATACACTTTAAATATTTCTCAGATATTTCACAAAAGATATTAGAAAAACAAGATGGGGTGATAGAATACCGCATTTTAAAAATATCTTATTTATGAATTTTAAGAATAAATAAACTTTATAGAGCTTGTAACAATTGTAATCTCTGCCCAATAAACACTAAAATTTTAAAAGAATATTTTCTCTAAATTCGATATATATATAATAAAGGTTTGAGAAATATTCTTTAAATAAAATAAACAAATTCTCGATTGAAAATCATCTCTTAACATATTTCACACGGCATATAATCAGATCGTATAAGATATTCTATATAAATTTGATTTTACATCGCACTATGTAAATATGAATAGAGAATTATCCTGCCGAAAAGTAATGATATAGGTAAACAGAAGGAAAGAATAAACTGTTTAGAAAAATAAACTCATTTGCTCTCGTTTGAAAAGTCTAATGCCGTATTTTTGAAAATATTTAAACTAAACCTCTCATTTGATTTTATTCAAGTAGCTATTTGAATTTATTTATTTTACTTTGTGTCGCTTCAAGATAACATAGGTTTGTTTAAATATGTTATTCTAAATACAAATAATAATTAGCCTCGATCTCGCAATTAACTTTAATTATTTGTAAGCAGGAGTTAACTAGAAATTACTTTTCTAAATTACACCGATACAATCGCTGCCCTCGCTAATGAAAGAGTTAAGCATTATTCAGTAGCAAATTTAAATCAAGGATCCCTCGTCCAAATTCAAGAAATTATCCTAAAATGCACTTTCTTAAATCCCTTATTTACATTTAGATTAATTTTATTTTTATCTCGTACGTAAAATAAATTAAGTTTCATTTAGAGAGTTTATGATAGTTAAGCTCTTTCATATTCATTGTGGATTTGGTGGTATTGAATATAAATTCTGAAGAATAAACTTGTGCTCTCACACATTCAACCGAGATATTGTGGGGGGTGGTTCATTGTACCTATATTTATTTTGAAATAAAAATGTTCAACGCTCAGATTATATGATAATCTCTCGTTTATTTCTTAACTCTTCACTTGTTCATTTATTTAGATATCCATTCAGAAAATTATTCAAAATATATATTTTGAAAATTTTCGACTTACAATGTATTTTTTATAAAACTATTTTAGAGGCGTAATATTCTTTTTTTTTTTTTAATAAAACAATTTCTACTGTCCTTACTGCGATGGAAAAATTGTAGAAATTGTTTTATTTAAAAAAAAAAAAAAAAAGAATATTACGCCTCTAAAATAGTTTTATAATTTGATAACAGATGGCGCTCTAGTACATTGTAATGTATTTTTTATTCAAGTTTAATTATAAAGAAATCATCACTTCATCGAACAACTGAACGTCTCTGATGAATTGCGCCATTTGTTGGAATAATTATTAACTAAACGTTAATATTTAACCATTGCATCATATTGTCCGAATGAACCTTTTCTTTATTAATTAAGAAATTCAACCAATTGAGCGTTTCAGGATAATGACCCTCGTCAGCCTCGTGCAGGCTTTTCATTTGCATGAATATAAAATGCATTTTTCTTTATTTATCAACCTAATCTCGGGTCAATACAATTTTACATTTGATGTTGTTTTAAAATAAATGACATTATATTATATATAAAAATATTGAAGAGGGTAACTTGTGACGACAAACAAGTGATGTCAATATAAATTTCATGAATTTTCAAATCATCCTATCAACATTTATTTTCACTACGTATACTTCTTTTATGTGACACATACTGAAGGTTCAAGAAAAGGCTATAAGAATGCAAAGGTCCCTATGCTTATACATAATTAGGCATATCCACAATCTATGATATATATGTTAGTCATGGTATAAATCCACCAAAGCTGGACTTATTCATTTATCTGAATAGACAAAATGGCAAATAAGGTTGAGATTAGCAGCATCTATTTAGCTCAAATTGAAGACTTCATTCATTGTTATTTAAATTGTAGATACTTCGGCCAGTAAATCTTTTTACTATCTTGACTTTTCGACAAAAATATTTTATGCTCGTAGGAGCGAACAAAATCGTAAACAAAAACGTGGAGATAATAAAAAGGTTCACTGGCCGAAATATCCTTAATTTTAAGAACTATGAATGCCGGCCAAGCATATTTACGATATTTCTTCATTGTGTTTTAAGGTTTCGGTCATCAACTCTTTCCCCAGGTGGAGAGCTTTGTAAAGGTGACAGTGGGTCGCCGAAATGTCAAAGGGCAATAAATGTTTATAAAAAGGTTTAAAAAATATCAAATATTTTAACAAGTCAAAATCCAACCTACCATTTCGAATTATTCTATAGTATCTAAACAGTGTAATTTTAAAATAAAGAAGCGTCTATGCATATATTGTACTAGAGTAGCAGCCCGTCGTATATTCGACGATTCAATTCCTCATTGTTTAGCATTAAGCTGATAACGCATACCCCTTTATTAACTCAACGCCGATTGGTTGCCTAAGGTCACGTGGCAGTAGAGAACCAATAAGAGGGCGAATAAACCCGACATCATAAATAGCTACCAACATATATCGCGATTAGGTCCTAATTTTGGTGGACTCTGGCATATTACGGCAAAGGTCTCATCTTTCCATTTTAAAAATTTAATTCAAATTATCATTTGATTCCATTTGTTTGAAGGGTGACATGCTTTCTATACCTATTATTTATATATATTGAAAATAATTCTAAATAAAAAGGGAGAGACCGATTTCTATAAATAAAGTTACTATCAAAAGAATTTCAATTTGTGATATTTGAATGTTCAATAAAATATATACATGCTATATATAATTATATATATATATTGCTATTTTATTCAGTACAATGTTCTTGAGAGAAAAATGAATAGGTAAAACCGTCAAATCTCTAATATCGATTTGAAATTTGAAACTTCATATTAATGAGGGATAATTTCATATATTTTTAACTAATCAATTATCAGCGATATATTTTATTCCAGTACAAATAATATTTGTAATATCCAACATTTATTTAGTTCTTTTGAAGGAAAAAAGAAATGGTTCTAGGAATATAACTTTCAAAGAGAAAAATCAACAAAAAACGCCCAAAGTAAAATATTTGCTCTCAGAAATTACCGGTAATACATCGATAAAAACTATTAAATTATTGTTTAATTTTTATTTTGTAATTCCGTAAGTTTTCTTGACATTTGTCATCAATTAAAGTGTCAGGTTCGGACAATAATTATATTTGTCTTCTGCACGGATCAGCGCCCATCTTTTCTTTAAATATTTTCTTTATTAAATTTGAAAGCAATTTTTAGTTTTATTCGTGTCAATGATAATATATATGGATGTAGGGGATTTATTATAACGCGGAAAGATATTGATCTATAAAATGAAAGGTCACCTCTCTCATCAAAATAAACCCAAAGGCTCTGCGCCATCTACCGATCAATTCTAAAAACTATTGGCTCGGTGACCAAGGCCTAACACAAGCTCTGGTAAATTTATAACTCCCATCTGGAAACCACGGATTCTTGACCTGGTCGGTCCAGGCTGTGATTTGATCACATGAGACTCACAAGGCATTTAAAATATCTTCAGAATTTGTCGAAGAAGTGTTGGAATATTTCACAGAGTAACAATGGCTATAGATGAGCCCGTGTTTGAAAAGGAACTTATATTATATAATTACTAGCGAATGTGTACCCGGCTTCGCCCGGGTTTTATCCGAGTGAAAGTTTGCCTAACGAATATTATTGATAATAATATTCCGGAACACACAGAATATTATGATAATAATTATAATACTATTCGTTACATTATATATTTATATAATATAGAAAATATATTTTCGAGAGCAAACATATCCACTCTCTCTACTGAATAGAATTTTAATAAGATATACAAGGTATGTCCCATAAGTTCCCGGACTGGGTCCATAAAAAAATAAATAAATGAAAAATGTAAATGAATTTGACTGTTTATTATAGAAAAAATATCTGGCTACACGGTGGTACCAATATCGAGGCGGTACTTGCGCGCGCGCCAAGGTTATTCTAATTTATTTAAAGGTCACACCTAGCGCTGCGGCGATTTTACGATGGAACAAAAATTGAAGCAGAGGATTTGCATAGAATTTTGTGTGAAACTTCAAATATCAGCAACCGAAACTTTTGAAATGCTTAATAAAGCATTCCCCAATGACGCCCCAAAGAGAACAACTGTTTTTGAATGGCATTCTAGATTTAAAGCTGGCAGAATTTCCATTGAAGATGATCCTCGTCAAGGACGCCCAAAATTTCAAAGGACTGATGAAAATGTGCAAAAAATCACCGATTTGATAAAAGAAAATCCTCGAACCACTTTGCTGGAGCTAAAGCAAGACACAGGCATCTCTAAAACAACGATTGGAAGGATCGTAACCGAAGATTTGAAGCTCAAAAAGACTCCTGCAAAATTCATCCCAAGATTCCTCACCAATGAGCAAAAACTGTGTCGGCTTGCAACCTGTGAGGACATGATGGAAATGACAAGAACGGATCCAGAATGGAAAGACAAGATAATCACAGGCGACGAGACATGGGTCTATGGCTATGACCCTGAAACCAAACCTCAATCTGCCGAGTGGAGAGGTTAGGGTGAGCCTAGACCCAAAAAATCCAGAAACAAGGTGTTGCTGGTCGCTTTTTCGGATAACAAGGGCATTGTTCATCACGAGTATCTTCCTGCAGGCCAAACAGTTATTAAGGAAATGTATTTGGGCATTCTTCGCCGTCTAAGGGAAGCGATTCGAAAAAAAAGGCCAGAAAAATGGACTAATGGTGGCTGGATCCTACACCATGACAATGCTCGCCCTCACACAGCGCACTTGATGACTAGCTTTTTGGCGAAAAACGGGACACAAATCCTACTTCAACCACCCTATTTCCCAGACATCGCACCAAATGACTTTTTCCTGTTCCCCAAACTTAAAGCAGTTCTAAAAGGAAGACATTTTGACACCAGGGATGACATAATAGAAAAATCGCCGTTAGCATTGAAGAGCATTCCAAAAGAGGCTTATAAAAACTGTTTCGACAATTGGGAGAAACGATGGCGCTGGTGCGTTGATGCAAGGGGGGATTACTTTGAAAAGTTTTAATAAAAAAATTTACAAAAAATCTTACCTTTTTTTTTTATGGACCCAGTCCGGGAACTTATGGGACATACCTTGTATATAAATGAAAATATCTAGAGATATACTACATGATCTTACTCAAAAGGCCGAGAAACGATATTTTATATGTAGAGATGACCTGGCTTCGTGTGCCTTCTGCTCGAGTGAATGTTTCGCGGTAGAATTTTGTTCCTGCCTACTAAAAATTATTATCTGTCTCTGCCCGTGGACTGCTTTAGTGAATATTCCCCTAAATAATTTTGTTTATGTCAATCAAGCATGATACAGCAATATTGTCATTATCATTTCTAACTAAAAAATATTGTTGCTCAGTACTATAATTGTATATGTAGAGATGACCTGGCTTCGTGTGCCTTCTGCTCGAGTGAATGTTTCGCGGTAGAATTTTGTTCCTGCCTACTAAAAATTATTATCTGGCTCCGCCCGTGGACTGCTTTAGTGAATATTCCCCTAAATAATTTTGTTTATGTCAATCAAGCATGATACAGCAATATTGTCATTATCATTTCTGACTAAAAAATATTGTTGCTCAGTACTATAATTTTTCTTGGTTAAAGTGCGACAAAAAAACTCATCCAGATTTAACTCTGTCCTTTTCAAATTTCAGCGAGATTAGTTACATATTGAGGGCGTGCATAGCCGACAAACATATATATATGTTCCCGGCTTCGCCTGATTTTTACCAGAGTAAAAGTTTGCCTAACAAACATTTGTTAAAACGATTCTAGCAAACATCCAATCCACCTATATATTGATTTATAAACGTATATCAATATAATAATTGTTATATGGGTTTAAATATAATTTGGAAAAACACATATTTTTTGAAAACATTTATATATTTTAAATAAGATATTGTCACTTTTGTGAATTTGATAATTAATTATTTCTTTTTTTCTCAATGAATTATATATATATTAATTTAAAAATTCATTTTTGTTATCATCATCACATATAATATAAGTTTTTTTATATAAACAAACGATAATAAACAACAGCAACAATGTAATTTGCATCTTCACTATTATAAAACAACAACAAATTAAATTAACAATGTAAAAATATATTTAACATTACATTTCAACATTTAACACAAAAACGTTACAATATTTTCTTTAAATATATATTAATATTGAAATACCAAGTTTTTTTTACGTCATTGGAATATTATATTACTAAATTCTCAAATTAAATTTATTATACTTGGAACACATTTTAAGCATTGTTACAATTTTTAAATATAATTTCACCAGATGCCGCTAGAGTGAAAGTAGAAAATTTGCAAATAAAATTGCAAAGAATATTTATTTCAAACCAAATTCAAACCAGAAACCTTCCCAGTAGTATAGTAAATAACTCCCTAAAGTTTCACGGCGATTGGATAATCTTACCTTTTGAAAACATTCAACATGTGAACAAACTAACATTCATCGTGTAAACAAACCACGTGTTAATTATTAACCAATCAAATTCATTTATCGTCGCGACCAGTGCTGCGCCCAAGCGGTAAAAGGCTAGAACTAACGCTTTTTTGTTTTATATTATTAAAAAAAGCACATTAACCTTTTTAGTTTTTTGAATAGCCTATATGTTAAACGAAATCTTCAGCTACCTACATGCGAAATTTCATAATGATTTATTCTGTAGATTTTGCGCAACGCGATAACAAACATCGATTATGTATTTCCTTTTTATAGATATAAGGATTTTTTTTTGTTTTCATGTAGACATATATACCAGGATTTGTTTTGTATAATTACTATTAATAATAAATAATATGCAAAGTTGATTTGGTTACGGATTCATCCTTCTTACTTACTTTAATTACATAACAAGAAGTTTAGTTTATTTTTGCTCCACTAGATGGCGCTCTGTCATTTAAAAAGGCACATGTGCTCGTGGTCAGGAAATGCCTTCTTTATTTTTAACAACAAGAAGTGTGTGGAGTTGGTTGATATATATATCAAGATTTTTAAATATATTTAACTACCATCTATCACACAAATAAAATCTTCAACAATTAATTTTTATATTGAATATTGTATATTTACATAATAAATTTTGAATTTTATACATATATATTGAGAAATATATATATATATAAATATTATGTGAAAATTATATATTTACATAAATCAAAAGCAATGAATTTTATTGCGAGTTCGCTCACTATACGCGAAAGAAGGAGTCGGTTTGAGGGATTTTTTATTTATTTGTAGGAACAATCATTGAGTTGAATTTCATGAAAAACTATTTTTCAATATTAAAAGCCTAAAATTATAAGTGTGATTTGGTATAAGGTTACGTTTTGAGAGTTTCCGGAGAGAAATACTCGTTTATTCATTTTTTTTAAATGTGAAAGAAAAGTATATTGCTTTTACTAATTGCACAATCAGTCAAATAATAAAGGGCAAGAAATGAATTGTTTGATATATATGAAATTAATAAAATAAATCCCAATCTGTAAAAAGGTACCTGAAGACTCTACAACTCAAAACGAAGAAAAGATAAAGGAAATGGTTATCAGAGAGAATCTACCTTTTAAAAAGAAAATTTCCAAAATAACTAACGTACCACTTTCTACCGTTATACGTATTATCAAGTAATAAAACGGCTTAAAATACGTAAAACAGCTAAAGTGCATGATCTCGAGCCAGACCATATCGAAGAACGCAAATCCAGCAGCAGAGTCCTTTAAAATGTACCTGTCAAGGTAAAAATGGAACAATGTTTCAACACTGAACGTGGCATGGGTTGGCCTCAGTGATTGCAACCAAGACCGTGCCATTTACTACGTTAATTCTAAAATAAACACCTTTCATAATTGGGTCAAGCGAAGCAAGGACATTTCTCAAAGTTCTTCATTATCGTTGAAGGGTTTTGCTACGATCGGAAGCTTCCTATAAAGAATATGTTCATAAATATCAAGATAAATTCGAAAATCTACCAATAAAATCTGCCATAGAATGGTCGTAGAGACACCTTTGACGATGAGGCTCCATTTTTGTTTTCAAGTGACTCAAGATCGGTGTGGCTACACCAAGATAAAGCCACGAGTCATACATCACGTTCCATACGTCAATACCTGGACTTAAATAGGAAGATACCGGCATTTAGTACAACCCCTTCAAGCACATCCCTGCCAAATCCACAGACCTGGCCCCTATGGATTTTCGTGCTTTTGGATTGGGCTGAAAACTGCTATTAGATTTATAAACGATGCACTAGCGCGCCATCTGTTATCAAATTATAAAACTATTTTAGAGGCGTAATATTCTTTTTTTTTTTAAATAAAACAATTTCTACTGTCCTTACTGCGATGGAAAAATTAAAGGGAGGGCCTGGCTCATCAGTGGTGAACCCTCCCAGCGGTTTCGCCAGTTTAATCTACCATACCGCTGTTATATTGCATTTTTGGAACTTCCTTTTATAGTTGACTGTTGTCGCTGGGAGGGTTCACCACTGAGAGCCAGGCCCTCCCTTTAAAATTTCCATCGCAGTAAGGACAGTAGAAATTGTTTTATTTAAAAAAAGAATATTTCGCCTCTAAAATAGTTTTATAATTTGATAACAGATGGCGCGCTAGTGCATCGTAATATAATTGTTCAAATAAAAGACACAATTTGATATTTGCGGAAGAGCGATTGCTCGAAGCTTATTATATATTTATAATTATATTTAATTCTGCTGTCCTAAAAGCTTATGTCCATAGTTATTCTAAATTACCCATTCCAAGAGTCTTACAACAGTCAACTATAAAAGGAAGTTCCAAAAATGCAATATAACAGCGGTATGGTAGATTAAACTGGCGAAACCGCTGGGAGGGTTCGCCACTGATGAGCCAGGCCCTCCCTTTAATTTTTCCATCGCAGTAAGGACAGTAGAAATTGTTTTATTTAAAAAGAAAAGAATATTACGCCTCTAAAATAGTTTTATAATTAGATCTATAAAACCGAAGAGGCTAGATGGTCTCTAGAAAGTTGTTAAGAACTGTTGGGATGGTCTAGACCTGAATATTCTAAGACGAAGTCATATTTCCTGGAAACATCGATGCATGGCTGTTGCAAAATGTTAAATCTTACACACAGAAAACAATAGTTCGTACAAATAAATGTGAATCATTCTAAATAAAGTACTAAATTCGTTCTTTTAAAAATATAACACCCTCAGTATTTGATCAACCCGCAGGATCCTATATGGAATAAGATCTGGAAATAGCTTCTGGTATAGTGTCGACAATGAATTATTAAAATTGTTTTGATAACAGAAGAATAATAAGTTGCAGGAATCTGAAATGATCATGCTAATACAATATCCAGAAAATAAATATAAGAACCATATATACTAATATTGTGCTACTAAAAGAAAAACTCAAAATAATGATGGTTCGCAAAATGTAAACGCTCTTGAGCCAATCACCCATTCGTCTAATAATTTTTCTGAAGAAATTTGTTTTCCAATTATCGAGAATAAAATTAGCTAAGAAACGATTTCAATTCGAATAAGTTTGGATTCACATACAAAATATTTGTTCTTCTAAAAATAATAAAAATAATTCTATGTACCCAAAAATGAAAAAATGAAAAACTTAAAAATTAAATTGTTAATATTTTTTTGTACTTTGAATATTTCAATACTTTATACTTTCATAAATTTATTTTTGTATTTTTCTTTATATAAAAAGCATTTTGTAAAAATAACCTTTTTAATATTTTGCGAATTATAAAACTAAAAAAAACATCATATTTTGCCTTCATATTCTCTAGAGACCGTCCCACTCTTAACAAAAAAAGTGATTATATCGAAACCCAAATACCAAATTTGTTCATTTATTATTTATATTATGAATAATTCATATATATATATAATAAATTGAATTAATAAATAGAGAATATAAATATGATAATCGAGCTTTGATGGCCTAATGGATAAAGCTTTGGTTCTCTTAACTCTAATTAAGACATGGAGCCCCGTTGGGGTTGGATTTTGATAGTGAGCGACCGTAGGTATGAATAAATAAATGCATATATGCATTCAACCTGATTATGTAGACAATAAAGGTATAATATGAAAATATTCGAATAATTTACATCAAAATATGAATTGTTTTACAAAAGGTTTCATGCATAACTATAGGCTTTGAATATAGGAGAATAAATAAATAAATATTTATAAAAACCATATATTGAATTTAAAAAAAACATTTTTCAAATCGATATTCCAGTTTGAAGATGTCAACCCTTGTCAAGGGAAAAAAAAATTCAAAACAACATATTTATTTCAGATTTTATATATATTATATATTTAGACGAAAAGACGCAATAAAGAATTATATATTGTTGAATATTGTGCAATACATTTTTGATAAATTGAAATAAGGGCATATTTTACAAAGAGTTTGAATTTTCCTAGAAGAAGATAGGCGTGCAGCCTCGTCGAAATATCGAATTTTAATAAATATATTTGATCCAAAATATGCCCTTATTTCAATAATATACATATATAATAAATATGTATGTGTTTATGTGACCTTCTCTCTATATATATATATAATATAATATATGAATTGAATAATATATAAAATAAGGCCAGAATTGAAAATATCATCATTTCAGACTATGTAACGAAGGAGTAGCTATTTATCTCTGGTAAAGATTCTAAAACATCAATTAAAGAGCTGGAAAGCCTATTTAAATGTGCGGATGTTAGATTATTTGAGATTTATTTATTGAGATAACCGGAATGAATTGAATCTAGAGTACATTGGAAAAAGGTAGGGGATGAACTGACTCGTTCAATGATTAAGCGTTATTTTCCTTTGGGTGATTTTATTCTTATCATGAAAAACCATGTTTTATTTCGTTCTGAATTTTATGCTGGTATTGCAGATTTTCTCAATGAAACCAGGGTCACATTATTCCTAAGCTTGAGATTGCAATAAAATGAAAAGAAGAGCCCTAAGGTCCGGAATCTCGAGTTAATTAAATTATAGATTTGCAAATCACTCTTTCTCTTGGGTGGAATTTTTTTTCTTTCAAATATCAAATAGTGTATTTATCTTCATTCAAATATATATACTGATGAAATTATATTTCACCAAATTACTTTTTACATTATATTGAATCTATCTAAATATAATTTTCACATTTGAAATAAAAAAACTTTCCCAAATATAAACCACGTATATCTACTTCAATGTAAAAAAACTAATTTATTTTGAAACACTTTTTGTGAACAACGCGTCTTTTATATTTTTATAAATTTTCTTCCAAAATAATTTATTTGTTATTTATTCAATTCTCTCTTAGCCATTTTTTCATATTGAATTTTTCTTTATCAAAGATAAATTGGTATTATCTATTGAAAATACTTAAAATAATTGAAATTTTCAATGTTTTCCTTTTTTCAATAAATCGAATTGTACTTGTTACAATAGGTGTGCGTATATAATATATGTAAATAGAATATATTTTTACTATTTAATTTATATTTTTTCAATTATATCAGAATTTATAACCAACATGTTTCATGAGAGAATACTAATAATTATATAAAGTGAAAAAAATGTTAAAATTAAAAAATATTACCCAATTTATAAAGAGATATGGAAAGGTAATAATTATTAATGTAACTTTTTCTCTAATTGAAAATAAGACCTAATTTACATCATATTTTACATTGCATTATTTTGATTGTATTGTCAATGGAATAAAAACATGATAATTAATTATTTTCTAGCTGATTTAAAACAAATTTTACAAGAAACTTTTCTAAACACAATATAGTTACATTTTCATATTTTAGTTTCCAGGGAAAACGAACAAAAGCCCTGATTAAGGGTAAAGCCATTACCTCAGCTATACAACCTAGCTGGTCCCTCATTAACTGGGACTTTGAACCACAGAAGCCACACTTACTAGAATATTTATAATTAATTAGGTTACTGTGTGTCAAAGTGAATGAAATTCTATTTCATTTTCCCCTTATCTCTCTCTCTAAGTGAATCCTATTATATATAAATCATCAAAGAAGTTGACTCTGAGTTGGAGGGTGACCAAGTTATTGACTGAGCGAATTAAAGAGATCCAGCTCGCCGTGTTTGCTTAATTCGATGGTCAGAATTTGTTGAATGTTTTAGTAGAATTATACGCTCCAATATATATCCTATTTATCTGAATCCGACAAAATTTGCATATTATTTGATAGACAAAAATAAATATTTATTAGGGATTATTAATATTTGAAATTTTCCTGAAATCAATTTTGAGTAAATATTTCTATACTTTGGAGAGATATCATTTCAGAAATTATTTGAAAATAAAAGTAATTTATATAACAAATTAAATCTTAAAATATTTTTTAAAAACGTATCAACTTAATAATAAATTAAAAATAATTATATTATTCAAGATATTCAATTGTTGCGATAATGATGCATTTTAATGTTGTAAAATGGCGGCGTGAATAATGGTAAGAACATTCATTTATCCTTCTTCAAAGATTATGCCAACTCAACAATTCCACGAATGTTATGACAAACGCCATACGTCATTGGCTGCCACAGACATTTGCCGACCAATCAATACGCCGGAATCTCCGTTAAGCCCTCCTTGACGGCCGCTTAGAGGATTCTAGAACATTAAACATGTTTCTGGAACATTCTTTTCCTGAGGACTACTTCTGCGCAGAACAAATGGTTGCGCCATTTATTTTATTATTGATAATATTGAATATGATATATGATATTTGTGGCCAGAAATAGTTTATATCACAATATACTATTTAGTTTGATGGTATTATTACATCATATACAAAATAAATACATGTATGAAAAATATCAATAGAAGTGAATATGATATAGGCATTATTGAAAATACATTTGCATAAAATCTCACTCCGATCATTCAGTTGATAATTTAGCGCGCACAAACGACACGTTTGGATATTTTGGTGAAATTTAGATTTAAATACTAAGGTAAATTATATACACCTATCCCCCGATTTACACGGTAGATACGTTCCTGAGAAAAACGTGTAAATCGAGGGATAGGTGTATATTAAACTGTCAAATCTGAATAAGTGTTCGCCCCCTCATGAATCAGAGCCTCCCAATATTCTTTTCAACATAGGTAGTAAAGAGTAGAATATCGCATTTTAGTATAGGGCGATAAAAACAAAAAAAAACTTATTTGAAAAACCGTGTAAAAGCGAAAACGTGTAAAACAAGTACCGTGTAAATCGGGGGATAGGTGTATATATATATATATATCCGTATGTGTATAATATTTATTTCAGGATTTTAAAATAATGACAATAGAGAGGTTAATAGAAAAGCGTATCTTATTTTACATCAATTAAAGTTTTTTTTATAATCCCATTGTATAATTATGGATTAAATTTATAATCTTGGTTGGGCTGGAATATTGATCCTGTCTTGAGACTCCCATGGATTACAAGAGGTGGTCTGGTGAGCCTTTGTGGTCAGGCAGATGGTGCATTGTGGTGAGGTTTTTACACCATCCTGATCCTGGAAATACAGGTTGCTGCCTGTCAGTTCATCCCGCATTCCAGAATAGCTCCAGGCTTTTGGTTCAGGTACCAATGATGGAATCTTGACTACTGTATTTTTTCTCGGATGTTTTTTTTTTGCATTTAATTATAGTAAATGATAGAAATTCCCTAAAACTTTATTTTATTATTTTAAAATATAATAGGTGATTATTATTTTGCTAAACATTTATTTAGAATATTTTAAGTATTTCTAGTGTGTGTTTCGTATATATTTATAATATATAGTGATTTCTAGAAAGAGAGAGAGAGAATAAAAAACAGATAATAATAAATTATTTGAGAAAATGATATATCAGCTATTTGTGTAATTTTAAACACATGTGTTATATAGAATTTAAAATTCAACTTTCAACAAAGTAGGATATTCGAAGTAGAATTATAATAAATTAGAGAAGACAATTTAGAGAAACAAAAGCTGCAGATATTTAAACTAGATAGTTTCCATAAATTTAATAGTTTAATAATATAAAAGGAAGGGAAAATGGCAAAATAAATATTACGATAGGATTTATAGGGGGTGTGATAAAATTTCCTTTGTATGAGAAAAATGGTAATAGCTTTAAAAAGGTGATAAAAACTAAGTAAAAATCAATGGATGCAACCTCTGGGTCCCATTTAGTCTGGTGGGTTGAGAATTGAAGCAGTCTGGGATAATATATTCCTTAAATATCTAGATTGCTTCTCAGAACTCGAACAGAAAGCAATTGTTGTGAGATACAATTTATTTAATTTGAATTAACAGATACCTTAGTCACCGTGTTATTGTTAGCTATTCATGTAGCTTCATTCTGATAATTATATATTGTTTACCTTTCTGAATATTCATGTATAATAATTAAATAATATAACGGATATTTACATGAATATCCTCAGTGCTATTGCTAAATATTTCTATATTTTCATATGCAATAGCTATGAATACATCAGAATTATTCAAGGTGAAGGTAGATAACAAATGTTTATGTAGAAATCTATAAGTGAATATTTACCTCCCAGTACGTAAGTGTAAACCAAATATTTCTACACAGAAATTTTATAATATTTTAACAGAGATATTTTTACAACAGGAATCATGTTATATTTATATTTTATCTTTTTTCTTCTCTATAAATTATATAGTTTCGAAATTATTTTTCAAGTTGAACTTTTGACGATATTTGTACGTACTATACACCTTATTTAAATATAATTTGGATATAAAACCTATTTCTATTCTCTGATAATATTAAGATAAATCTTAAATTATGAAGAGAATCTCACGAACACAAATGGCACTAGCATGCAATCATTTTAAAATTAAAATTACAATAGATGCAATAGTCTAATGATTAAGAGCAAAGTATATGAATCTGAGAGAGAGAAAATACATAGATAAAATAAGGTCTGATAAAATATGATACATCTCAGACGAAAAGAACTAGAATATTTAGGAATAAAATATCAGTAAATAAATAAAGTCAGAGAGTCTTGGCTGCTTTCAGAAAAGAACCGTGGCTTTCGCTTCATGACTTAAATTTCTAGAGAACTAGTAAATAGCTCAAATGTGCAAAACAACTAAAAAATGGAAGCATAAAACTTTTTAACAAATCGAAACGAAAAAGGATAGAAACTTTGTACAGTACGTAAATATCTTTTGTATATAATGCTTAAGAAGGTTTGGCATAGATTTGGCGGTGAGAACAAGCAATGAAAAAGACGGACTATTCATACCAGTGATATTGCCCAGAGAACAATTGCGATGAATGCCCTTGCCTCTAACGGTAAGAGAATGGACAAACCATATGATGTATTTTTACATTGTGATTATCTTTCTCACACCTGAAGGTTTATTATTGTTGGGAATATATATTTCAGATAACATAACAATACAATGATATTAGAGAGATGTTATTTTGGTACAAAAATATATTTTCATCTCAAATATTCAAACGGTGTTTAAAACACATAGAGTCAAAGATCTTCAATTGAGCGTACCGTGTGGTAGTTGGAATGAGTTAAAATCGGTTCTGAAATATATAGTTAACTAGATAGGTTTGGTCAGAATTTGGGCGACTGTTGAATTATTGTGTCGGATGAATTGAAGAAGTGAGAGTGTTAATTTATTCATTTCTCATTGTGTCCCAAGATGAAGAACTGAGCTGAAATATAAAGAAGCGTTTATAATTACAAATTAAATAAATGATCCATGGAGTCACATTGTCCCATAGTTGTACCTGTCGATAGATGGCGCTGAGGTATCAATGATGAGCCACACAGACCATGCCAATATATCGTTTTCCCCTACAGGGAGTGTTGAATGTTATCATTTTTTAAAAAATAAATATATAATATATTTAGCCAAAAATTATTCAATTTTAAATATTTCTAACATTTCAACTATAGGTTTGCGTATAAATTTAAAATAAAAAGTTAATTTGAAGGAAAATTAAATGTTAAAAAGGAAATAAATATTTTTGAAATATATTTGAAAATATTTTGCCCCCATATGTAATTTAGTTTCAAATAAACCCGTAACATAACTATCTATTATACAAAATTGTTTTGAACCCTGACTTTTCTTATTATAATTGTGGAGCAAATATTGCTTGAGGGCCAGCTGAAAATATTTTTAATATCTTGTAGAAATACTTGTGCTATCTGCATATTTCCAATTATCTCAAACAAAATATTCTCAACTCCACGTGAATCACATTGTTATTTTCTCTCAGTATGAAGAGAAGGTATATGAACGTAAAAATTAAAATAAATGTATATATAAAGAAATGTATATATATATAAATACATTTATTTTATTTGTTATCAGTTATTTGTGGATATATATATATATATATTAATATATCCACAAATAACTCGACAAGACTTATAATATAGAAATAAGATTAATTCATAAGCTTCGATTGTATTCGGTTTCTTTGATCTTGCAGTATCTGACCAGATATTGATCTTCTGCAACAGCTTGGTCAATTTCAGAATGACCGTTTGGTTGTTTTTACTTGTTAGGATCTTTTGGGAAACTTTCTAAACAATGTTCGTCCTTTTCAGCAGGTGTATTTTTAATGAGATTCTACACTCGATTCTTCGAAGTACAGTTCTAAAATTTGAGCTGTTTGAGTTATTAGAGTGATATACTATTGAATTTATATATCATATAAATTAATGAGAGAATAATATATATAATTTAATGCTTAAAATATAATTATATATAAATCAATATATTAAAAAATATAGGAGAAATATATTTGAAATAGAATAATTATATATAAAATATATTAATTATGGAGGAACTCTCTCGCAAAAATTATATTCTAACTAATTTTAATAATAAATTAGAATATTTCTATATTCTACAGTCAATTACTAACAACTATTTATTACGTTTCTTGTAACACATCTTGAATTGTTGTCAAGGTAAAATCCTTCATAGATAAATCAATAATAAATAATAAAAGAAAGTGTCATATGTGGGTCAAGCACCGCGGTCAATTAAATTTTCATCTAAACAGTATTTTAGCTATTGGGTTCGTATGGGAGACAAATAATAATATTTAAATTAAATATTCGATGATATTTTATAATAACTTCGTTAAAATTTCTTATATTCTAACTGTCTGACCAGAACTTTGCACTCAGCTATCTACAAGTTCGTTATATTTTTTCAATATAAAATAACGAGTTTGTGAATTCTTTTTTTAATACTAAGTTGTTAAAACTGTTTTTCATAATTAAAGCAAAGTTATTACGAAATTACATTTCTGATGTAGGCGTATAGGAAAAAAATACATATGAATTATATTCCTTCATGTGATTTGAATAGAATTTCATTATATTTTCCGTAAGAAATGCGTCAATTAGAGAATTCACATTTTGTATAGCACTAGAAACATTTATATACAGACGATAATTTAAGTATATATAAAGAGAAAAATGTATATATTAAAAATAATTTATTCAAATTGCTTTGAAATAATAATAATTTGATATTTGATTCTATAGAAATAATTAGAAGCAAAATGTTTTACTTTTAATAAAATTAATTCGAATTAGTTCAACTGAAAACCTTTTATGAGCCGATTATATAACTGAAATATTCTGAAATAGTTCTTTTATTCACTTCTAATTCGTAATCCTGGTATTTCATTCAGCTTTAAATTAACTTTTATGATATATTTTGATATATAATATCTTATTAACAAATATATTATCAATCAGACTTGAACAGCCCTCTTTCAAATATTTCCGCATTTTAACTATAAAAATTATAAAATTCTTCAGATGATAAAAAATTATATATTGAATCGAATAAAAAGATGTATTTGCCCATATTCCGGTTAGTTGAGCGCCCACCTTTGTTAAGGCATTACATTTTGTATTATTTCATTCAAACAAACTCAGTACCACATAGCGTCAATAGATTACAATTAAAACTTAAACATTACGGTCTTAACTGTATCTAATGAAACTATGTGGCGCTGAGTTTGTTTTTACAGAATGTAATGCTTTGACAAAGGTTGGATTTCAGCCAATCGAAATATTGGCAAATAAACAGTTTTGTTCAATCCAATATATGTATTTTTTTTATCTAAAGATTTAAATTTGGATTTTTCTATTTTCAAATAAAATTCGATATTTGTGTATTTTTTATATATGATACTTAACCCTTGCATCGCCAGTGTCTGTTACGGTGAAAATACAAAATGATATAGATATATTTATATGTATGTTTTTTATCGATCTTTGAAACAAATAAAAATTATTTTATAAATATATAAGTCTATCACTAAGGCTTATTTATTTCAGTGGTAACAATAGTAGATCCTTGATACACCACGCTCAAAGCCGTCCGTAATGCCAAAGTTTGGCAATTAAAAAAAAAAAGAATTTGAAAAAAAAATATTATTTCGATGAATATATATAATAATAAAAAAATAGTTTTTTTTATATAAGATATCTTGATATAATTTAATTAGGAGAAAACATAAAGTTTTAATTTGACCAACGTATTCTATACAATTGTATTTATATTTTATTCTCTGCCTATACTTATATAGAGATAATGATTCAACTTTATTAGGATATATTGTTTTTATACATATAGGTTTTAAATTTATGATATTTTTATGCTTATATATTATGCACTTTATGGTTTTTTGAAAAGTAAATGTATTTTTTTAATATTTATTTTACTCTAAAAATACAAAGTGTTTTGTAATTCTGCTTAGATACTTTAAACACACTGAGTTTAATAGTTTAATACTTGGTTATACTGAATACTATTTATTTTTCTGTTTACTGTTTGACTAGTGTATTCGAACCTTATATTCACTGGAGAGGTTCCTATGTAAATATTTAATACCTTGTACATACTCGCGGGATATCAGCACTACGCATAGTTTCACCGTGTTTGAAATTGTTCATATAGTTTTATTACTCTAGGTATGTTGTTTGTGATAATTATATATATATACTTTATTTATCATAAGTTATTGCATTTTCAATTGTATATGCGCTTTTATTCATAGTGTACGTATCTTATACGTGTTTCATATTACGGTATAATAGAAATAGTTAAAATGAGCAAATAATTTTAAAATATTTATTTTTTAAAATATAATATTATAATAATAATAATGTGCAACTTTATTTGAGCCGACGGTGGCGCTGTTGTAGGCGTTTTGTTCTTTGACTCACGTGGCATCAGCATGCGTGCATTTTTAGAAAAATTCAAATAATGAAAAATTTCTGGAGCCCGAGGAAAATGGCAATTTCCGAGCCAAAAAGTGCCCATTTGCGGGAAGTTTTGTTGTTCGCCTTCAACTGGAAGAAAAGTGCCAGTGAAGCCCACCGAATGCTCGAGGAAGTTTACAGCGACCACACTCTGAGCAAATCGCAGTGTTACAGGTGGTTTAAAAAATTCCAAAGTGGCGATTTTGAACTTGATAATGAGCCACATGGAAAACCGCCCCAAAAGTTCGAGGACGCTGAACTGCAAGCTTTGTTATTGAGGACAGTACCCAAATGCAGGAGAAACTCGCAAAACAGCTCCAGGTGTCTCAAGGTGCTGTTTCTCTACGTTTAAATAGCCTCGGAATGACCCAAAAGCTTTCCAAATAGGTCCCCCACGAGTTGAGCATAAGGCAGCAATAACGGCGTCTGGTAACCTGCGAAGGGCTGCTCGCCAGGAATGAAAAGAAATCATTTTTGCACCGAATCGTAACTTCTGGTGAGAAATGGATCCACTTCAGCAATCCTACGCGCCAAAAGTCGTGGGGCCTGCCCGGCCAATTTCCAAAACAGACGCCTAGGCCCAATCGCTTCGGAAAAAACGCAATGCTTTGCATATGGTGGGACCAGACCGGCGTAGTATATTTCGAGCTCCTGAAACCTGGAAAAATGGTCAATACTAGTCGCTACGAACAACAAATGCACAGTTTGAGAGAGGCGTTGAATGAAAAAAGACCGGAATGGCGTGAAAAGCACAACAACCTGATACTGCAGCATGACAACGCTCCAGCCCACAACGCTACGGTGGTCAAAAACACCATAAAGACTTGGGCTGGGGACTCTAACCCCACCCGCCGTACTCACCAGACTTAGCGCCGTCGAACTACCATCTTTTCACACCTTTAGGATACGCCCTAAAAAAACAGGAAATTTCGAACTCAGACATACTACGAAAATGACTTGTTGACTGGTTCGACTCAAAAGGAATAGAAATTTTCAGACAAGGAATTCGAAAATTGCCTGAAAAGTGGTCCGAGTGTATAGCTAATCAGGGCAGTTACTTTGAATAAAAAATCTTTTGTTGTATGGAATTGGTGAACTTTTGATTTCACTGAAAATTTTCGCGTTTCATACTAATAGACCTGGTACATTTGGCATCATCATGCACTTTAATATAGACACCTTATTAAATGTACATTTCTAGATTTTATAAAGTAGAATTTGATAAAATATCCCATTCATTTATTATTATAACTTTCAAGCCAAAACTTTTTAATTATATATAAGAAATGAAATCATCAAAGCAAAAATGTATTTCTACTCTCCTTACTGCGAATAAAATATATTGGGGAGCTTGGCTCATCAGTGGTGAATTTATTTTTTAGTTTTGCCAATTTAATCTACCAGACCGCTTCTTATAGCTCTAATACTGTATTAGACGATTCTGCTTATATTTGCTACACTGAAGGGCGGTATTTTAGAAATGGTATTCAAGCAAGCTATGAACATAGGCATTTAGAACAGCAGAATTACATTTAATTACATATAAATATATACATTGCGAGATGGAATATGATGCAAAAGATGGTTTGGAATAATGGTGCTTTGATAGTAAATATGGAACGGACACAACATTAACATAACATAACATTTATGTTACATATACACAACATTAACCTATAGCACTATATAGACATTATAAAAGACTTATATCATAGAAGATAAATTGGAAAATTTTGTAAGTCGTGTTTGATGTGGTTTTACAATTTTTAAATATAATATATAATCATTATAAATTGCTTTATAAGGAAATCAATAGAAATATTCAATTTTATATAATACTTATAATACATTTACATATTTAAAAAATATATATAAATATATATATAAATCAATAATATTTCGAATTAAATATTGATTGGTTATTCATAGAGATATACTCAGGATTTGTTATTAAATAAATGGAACACCAATATCGGTGTAATTTTAGAGACAGACGAAACAAAAAAGACAAACGATGAGGATAATATTATCAGAAGATAAAGGAAATTTAGAGCTACAAAGACGCCGCTGTCATACTATTTATCATTGGTGACAATACAATACCCCCCCTTCCCATGCAAGGTCATTTTTTTCCTACGCCATTCATAGCATCAGCGTTTCAGAACTTTTTTTCCCTTATTAATGAAACCCTTTACTTGAAGATTCCATAATTTATAAAGAATTTCTACCCTTTCACACAAGACCTTATAGGAAAGTTACTTTCTATTCTGAGGTAATAAATTTCTATCCAATTTATTTTATTGGAAGAATCATTTATATTAAGAGCAAAACATATTTTTGAAACTAATTAATCTTTCTTAGGAATGAAATGATATTTTTGAAATCGTGTAAATAAACAATGGGGCGGATTTTTATTATCATAAAATATTCATTTTGCTAGTTGAAACTATTGTTTAAAAAATAAAATTGTTCTAAATACCATTTTTTCATAATCAAACGATATTTAATTTAAGAAAAGGCATTTCCTGATTGACAACTAGATGTTAATAATGACTTGCGCAATGAATAAATATAATTATAGCTGATTTTTAATTATTCCAAAATTGGTCAATGTATATATTGAAAATATTTAATTCAATAATGATGAAGGAATTCGTGAAAGAACAAATGTTTAAAATTATTGCGATCCACAAATGCAACCTTTATGCAAATTTAAACTGATATCTAATTAGATATTATTCACTAAATGGGTGAAACTCAATGCTATAAATAAAATTTTATTTTACTATTCAAGCCTACTAACAGAAAGAGGGCTATTCTTTTGATATACATATGTAAAAGATTCAAAAATATTCCAAAGGTTTAATCTTTTTTTATAAAGAGATGTAAGAGAGGGAGAGAGAGATAATAAAAACAACTCAAACAATGAACACAATTTATAAAGAATACACTATCAAGTGAATAGGTAAGAATTTTCTCTCATATCGAATAAGACAAAATTATTTACTTTAGGTATGTTTTGGCTTATGGGAAGTGAAATAAAGCATTGTGGATTCAATGTAAAATTCCTGTTATCGGGAACGCTGAAAAAAGGTGTGCTGGTAATCACATTATATCCAGGCGATTCAATTCACTGAACAACACTGTGGCCGAATCCTTTAATTTACCTTTTATCTCGCAGCCTCCCATTACATTTATAAAGCCGTCCATTATCAATTCTCCAGCCTACTTGTTTACCTTTAGAAATTTAATTTAGATAAAGCGTTGGTCGATAATGCAAATTCAAAATTTTATTACCCTTAAATATACCCTCTAGAGTAATAAATGAATTTATAACGATTTTTGATATATCGCAAATTGAATTTTCATGCTAAACAGAAATATATTGTATAATCACGAAATAATAACCTCACAACTGAATATTGAACAATTAGAGATTGAATTTTAGCTAGATATATTGAATGTTCATATGATCTTTATAAATCATAATAAATATGATGGTAAATGATCTATATGGATTTAATGAAAATATGAATGTATTGGTGTATTTAACTATTGTGTGTCTAGGAGTCTCAATAAATGTTTTTCTTTTAATATTTTTAATAATCCATATCAATTTAATCAGTATAAAAAAATTAATTTAGGATTTATAAAAATATGTTTTGCATAGAAAAAAAGTGTAAAATAGCTACATTATGTGATTTAATAAGCATAAACGGCTGTCTGTAGATTTTTGAGGAAGCCGACTACTATGCTGCAACCACGGTATCGTAAGTGACAAGGTACAGCAATCGGCAGATCATCTGGAGGAAAACGAGGAAGACCGAGGTCAAGAAAGAGTGGAAGGCAACTATCGGACCAAGGACCAGTCTGGAGGTATCTAGTGTATAGACCTAACCACTCCTAGGAAGATGGTGAATTTAAACAGTGAAGGAGGGGGAGCATAGAGGAATACAGCCCCATTTGGACAAAATATATATATTTCATCCAGGCCAACGGCTGAACATATACTGCTGCAAAAGCTGTATTTGTCTCAGAGTATTTCATAAATATCGTTTTTTGTTTCTTTCTGTTTGGCACCCCTCTATCCAGTTCTATTCACTATAATATTAACAAATTGTTTTACCATTTTTTGCGAAACACATCGTGAAAAAAAGACACGTTAATATATTCACTGAATATGTAAAAAATAAATTTCATATATATTATATATAGAATGATTCAGACCTTCAACTAATTTCTGAAAAGTTTGATTTATTCTATTTTAGTTATTTTTTGAAGGGTTATAATCACACTAGAGAGAGACTGACATTTTTAAAATTTCTCAATAATTTTGATATTTAATTAGGTAGAGATAATCTTCAAATAGAATATTCACGCATCTGCAACCTATTTTTTAAGTAATAAAAGATCAAAATGGCAAGCTTTCAAGTATTGAATCTTCTAAAAGCTCATATATATTTAAACAAAAATTGATAAAACAAGTTGTATATATATTCACTTTATTGGTTTACTGATTGTTCTATTATAGAATGTCTCATAATTAACCTAGATAATATTTTATAATATTTGAAGGATAAAAATGTAATGTGTCGGAAGAACGAAGTTCGGTTTTCAAAGTCGTTAATGTTATTTAGCATCTGTGTTGTGTTTCTATTGATGAAAACAAATTGTACGGAACTAACTTTGAGGAGAGAGAATTCTAATTTAAAATCTAGAAGTGAAGACAGAGGAAACGCTACCTTACGTGAGACTAGCCACAAAGTTACAAAATCATTACTTTAAAAATCTTAGACGCTCTTAATTGAATATTGTATGAAGTTAGGAAGCATGTAACTTTATTGATATTATACATTAATAAAATAAATTTCACTATTAGATGAATGAAATTATATTTAAATTTTAGCTTCTAAACACAAATCAACTTGGGTGCCCATTTATTATTCTAAAGAAATAAAAATACTTTTTAGATATTCGGAAAAATATTTTTTCCTCGCATTTGACCGCGAAGTGTTCTTCGAAAATTAAATGTTATTCCTCCATGTTAAAAACATGATATACAACCAATACACACGATATGTATCACACATATCATACATTGCCAGATTTTGGATTTCAATTAACATTTAATCTGCCAATTGCAATGTCCATCTCTATTCAAATTAATTAGTTTGAAGATTCTAAGCTTGTAAATATTTTAAAGTCTGCAGTCAAGACATTGTAGCTATGACGTGAAATTTATCGCTTTTAAAACAAGGCTTAGAGCTTTAATGGCTGGAAACTTTTCGAGAAAGATCATCACAACAGGCTGAATAATATATTTTACTTTAAATCTAGGCGACATTTTCCCTTTCTTCTTTCAGAAATGTTTCTTTTGGAATATTTACTAAGCCGTTTTTACGTTATCCAGCTAATGTATATTCTCCATAACAATCCCCATTATAACGCCAAAACCCACCTACCTGTATTGAGAAAAATTATAATTTTTAAGATATCTTAATATTTTAACACAAAGCAATAACGTGCCATCTATACATATAAAATGAAAGGATTTAAAAGCACGAATGTTTCTTTTATACACTATACAAACTTCTACTGCCCTTAATGCGATGAAAAATATATTGGGAGGGCTTGGCTCATCAGCCAAAACCAAGCCCTCCCAATATATTTTTCCATCGCAGTAAGGATATTAGAAGTTTGTATTATGTATAAAATAATCATTCGTGCTTTTAAATCCTTTCCTTTTATATATCTTAATCTTATTAACATATATATATATTATACACACATGATAAAGATGATGATGAGAGAATATTTAGTGATTGCTTCACATCAAGTTCTCCACATGTCTACGCATACGGTAACTTTCACTCCGAGGTGTGGTTGAACATTTGCAAGCATCAAGGGCGATATATGCAATGTTTCAATTTTCGAAAATAAAATGTTTACAATGCGGGATTTGACCTTGGGTGGAGGTTAGAAATCGATATTGGAAAGTTTTAACCTTTATCATTAATAAATGTGTGGTAAATTAGCGGGGGGACAGAAGTCCGCCCACACCTCCCTGCGGTTCTCCCTGGATCCTTGGAATTTTCAACCAAATTCTGGTTCGTTTCAAAGGTGACTAACGTGGCAACGGCACCCATTTTCCAATAGCTAGTGGACATTGCGGCTGCTGTGATAGAGATGCATTGAGACATCTGAGGCTCTTCATTGGACACAACAACAACAGGTATATTGGCTTAATCGTGAATTTAATTATCAATATGTTATCAAAAGTGTGGCGATACTATTGATAGGGTTTTACAGTATTTCTCGAATGCGCTAATTTCCACATCCAATTGTTCCCCAACTTGAATTTAAACGTCGTCATATAAACATTTTCAATTCGTCATTTTAATTTTGAAAACTCAAATGGCGACTTTGAACGTGTGTTGGACTAATTAATTATTTATAAATGTAATCTACCTATGTGAATACTTAATTTTTTAATATATTATAAATTTTGAATAATATAGCTAATTAAATTCTCATATTCTCACTGTTCGTATGGATGCTCCAAGAAAAACTCCTTATGATTTTATAATGTATATTCATACAAATGTTTTATTAATAATATTAATTAATTAGGTATTTTTTGAAAATTTTGAGAAGGAGATATAATTTGCTAATTTAAAATTCTAGAATCTTTATATAAAGCACAATTATATATATTAGGAACCTATGAAATATGGGGCGTACAACTTAGCAGATAAAATGGGGAATATCCTAATTTCAACTTGTGAGCTATATTTATCACTCCGTGTGTCTGTCAGAACTCGACCCCAGCAAATGTTCTAAATACACATATTGACGTATTCTCAATAATAGAATAATATTAAGAATATGATAAAAAGTATGAATATAACAAATTGAAAATAAAGTTTATTCGCTCAAATATATAAAGAAACAAATATTTAAAGTTTATATATCAATTAAAAATAAATATTAATCTATCAATGCGAGTAAAACACAGAGAATTCTCAATATTTAGCAATGTATATTTCTCATTGAAACATAAAGAAGGCAAAACATATATTTCACAAACGCCTGAATCCATCATAATTTGTCGTTCCATAAATTTGACAAGTTTCCCCACTCTTTCAGCGGGTCAGCCTTTCCAGTGTTTCCCATTACAACTGTTATTTCCAGTTTGATTCACAGCGGAAGATTTGGGCCAAGATTGGAACGTTTCTTATAATTGATTTCAAATTGGTCTGGAACTGCCCCCGTATCACTCATGGCGCTAGAGGAACAAAACAAAAGTTTAAAATAAAATCCTAAACTTCTATTATATTGGAATTTGCACCAGCTTACACGAATTAAAAATATATAAACCTACTGTCTTTAGTATTCAGAATTAAATTATTTTCACAGGCGGGATTTATAATTTTAAACCCTGTCGAAAATATTAAACTATTTTATCTAGCGAGAGAGAGAGAGATTTTCATTTTTCAAATACAAAATTTCTACTGTCCTAACTGTTATGAAAAATATTGTTGGGCTGGCTCATCAGTGTTCGACCCTTATGCTGATTTTTCACTGTATTGTTCTATATATGTATTATATAAATTTAAAAAATATATAAGATTTCTGTTGTTTTGGATCATATTGATGATTATGCTATGGTGGTGCAGTCGTGGCATGAATCTTCTTGAAAGTAAAATAATAAAAATAGTATAGATTAAAAATTGCTTTAATTGAGCTATAAGATAAACATAATTTTGTAAAAGTAATACCTGGCTTAAGGCGAGTAAACAAAGAAAACAAAAGATTATTTACATAATGTACAAGTTTTGAGTCGGCCAACGGGGTAAAACAACAATGATTATTTATAGAGAAAGCTTGACCTCTGGCGGTCGATTTAAACAGAGTATTTATATCTACGAAATTATAATTTTAAATAAAATAACACTTTAACATAATTATAAATTAAATATTTTGATATAACATATATATATATATTCCTTCGACACACACACGCACTATTGTTGGTATTCCAGCCAACTATGAACTTAAGCTTTGAGGCAGTAGAAAATGTGTATGTTGAACCATGTAAGAAGAGTAGAATTTTAATGGCAAAAAAATTAAATTCACGCTAATTCTTTTCGTTCATTAAAATAGATGGCTCTCGAACGACTTTTGTTCAATTACAGAAGAAATTGTGAATTGAGGACTGTTTTAGCGATTTGTTCTAAATATTATATATTATTGTTGACACACACATTAGTATGTTATAATATCTTGAAAAAGGTCGGCGTTTAGCCAACTGAAATTTTGGTAAAATGAATGATATTTTGATCCAATATACGCCTTTTTAATTAAATATTTTTTATCTCTCGATATATTTATTTTTTTAATTGAAGGCATTGTGTGTTTTAGCTGAATGTCAACAGCGTACATAAAATGGGAGGATTATCTACCTAATGTAATAATCACTGTTTAAATCACAAATATCTAGAGAGAGAGGTCATGATGAAAAATAGATAAATCAATAAATTAAAGATAAAGGTTTAAAAAATAAATTTGCAAGTAAAAATACACCATGTCCAGAGATAATTGCGAATTTTTCAAATCTTGATGAAATAATTTCTCAATACTAAGCAACCACTAAATGCCTCTCAAATAATAATTATAAAACATAACTCTAGGATAGAGAGAGAGAGGAGATAAACATTGGATAAAGATGAAATTAAACACGGGAATTAAAACCTCAACAATCCACTTCAATTATATAATAGAAGATTTAAACACGGGAATTAAAACCTCAACAATCCACTTCAATTATATAATAGAAGATTTAAACACGGGAATTAAAACCTCAACAATCCACTTCAATTATATAATAGAAGATTTAAACACGGGAATTAAAACCTCAACAATCCACTTCAATTATATAATAGAAGATTTAAACACGAGAATTAAAACCTCAACAATCCACTTCAATTATATAATAGAAGATTAAACACGAGAATTAAAACCTCAACAATCCACTTCAATTATATAATAGAAGATTTAAACACGGGAATTAAAACCTCAACAATCCACTTCAATTATATAATAGAAGATTTAAACACGAGAATTAAAACCTCAACAATCCACTTCAATTATATAATAGAAGATTTAAACACGAGAATTAAAACCTCAACAATCCACTTCAATTATATAATAGAAGATTAAACACGAGAATTAAAACCTCAACAATCCACTTCAATTATATAATAGAAGATTAAACACGAGAATTAAAACCTCAACAATCCACTTCAATTATATAATAGAAGATTAAACACGAGAATTAAAACCTCAACAATCCACTTCAATTATATAATAGAAGATTAAACACGAGAATTAAAACCTCAACAATCCACTTCAATTATATAATAGAAGATTTAAACACGAGAATTAAAACCTCAACAATCCACTTCAATTATATAATAGAAGATTAAACACGAGAATTAAAACCTCAACAATCCACTTCAATTATATAATAGAAGATTAAACACGAGAATTAAAACCTCAACAATCCACTTCAATTATATAATAGAAGATTTAAACACGAGAATTAAAACCTCAACAATCCACTTCAATTATATAATAGAAGATTTAAACACGAGAATTAAAACCTCAACAATCCACTTCAATTATATAATAGAAGATTTAAACACGGGAATTAAAACCTCAACAATCCACTTCAATTATATAATAGAAGATTTAAACACGGGAATTAAAACCTCAACAATCCACTTCAATTATATAATAGAAGATTTAAACACGAGAATTAAAACCTCAACAATCCACTTCAATTATATAATAGAAGATTTAAACACGAGAATTAAAACCTCAACAATCCACTTCAATTATATAATAGAAGATTTAAACACGAGAATTAAAACCTCAACAATCCACTTCAATTATATAATAGAAGATTTAAACACGAGAATTAAAACCTCAACAATCCACTTCAATTATATAATAGAAGATTTAAAAAGAAGAATAATTCAAAAAATATATTAATTTATACTTTTCTCTCTCTAAATCAACACATTTGATTATCAGTTTCATTTAGTTTGTTTAAATATTGGAAACCTAATTTATACAAAAGATTACACAATGTTGTTCTAAATCAATATTCAATGTGTTGATTCAAAAATAAAGACAAATCTCACAACTCCCAATCGAATGGTATTTGATCTTTCTACTATAATATTGAACATTCTATTTCATATATAAAACAACATTTTCAAACTGACGCGATTAAAATAAAATATTATTTTCCAAAAATAATTAAAACTTTTTGACTTGTTAAGAATGTGGGCAGGTAGGTGAGGAGGCTTATCAATAAAGGTTTGCAGAAGAAATGTAGTCGGCAGCGAGGGTTAAGAAGTCCTGACCACAATAACCCTTGTTTTTTTAGACGCAGCCTCCCTTTGTCAACCTCCTCTTTTGTGAAAAAGGACTAAAAGCCTTCGTCTCTTCATTTTACTTCTTCAAAACTTTTTAAAAGATTTCTTTTTCTCCGATTTCAGATCAGTTCTGGCCGAATAGTGATTTCCAAGTTTGTCTCTTGTAACATATTTGAAGAGAATAGGCACTTTTTATTATCATAGGGATTCATTAAGGCATGAGATGTTTGATATGATATACCATAAAAAATACACCATATATATACACCTGACACCTATATATATATATTGTATATTTTAAACTGTATGACACTTTTAGTATATGTCACATATCTTCCAATTAGTTAGAGCCGATACCTTAAAAGATCCTATCCGTCTTTTAAAATGTACACCGTTTCTATTTGCTACCACCCCCATATTTTGTATATATGCTATATTTTTATTGATAATACCTGTAAACCCCTATTTGTATGTAAAACTAAAAATGTTGACGTCAAAATAAAGATCCAAAGAGTGTTCTGTCAGCTGGTGGCAGGGACAGAGGGGGTGAAAAGGCCAACTCCCAGCCCATGTGGGGTCCCCAGGGACTCTTTATAGACGACCCCTGTAAACAGGACAGGATTTGGCAGGGGGTCAGCAGCAGATGGTTCTAGGGTGTGTTTCTCGGCAAGCCGCTTCAGACTGGCTCTCCATGCTGCGGTGATAGGCATCCAAGTTTGTGTCATGGCCTCTACCTCTGTCCCGTGGGCTGTCCCCGATGACTCTCGGTGCTAACATCTAGCCCTGCCTCTGCTTCTTGTTGTCCGCGTGTGGGAAGAACATCAACACTCGCCTCACGTACACGACTGCCAGTTCATTCATACGTCGGCAGGATCACATTTGCAACAATATTACATATATATACACACCTTTTTCGTTACCAACAATTTCTCCAACATGTTTGCGACGAAGAAATAAGCGGTGGGCGAGTTGCGAGGTTATATTTGAAACGTATTTAGATTGTTTATAACAGCGATACATATCTGTAGGTAGAGCGAGTCGTGTAGCCCCCTCCGGCGGGCTTATATAGAACCTTTGAATTTCCTCTCGATACTTTCTAAAGAAAAAAATTCAAAAATAATATAAAATAGCAAACATCCATTTTATAAATATATTAAATACAATTGACGATATAATATTTACAGCTAATATTTCGATGAATTTATAATTAAATTGAAATATGAATAGCTCAGATAAAAAGAAAAATTGAGAAATTTCACCAAACTAAAGAAAATGGTTTTGTAAAAACTGTTTTGATGATTTAAATGTACGCTATAAGATATAAATTGCATCTATTTGCGCACACACACAATTTTAGATTTATTTATAAATATTATATTCACAGATGATATTTAAAAAATGTATTGTAAAACATATTTGTTAAAATGGGTGAAAATTAGATTTCTGATTAAACTCTCTATATATATTATACTAATATGAAATTAAATATAAAGAATTTTTATAAGTTCAGAACATTATAGAGAGAAATCTGGGTTCACATATTTTATATGAACAGTTTTCCTCATCATGATCGAAATTCGAGAAGATCACCTAGGTAAACCAAAATGCAACACGTCTTTAATAATTCACAAGAGCATTCGAGATTTAGCTACCTTTCACGTCAGGAACAATTCATCGCAAGGCATCGGTTGTGCTATTATTTTCGTTTTTGTAACTATTGTGTTGGAGCGGGTCGCTCCTTAAATAAATGCATATATTAGTTAATAACCAGATGGAATCCTCTCTTTCTTTTTCCCAGTAAGAGACGCCTACGGAAGCCAACAGTACATAGACAGATAAAGCACATAGGCTATAGTTATTAACTAACATATACATTTATTTAAGGCGCCAAATTATAATTGTAACAAATAGTATTTGAATCAAAACATTCAATCGGGTAAAACACGGGCGTTGCCCGGGTCATTCGGCTAGTTATATATAGTGAACCAAGCTACCTTTAACTCGCCATATATAGCGTTATATGCTTTTTGTAAAACTTTATTCACTCTTCTTGGCTGTTCAATATATTCAAAGGAGAAAATAGTCATAATTTGTCCGGCCGCGTGATTCTATATAGTACACATATATTAAATATGTTTATATGCTATATATATAGGAACTCTTTGTTTTGTAACTTTAAATACATAACTCCGGCAGTGTTAAGGTCTAGTATTATCAATATATTTAGAAATCCTTTATCAAATATTGTATTTGTGAAATGCATTGAGTGACTACACAGTTATTTGAGGAGAGAGAGAGATATTTCAACCGTTAATACAATATTTCACAATCTTTATTGATCTTAAAATATTGGGGTTACAGCAGTGCCAGATACATATATGAATCTAAACTGTGATAAAATAAAATAATTTGATCATAAATGTGGAAATTTTCTTTAAACTTTGTATATTCCAAGATATCGAAAATCTCTAAATTCTAAGAGTCTGCAACCTCGTTAAGTCAGAGCATCTAATTTGCGGAGCCTCCACAAAAAGAAGTTTCCTCCAACAAGCCTCTTTAGTTTTCAATTCTAATCAATTACCTCTGCTCATTATCCCCTTCTCGTGAGTATCCGTGTCTCATAATCTAGGCGGAGCCTTGGGGGCTTTAAAAATGGCCAAAAAATAGGCGAGGCCTAATTTAAATTAATCCTTCCCTAATGAGCTTAACTCCCATTATTGTTAATCGATCGAACTAATCCTTTTTATTAAGTTTTTCCATAACGACCGCGTGGATAATCTTTCTTAGATTCTAGCAAATGTGTTCCTTTTTCTTTTTCTGAAATTCGAAGAGTGGAAAATTAGAACCTATTCAACTCTGATTCCATCAATCTGTAATTAAACAGGTGGTTTCCATTCGAAATAATGTAAAATATTGTCAATCTCCACGTAGTTGATGATGGGACGTCCACCTCTAATGGTGTAATATATGCAAATTAATTTAATTATCCTTTAATAAATTATTATCTGAATAATATTCTGGAATAATATATTTTCACTAAATTGAATTTATCTGTCCTACCTTTCTGATTCAAATTAATTAAGAGATTATTGAGCTTACTGTGTGATATATATTAATTAACTAATTTTAATCCTTCAACCACTCAATCTTTACTATTCAAGCACCAGCGATGGGGCAATATATAAAAATAGTTAAAAACTGGAATACTTCTAATATCCATTAAATGTGAACACATGCTGAAAGTTTGAATAAGAGAGAAATATCAAATTCCTTTCACTTGCATCTAGTATGAAAAAGTCTCGACCATCAAATTATAGCAAAAGACGTAAAACAAAGATTATATGTGACTAGTTTAAGTGCTGGTTGTGAGAAAGGCATTTCTATGTGCACCCGACGTATGTATGTGAATGTATACGTTGGGTATGTAGACATATCCGTTGTTGTGTAATAGGAGCGTTCGTGAAGGCTAGTGAGGCGGTATTGACAGATGAATAAAGATCATTTCAAATTTGCATATTCACATTATATATAAAACTAGCGGACGTACCCGGCTTCGCCCGAGGTTTTACACGAGTAAAGGTTTGTCTAACGAACATTTGGTAAAACAATTCTCTATAAACTTATAAAAAAAAAGATATATTTTGATAATTTGAAACTCGTAAATTTGAATCTCTCGATAAAGTGAACATTTTTTCCCGGTCCCTGTGTGCCGTGTCATCCTGAATTTTGTCTTTCATAATTTTCTACATTACAAAATCATCGTTTTATCTGGTGAACATATTTTCCCGGTCCCTTGAAAAATACTCGATAAGTTGAATAAAGTCATGGTCGTGAATCTCTCGATAAAGTGAACATTTTTTCCCGGTCCCTGTGTGCCGTGTCATCCTGAATTTTGTCTTTCATAATTTTCTACATTACAAAATCATCGTTTTATCTGGTGAACATATTTTCCCGGTCCCTTGAAAAATACTCGATAAGTTGAATAAAGTCATGGTCGTGAATCTCTCGATAAAGTGATTATTTTTTCCCGGTCCCTGTGTGCCGTGTCATCCTGAATTTTGTCTTTCATAATTTTCTACATTACAAAATCATCGTTTTATCTAGTGAACATATTTTCCCGGTCCCTTGAAAAATACTCGATAAGTTGAATAAAGTCATGGTCGTGAATCTCTCGATAAAGTGAACATTTTTTCCCGGTCCCTGTGTGCCGTGTCATCCTGAATTTTGTCTTTCATAATTTTCTACATTACAAAATCATCGTTTTATCTAGTGAACATATTTTCCCGGTCCCTTGAAAAATACTCGATAAGTTGAATAAAGTCATGGTCGTGAATCTCTCGATAAAGTGATTATTTTTTCCCGGTCCCTGTGTGCCGTGTCATCCTGAATTTTGTCTTTCATAATTTTCTACATTACAAAATCATCGTTTTATCTAGTGAACATATTTTCCCGGTCCCTTGAAAAATACTCGATAAGTTGAATAAAATCATGGTCGTTTATGGAAGATGGACGTAGTTCCCGGAGGTCACCCGTCCCCCGCGCGCCAGGACCTCTTGATCACTCTGATCTCTGATTGGCCGACGGCCGGACGGGGGGGGGGGGGGGGGGAGGGGGCTCTTGATCCCTCTGATTGGTCGGTGGGAACTTGGACTGTCCAACCAACTGGCCGGCGGCCGGACGAGGGGGGGGGGGGGGAGGGGCAGATCTCCGTTGCAAGATGGCGCTGCTTGCGAGTTAAAGCTACAAATCTGCAAATAACTCTAAGGATATTAAAGATATTCAAGAAATTATTTTTCCTAAACCTTTCCGGAGATACACCTAATAATATCCCAAAATTTCACGGCGATTGGATGTATGGTTTTTGAATCCATAGAGGACACACACACACACACAGACACACACACAGACATTCAATTTTATATATTTATATAGATTACAAATAAATATCTGAAAATGATTTAATATCTATTATCTCTATTATTTTTTCCTGATTCGGTTATTATCCAGAAATGTTTATTTTTCAAACGGTCATATTGTAGCGCGTTCATTAAAAGTACATATTTAAATATTTACATGCGAACACATAGATAAATAATTGCATAGATAAGAATAAACCAGCTCACTATTTGTTAATAATAAAAACACGGTAATACGTTGGATAATTGCAATATCTGAAGATGGTATTGGAAAGAGCCGTTGTATGTATAATGAGATAGTTTAGCCATGGTTGCCATGGTAACCTAATTACCACCTATATATATATATATATATATATATATATGGTGTTGATTGGAACAGACGATGTTTTAGACGTCCCCAAAGGTCGCGTCGTACAGGACGACACTTGAATTATCTGTGATGTCTCAGAAACCTTTCTGTCATCTCGAAAATAGAGGATGCCTCTCTTTGTGGTATTTACAGTTCTTGAAATAGTAAACATTTCGGTCATAAAAGGAATTCCTTTTCGACATTTTGGCAGTAAACTTTTGTCCTTGTCAAAAAAAAAAACTGTCAAGGCATTATAAATATTTCTGAAAAATAATTTTGTTGATCTTTGTCGAGACCTCGATAAAATAAAAACTTTTCAGTCCGTAGTGTCTCTGTTTTAAGGATCTTTCTACCAAATGCGCTCTCATTCAACAAATTTGAGAGATTCGTTTTTAATGTGAAAGTAATATATCAATATCAGGTATTGGCATCCAATATGGGATAACCTCAAGCGAACGCTCCCATGTGTAAGTAAAGCTTTCATTTAATTATTATATGAAGATATTTTCACGAAAAAGAGAGACTTGTAAAAAAGAATAGGTGGCCAGTAACCTTTAACATTAAGATATATAATTTAAAAATTGGCAACCTCTATCATATTTTTCTTCAAATATCACAAACCCGTGACAACCTCATGATAAAAACATAATTATTCTCTCCAGTAATCACAAAATTCCCGATGTCCCTTTTTGAACAACGCCATGATGGCGTCTGCCTAAGGCGCTCCTCTATAAGAATTTGTTCACTATATAACTTCAATTAGACTCTATCACTTTTTGGATGAAGACTGTCTCAAAGCGGAGAAATTTCCTTCCCTGAATAAAACCATAAATATTTATAATTACTTCATATTATATTATATATATTATATCATATTTATATATGTTATTTTATTGTATATATTATCATTGATCACATATTTGTTCATTTTTATCTTTACTTATGTAATCATTCAATAATTGTCAATAATATATATATTTAGGATGGTTGTTGCGTGATGTGCTGGTGTGGCTTGTGGAAAGGCTGCTGATAAAATTAAAATTAAAATTAATTTATTTAAAGCAAGAAATTATAAAGAGAAAAGAAACAACGGTTGAAGTAACGGCCGTCGGCTCTAGCCTTGTTGCTTACCGCGTGAGTGCCAGATCAAGTGTCGGAAGAAGCCAGCCGCTAGAAAGTTCCGGATGACGCCCGCGCATGCGTAGTGAAGTGTTCTCCAAACACGTGCTTGCCGAGGCATAGTGGGGCCGCCATTTTTCTGCCCGTATGTGTTTTGAAGCTTTGTCCCAGTTCGCTGAAGCAAAGTGCGGTCGCCACACTACTCCCCCTCCAGTAGGATCTTTAAAGATCCTATGTAGTCGTAGAGGGAACTCTTGGTAGGGTGCCTTGTTGGGTTGGGATCTGGTCTTGGGGGCTTCAGGGAGGCACCTGTCCTTTTCAAAAGTTGTCCGGATGTAATGGGTGGCGACCATCTTGTTAGGTTGCAGGGACACGATGGGTTGCTCAGCGATAGGGATAGTCGCCGTGAGTACCAGAGGAGCTATTGGTATTGGGGAAGTAGTGACTCTTGCTTCAATGGGAGGTGATGACTGTTGGAGAGAGTTTTGAGGTTGGAGAGGTTGTGTTGCCGAAGTTTGGGCGGCCTGCAAGGGGAGATAAGTCCTTTCAGTCGCGATATTGGTTCCTTTTAGGAAGAGTGGATGTTTCTGCTCGCAGGATGGAGGCAAGGGCTCTTCTTGAGACGGCGGCTGCTGGGGCAAGAGCTCTTCATGAGACGGCGGCTGCTGGGGCAAGGGCTCTTCATGAGACGGCGGCTGCTGGGGCAAGGGCTCTTAATGAGACGGCGGCTGTTGGGGCAAGGGCTCTTCATGAGACGGCGGCTGTTGGGGCAAGGGATTGTCACTGTGCACTGGGGTGGAGAAAACAGTTTCAGGGGGGCACGAGATGGTGTTTGAAGGCAGGTTGGAGCAGAACGATGAGGAGTCCAGGGATGAAGAGTTACTCAGAGAGCTGGTGGGAGAAAGCAAGGTGGAGCTTGAGTTGGTGTCTTCAACGTTATGGACTGTAGTCACCGGGGCAGTTGTTGTGACATTCATGTCACGGGGAAAAGCCGTCTGCTCCAGGTGTTGGAGGCTATTGGAGGAGGGAGTACAGGGATCACAGTGCAGAGATGGAGGTGGCTTGGACAATTCAACCAGGGTAATCGAGGGTCTCTGATCAGCAATGGGCTTAGTTCTGAGACTTGAGCTGTTCGTACCTGGCGTGACCTGCTGAATCGTAGGAGAAGTCGTTCTTTGAGCGCCGCATATTTTCCTGAAACTGGTGGGTTCTGTACAATGTCGTAGACGCAGATGAGAGCTGGTCTATCTAAATTAACGATTATTGTGTTATACTTGAAATTGTAATCGCTGGCGATGTTTGCAAAATTAAAGGCAGCTTCCAGTTGGTTGAGCCACAATGGAATGTCGTTTGGCAAGAAGGGTGTAGCTCGAAAAATCAATTTTGATATTTGAGATGAGGTGAGTTCCATCGTGAATGTTTGAGCTTCCAAGATTTGCCCTTGACGTTGGCCGTTAATTTTTCATTCGAGTCGTCCGGCTCACCAATTTTGTAGGATAGTTGTTGCGTGATGTGCTGGTGTGGCTTGTGGAAAGGCTGCTGATAAAATTATAATTAAAATCAATTTATTTAAAGCAAGAAATTATAAAGAGAAAAGAAACAACGGTTGAAGTAACGGCCGTCGGCTCTAGCCTTGTTGTTCACCGGTGAGTGCCAGATCAAGTGTCGGAAGAAGCCAGCCGCTAGAAAGTTCCGGATGACGCCCGCGCATGCGTAGTGAAGTGTTCTCCAAACACGTGCTTGCCGAGGCATAGTGGGGCCGCCATTTTTCTGCCCGTATGTGTTTTGAAGCTTTGTCCCAGTTCGCTGAAGCAAAGTGCGGTCGCCACACTACTCCCCCTCCAGTAGGATCTTTAAAGATCCTATGTAGTCGTAGAGGGAACTCTTGGTAGGGTGCCTTGTTGGGTTGGGATCTGGTCTTGGGGGCTTCAGGGAGGCACCTGTCCTTTTCAAAAGTTGTCCGGATGTAATGGGTGGCGACCATCTTGTTAGGTTGCAGGGACACGATGGGTTGCTCAGCGATAGGGATAGTCGCCGTGAGTACCAGAGGAGCTATTGGTATTGGGGAAGTAGTGACTCTTGCTTCAATGGGAGGTGATGACTGTTGGAGAGAGTTTTGAGGTTGGAGAGGTTGTGTTGCCGAAGTTTGGGCGGCCTGCAAGGGGAGATAAGTCCTTTCAGTCGCGATATTGGTTCCTTTTAGGAAGAGTGGATGTTTCTGCTCGCAGGATGGAGGCAAGGGCTCTTCTTGAGACGGCGGCTGCTGGGGCAAGAGCTCTTCATGAGACGGCGGCTGCTGGGGCAAGGGCTCTTCATGAGACGGCGGCTGCTGGGGCAAGGGCTCTTAATGAGACGGCGGCTGTTGGGGCAAGGGCTCTTCATGAGACGGCGGCTGTTGGGGCAAGGGATTGTCACTGTGCACTGGGGTGGAGAAAACAGTTTCAGGGGGGCACGAGATGGTGTTTGAAGGCAGGTTGGAGCAGAACGATGAGGAGTCCAGGGATGAAGAGTTACTCAGAGAGCTGGTGGGAGAAAGCAAGGTGGAGCTTGAGTTGGTGTCTTCAACGTTATGGACTGTAGTCACCGGGGCAGTTGTTGTGACATTCATGTCACGGGGAAAAGCCGTCTGCTCCAGGTGTTGGAGGCTATTGGAGGAGGGAGTACAGGGATCACAGTGCAGAGATGGAGGTGGCTTGGACAATTCAACCAGGGTAATCGAGGGTCTCTGATCAGCAATGGGCTTAGTTCTGAGACTTGAGCTGTTCGTACCTGGCGTGACCTGCTGAATCGTAGGAGAAGTCGTTCTTTGAGCGCCGCATATTTTCCTGAAACTGGTGGGTTCTGTACAATGTCGTAGACGCAGATGAGAGCTGGTCTATCTAAATTAACGATTATTGTGTTATACTTGAAATTGTAATCGCTGGCGATGTTTGCAAAATTAAAGGCAGCTTCCAGTTGGTTGAGCCACAATGGAATGTCGTTTGGCAAGAAGGGTGTAGCTCGAAAAATCAATTTTGATATTTGAGATGAGGTGAGTTCCATCGTGAATGTTTGAGCTTCCAAGATTTGCCCTTGACGTTGGCCGTTAATTTTTCATTCGAGTCGTCCGGCTCACCAATTTTGTAGGATAGTTGTTGCGTGATGTGCTGGTGTGGCTTGTGGAAAGGCTGCTGATAAAATTATAATTAAAATCAATTTATTTAAAGCAAGAAATTATAAAGAGAAAAGAAACAACGGTTGAAGTAACGGCCGTCGGCTCTAGCCTTGTTGTTCACCGGTGAGTGCCAGATCAAGTGTCGGAAGAAGCCAGCCGCTAGAAAGTTCCGGATGACGCCCGCGCATGCGTAGTGAAGTGTTCTCCAAACACGTGCTTGCCGAGGCATAGTGGGGCCGCCATTTTTCTGCCCGTATGTGTTTTGAAGCTTTTTCCCAGTTCGCTGAAGCAAAGTGCGGTCGCCACATATATATATTACTTTTTGTCAATTATCAACAATTTAAGGCAGGCCTTGGTGTAGTTTTTGTGATTACAAAGGACTATTAATACATTATTTTTAAAGATTGTGATTGAACAAAGGGTGCTTATCATATTATTCAGTAGAAAATATTCAAGAAGAGGAAAACCCCATGTATGTGCTATTCTTCCCCGTTCATTCATCGGCCATTTCGAATGATTCGATCGTCGAAATTAAGTTCAAAATAAGTGATCGACCATCATTCTCCAAATCTAGCGATTACTACTTATTCTTGATTTGTGAAATATTGAAAAGAAATCTTAAGAAAATAATAAAATGATTGATGCCGCTTTGGAATTTGGGGGCCCGAAAGAAAGCTTCAGCATAGATTTGAAAAGATACTTATATAAATAAAATGGAATATTTTTATCTTATGTATATAATATCAGTTTTTATGATAAATATATGTGACAACACTGTGTATAGAAATAATATATCGCAAATATTAATATATCTTGGAATATTTCATATAAAATATTAGATCGCATATATAGCAATATAATAGAGATTAATGTGAGGCGCAGGGCCATTTTTTCTTATACAAATCAAAGTTTTTTATGGAGTTATATATATTTGCATATTTGATAAATGGGATTTCAGGAAGTAACTAGATAAACGGTAAATATTAATAAGCGCTTTGTCACTTTTGTTGATATTTTTATCACATTGCATATTGATATTCTAATTCATATTAATAAAATATATGTAATTAAAATTACAAAAATCTGTCGATAATGGAGCAATTTTCATATATAATGAATAAAAAATGCGGTATTTATCATCAGGTCGTACAAATAGCAACTCCGCTCTAGGAGCACAAAAAAACAAATAAATCCAATTGCTGTGTTCTCCATAAATAAGACACTTTCCATTTTTTAAAAGATAATTTGGAAATTCCGTTGATGAGAGAGAGAGATGATGAAAGGGGCGTTAGAAATATCGTTTGGAATCAATAACTGGCGAACATTTAAGAGTGATTACGTTTTTTACTCGGTGCCAACAATCCAGATTGGAATTGTCAATATTTATGACGAATTTAAAAATGAAATTTATTGCCAGTGTTACAAGATTGATATTCTTGTTTTGGATGATAGTTGAGATACTACAATTTATTACGTTAACCTTTTTTATAGAATCCTTCAATTTTATCATCGGAAGGGTTCATAATCTTTGATATTCGGGAATATATATATATATATATATATATATATATATTAATAGTAATTTTTTATATTTGGAAAATAGAGGAAAAGTAAACTATTAAGAACAACAGATTTTGAATTAATTTTGAGTCAGAACAGCAAGCTAATTCTGTATCAAATAGTATAGTTATGAAAAATTTTAAGATTAATATTTTTTTTTTTATATTTAATTTAAATGTGTGAGGTTTATTTTTTTAATTTTTTTTGTAATAAATAATTAGTTAGATTATATTTTTAAAAAAGAAAAAAAAAAAAAAGGTAACACCAGCAAAGCATCGGCAGTTACGCGTCATAGGCTGGGTGAAAAAAGGAATAAGCGAAGAGAAAGTTTTAAAGAGAAGAGCAAAGACAGAACCATTATAATAATTTTCCATATATAAAATAAAGCTAATTAGAGAGAGAGAAGTATTTTTTTGCTCTATTTTCTCTCTTGATGAGAAAAGTTAGATTTTTGTAATTTTTTTTTTTGGGGAATTTTTTTTTTTTTTATATATATATAAGCTTATTTTAAAGACAATCTAGTGTAAATGTGGAGGACACGATATAAGATAATATATTAAATTAGGAAGGATGAAAACCTTAAGGGTTAGACCAGTTGAAAACCATAAAGGTTAGACCAGATGGAAAGAGGATGGTACTCAGGTGGGCCTCTTCAGATGAAGACCTGAGCAGCAGTTTCGGCCCTTACTCCATTACAGCCAAACCATACCTCTTCGACCAAATAGAAAGCAAATTTAGGTTGGAACGGAGATAGGGTAATAGCTGAGCCTTAGATACTACAAAAATCAACTAATGAACTAAGACTTTGTCCTCTTCTGCACTTTCAAACCTAACTCAAAAAAGATTTTTCAGTTCAGAAGTTAAATTGATTCGGTTCCCTAGACTTAATCGGATTGATACATACTTATCCCTTAGTGTTAAACTTTAAATCAAATTGTGTTTATTCTTTTTGGGTATAAGGACTGTAAGAGACTGATAAGAAATTAGCAATACAGTTAAATGATTATTATAAATATAGGAAAAAATGATCATATCCCAAGCCTTTAACAATGTGCGTCGACAAGGGAACAGGAATTCTAACATTAAAGAGCATAAAAAAATAAACTTTGTCTGATGTTGGTAGGTTCAGATTATAGTCCAATTTGTGTTCATACACTCTAAATAATAGGACTGAAGGAAAATAATAAGATATTACTAGTATGAGAGGATAAGGATTAATTGGAACTACAAGAAAGTACGATTAAATTCAAACAAGTTAAGAATGTGCGTCATACCATAAATGGAAAAATCAGCTTCATCAGACAAAGACATAAGTCCCTTGTCTGAAGATGGCGAAAATGCTTTCCCATAATAACTCACATCATCAATTTATTTGAACTGGTCCTAACGGAACCGTATATTCTATATATAGTCCTATCTATACTTTTTTTTAATGTAATATATGAGGACCATTACCTGTTATTTCTGCTAAATAAGCAATATATATATATGTAGTAATCCCGATGTGGCCGACGTGGAATGTACTGGGCAGTCGTGGTAGTGGGTGCGTGATGGGATCCCCGCACTGGGACAGCAAGAGACAGAGGCAGGTCTAGATGGTAACTCCAAGAAGGTAGAGGTAGACCACGGACGAAGGCAGTCGAACCACGGGCGCCACGGATGCCCAAAGCCTACATCGCGGATAGAAGGGGGGGGGGGGGGGGTGAGAGATCCCACGGACCGTATAACGGCGTCGCTCTGAAAACAACAGCTTTGTCTAATTTCTGGGCGTTTTTATACTGGACTCCCGCATATGGTAGAGAGTCCTGATTGGTTCCTATAATCACGCCACCTGTCAGGCGCCGGGTTGTTTATCACGTCTGGCCACCTGTTGACGGGGTGATTGAGCTCATTATCATAAACACCTGTTCGTCTGGGTTATGGCGTCGTCTGGTCTACCTTTACCTCTTTGTTTTATTTGTCATTTCCATTGTTATACAAGGTCGATACATATTTTATATAGATATGGGGTTATAATAAATATTAGAAGAAGGTTGTGATCTATCTAACTCAAAATATACTACAGAATGTGTCCCCAGTGATGAAGGTTTGGTTGGGGGAATGACATGTAATGAATGATGACCTAACAAACCTATTATAAAATAATAAAAGAAATAATTTGTATACAAATTAGTTAAAATTATTATTAAGCTACAAGTTAAAAAGAGAAAGATGTTGTGCAATGGGGTATGGAAATTTTATGGTATGATATTTAGTTTTCGCATATTACATTTATAGTTGTATTTGTAATTGTGGGAAAAATGGGAGGCACATTTTGAGATGAGATAATTTTAAATTGATATTTATAAAAATACAAATCTAGGACTAGTTTTTAAAGCTTTTAAATATTGAGAAATATCAATTTGAATAGTAATAGGTCAAGTAAAATAAAGAGCGTAATAAATTTAATTATTAATACTATGGCCATAAATAAGGTATTAAAAAAAAAAAAAAAAGTTTAGAAATATGATTCTAATATGATTTTTAATGTAAAATTGAAATTAATGAATTAAAATATAAAGGTTGCTTAAAATAAAGTAAAAATTGATAAATGAGGGTGTACAAGATTTAAAATTTGAATTGAAATGTTATAAAAATTGCAAAATTTGATTTAAATTATTACAGTGAAAATAAACATTGAATTTATGGAGAATCAAGTTGTTTTTAAAAACTCACAGTTTTGAGGATTATTCAGTCAGGAGACTTGGTCTTTAGTTGTTGTCCTGCTGATGGGGAAGACGTTCCAAGTAGAGCTCGTAGAAGCTTGTAACTTCAGATGGATGTCTTGGATGGGTCTTGTGGAGTGGGTTGCGATGAGGTTTGGTGATCTTTTTTGCGGTGGTTACCATGGGACATCGTCGATGCTGGTTGGCGGGGCAATGCCAGGATTTCTCGATGAATCTTGTCTGCCTTTTCGAGCTGAGGGAGGAAGATGTTCGTGGCGCAGGAGATGTTGATGGGGGCGATGATGACCTCCTCGGCACGAGACACGGCTAGTCCCCGAATGGCGTCTGTTAGGCGGCTTACTCGGTCTTCGCAGTGGCTGCATGTTGGTGAGGGCATCCGCGACGTAGTCGTCTCTGACCTCCGTCATCCTCTGCATGCTGCTGTCCTCAGTTATCCTGTCGACTTTAACGGGTTCTGTAGTAATCCCGATGTGGCCGACGTGGAATGTACTGGGCAGTCGTGGTAGTGGGTGCGTGATGGGATTCCCGCACTGGGACAGCAAGAGACAGAGGCAGGTCTAGATGGTAACTCCAAGAAGGTAGAGGTAGACCACGGATGAAGGCAGTCGAACCACGGGCGCCACGGATGCCCAAAGCCTACATCGCGGATAGAAGGGGGGGGGGGGGGGTGAGAGATCCCACCGACCGTATAACGGCGTCGCTCTGAAAACAACAGCTTTGTCTAATTTCTGGGCGTTTTTATACTGGACTCCCGCATATGGTGGAGAGTCCTGATTGGTTCCTATAATCACGCCACCTGTCAGGCGCCGGGTTGTTTATCACGTCTGGCCACCTGTTGACGGGGTGATTGAACTCATTATCATAAACACCTGTTCGTCTGGGTTATGGCGTCGTCTGGTCTACCTTTACCTCTTTGTTTTATTTGTCATTTCCATTGTTATACAAGGTCGATACATATTTTAAATAGATATGGGGTTATAATAAATATTAGAAGAAGGTTGTGATCTATCTAACTCAAAATATACTACATATATATATATTAGATAATAAAAGGCATATATTGGATTTTATAAAATATTTATTTTGCCAATATTTCGGCTGGCTGAACGCCAACCTTTATCGAGGCATTACATTTTTGTATACACAAACTCAGCGCCGCATATATATATATATATATATATATATATATATATATTGAAATATCAATATATATAATATCTTTTGCACTTATAAATAAATAACTTTCAATAACATCGAAATCTTATTAAAAAGTATATTTTCTTCCAATATCTAATAAAGATTCCGGCAATTATTCCCTGAGTCCTTCCTCACATTGTATGTAGCTATCAACTAAGAAATTAAATTATGAAATGTTCTACATTATTCGTATAATTTTACTTAATTTTTCTGGTTAATATATACAATTAATTCACACATTACTAGAATGCCTGAATTTTCTCGCTCTATTAACTAGTGTCATTATTAATATAACTTGTTCGCGTATTTATACATTTCTCCAAGTTTCCAACACCTAGTCGTCTGGTAAATATTACCCGCATTCGAGAAATATTGATGTTCTAACCTTTGATGTTTAATCGAAAAATGTATAAATTTATTTTTTACTGAGAATGTTTTCTTTTAATGTAAATTTTAAAAATAACACTGGAAGTTTTAGAATAAGCACCATGATAATTCACACACATATCCGTGCCACTGATATACAAGCCACATTAGCTTCTGTCTTTAAGACTCCCCAGGTTGGAAACGTAGCAATCTTTCCGTCACAGTCCCCATCTCAGAAACCGTTTTGAAAATCTGCTATTTCATTGCTTACTTGCTAGTTCCGTGCACATTACGATGAACAATTATGAGAATCTTATACGAGATAAACAACCAAAATATGCTGATTGGAAACTTTGAAGCTTTAATCTCAGATGCTATCTTCAGTGATGTCATCAGATGAGATAGGGAACGTATGGAGAAAGCCATTATTTAATAAATGGTTGAGAGAAGGGGTGAAGAGAACGAAGAGCGAGAAAAAGACACCATATCAGACAATCATTATGTAAGAAGCAAGAAATCTGGTTGGAGACAAATACGATATGAGGAACATTCGTCGATGTGACCAGAAACTCCCAGTAATAGAATGTGTGATATACACTACTCATATATAATATCCTTATAATATATAAGGTTATAGACGTTGGAATAAATATAATTATTGAAAATTGAGAGTGAGAATCCTATTTATATAAAAGGCCAAAATATATTAGATGTCGACAAAAGACAGGTTTCTTATTTCTATCTAAATAAATATAATTGTATAAAACATTGTGACAGCTTCAGTTCTAAATTAGCAACGAATTGAAGGGAAATTGATATTCGACAAAATGCTATTAGAAAAATAACGGGGAAATAAATTCGGTATTAAATCCGCACTCAATTATCATTAATATTTATGAAAAAATAAATTAATAATGATTGATGTTATTAATATATATTTCCGAAATAAGCTACTATCTACTTATATACATTATATAGAGAGAGGTTGTTACTCTTCTTTGCCGAAATTACGGATAAAGCATTACGGAATGGCACAGAAAGGTAAATAAATACTAAAACTCAAAAATTATTGTGGTTATTTAATAAACCTAAAATCAATTTTTGTACTTATTTTTCACACTAGGAGGCAGCACTAGTAAGGCTAATAAACAAATTTGATTGGTTCACCAGAGTGGCTCCCTAACAAATGACAGCTAAAAATGCATCTAAAACATTCCGCTAGGTTATTCATATATATTATTTTAATATAAATTCATTACATCAAGAATTAATACAAGATTTTATAACCTGATTCATATTTTTAATTAAAACCACGGTTAATTTGGACGCTCCAATAAAAGAACAAGTATTCACCAACACAATGAAGGTTTTTTTATTATTATTATAAAATTCATTTAATATCAAGCTACCTGTTTATATACAACATAGTCGACGACAAAGCTTTTACTTTAATAGTTTAAAAAATTCTAAATAAATTAATAATATATAAATAAAAATAGCATTTTAAAAATAATGTCAAAAGAATTACCTTTAATGGAATCTTCAAATTAATTAATTTTTCATCCTAATGGAAATTTGATTGCATTTTAATTATCAATTATATTTTCCTATTCATGATACTTTTGATTTTTTAAATATCATTTTTTTCATCTATGTAAATTTTTGAAATATTTCAGCTTAGAATGATACTATGTCTGATTCTTAGTTTGAAGATGTTACCATGAACAGTTGTATTTTCTGTATATAGTTGCTGAAACAGAATATAATACACTTTGTAAAATTAGGTAAAATTTTAGAAGGAGCAACAAAGTTCTGAAATCTTTCTAAGAAAGTCTTAGAGGGTTATCATTTTGGTTGGAATGGTACAAACTTGGACACCTGAATTCAAGTCGACATTGTCACTTATTTCCCAAATCTGCGTCAGATGAGAACTATACAATTCGTTAAACATTTTGTTGGCAAGAATGATATTCCTATAATTCTATAGATAGAAATAAAAATATCTACCAATATTTAGGTTAGCTGAAAGCCATCTTTGTGAAGCCACGAACCACTTCATATAAAAGTAATTAAATCCTCTAATCAAACTTGATAGGGGAATCACACAACTCGATAAGTAGAATGAAAATTGTGAAATAACAGATTCAAAGAAAACTCTTAGAATAAAGTTGAAATTAGCTTGATATATAAAGCTAAGAGGAATGGTGGATATAATTTGTTCGAAATACATACTTCTACCGTTTATGGAACCTGAAATTATGTCTTAAATATCAAGAGTAACTTTGTATTTTTCTTCTACTGGATATTACTTTGAAACCTTGCTTAAATTGCCAATAATTTATTTTAATAACATTTTGTGTGTGACCTTTCAAATGTATTATTTATTTTAGCAATAATTGTATAAAAATAATTAAGCATATTTAGAGAATCGCAAACTATAGAAACTTTAATTATGGTTTCACAGGTGAAATTCCGCCTGAAATGAATTGGCAGAGAATTTGGTGTTGAAGTGATTATACTGACGAAACGTAGCGTTTCTCAATTCTCGAATAAAGGGTATTTCCCTTCTGGTAATTTTGATATTTCCAAGGGTCTTAGCATGTCAGAAAGGTAACAGGGAAAGTTCCGGGATTACGATCAAGAGGTAACTGAGACGTGTACCAATGGCCCCCATACCAACACCCGAGGTGATGGGCCAGTATGGCCCTTTCTGGCAATATGCCTTCTCCACGATGGCGCCAAACACGAATGTAGCCATCATGGTGCAGTGAACAGAACATGGATTCTTTGAAAAACACGACGTCACATTCCTCATTCCAGGTTTGTCGTTGATCACACCATTGACGACACTCCTTTCTGTGAGTCAAGAGTAGTGATTTTCGCCGAGCTGACTTTTCTTGAAGTTGCAAACGTCGTAAAACTGTTCATGCAGATATCTTTTGACTTCAAATCGACCCTCTCAGGGCTCATGACGTAGTTATATGATTCAAAAGGTCATGCGGGAGACATTTCGGTCTTCCCGATTACCAATGATAGCGGCCACTGAGATCCAGTAGGTCATTCTGTAGGACGGTCATGAACCCATCGATTCTATATTCTGCTATCAGTTGTTGAATTTAACCTCACGATCAGCAATACTCGGATACTCTGTTAGAAACGTGTTGGGAAGAATTCCTTTTTTTTACACGAGATATCACAATAACTTTCCGCAATAAAGAAGCGCTTAGCTCAACAATACAACAGCGTACTCTGAATCTAGAGTATGGAACTATTCAACGTTATTGTATTTTAATAGTGCACAGATTTCTACACACTGAACCGAGTATGATAAATAATTATAAAGTTCCAAATGTAATATTATTTTGTGGAACTTTCTCAACAAAATCAAATTTTTCAACACATCTAGGTGTTGCTACCGATTACTATTTTGCATAAATGCGTTTGAATATAAAAATTTGCATATCAGTCAAGAGCCAAGAGTCAAGAGATGATTCACGAGTTTATAAAAATGTATCTTTATAATTTGAAAAAAAGATCAAATGATAGGTTTGGTAGTACCCTTTTATCAGCAAAGTTTCAAAAGAGAAGGCAATAAAAGAAGAATGAGAACTTAAGAGTCCCGCTTACATGAAATAATCAACCCGCATTTCGACTCAATTTCAAAGGTATTTTGAATCACAGAATATAATTTTATTATATAAGAGAGTAGAGAGAGAGAACATATAGAACCATGTTAGCCTTGAGAATCACCTGGTTTCCGACAACAATCTGGTAGAAGACGGCATGAAGGCCGTGTGTACGCTCAATGGACCAGTTCAGGGAAGGATTTGGTTCCAGCAGGCCTTCCCCGACTCCCCCGTCGAGATAGTTGGGGAGGTGAGCGGCCTGTCCCCCGGAGACCACGGCATGCACGTGCACGAGCTGGGCGACACCACGGGCGGCTGCAGCACGACAGGGGCCCACTTCAACCCGGAGAAGAGCGCGCACGGCGGGCCGACAGACCGCGAGCGGCATCTAGGAGACCTCGGCAACATCACAGTCGATCCCTCGGACGGCCTGGCCCATGTTTCCCTCAGCGACAACCGCATCACTCTCTACGGCCAGAACTCCATCCTGGGGAGGTCCCTGGTGATCCACGAAGATCGTGATGACCTTGGACGAGGGGGCCACGAGCTGAGCAAGGTCACTGGCAATTCTGGCACCAGGATCGCTTGCGGCGTCATCGGCATTTGCCCGGAAGATGAAAGCACTGGCCTCAGCCTCACGTGAATTAAAATTCCTAATGGATTCGGATAATTATTATAGATTTGTCACTTTTAATGATCATTTTATATTAATACTCAATAGACATGGTAAAGGCCATTATTTTTAATATTCGACTGAAACTTTGGGAATTGTAAATGAACCACATGGGACTAAACAGAAGAATTAGTTCAGCTTGCAATATGACAGAGTGGCGTCTGCTTATTTGTACCCACTTGAGGATTTGGACCAGTAGAGGTTACCCCCGGGGTAATTGGGAATTTACTTATTCCACGTCAGCGTAGAACGCGATTATGATGAAGGTTAAGTGAATAGAGTTTATGAATATCTGTATTTGTGTTTTGGAAAACTAGTTTACAAACATATTTAGCCGCAAGTATTTATATTATGTTTATATCTTTGTTTATCATTTTAATGGGGAAAATCTTTGCATCTAAGAACGGATTAGGACTCGAAGACAAGTCTAGAGATGTTTCTGAAAGTGTAGGGGCATATAAAAAAACCTTCCAACTTACAAAGCTGTGTAGAAATGGTGGAATTATATTAAAGAAAACATTAGTCCCCTTTTTGTCTCAAATATTTAATATATATGAAAATATTGTGTGTTGTTCTATTTACTCGCAATATGAAACCTATTTTACTAAAGGCGCCCAGTTTTAAACTTTATTGAACCTAAGTTGAAAATGTACTTGTAAAATATATGAATATTCTATAAAAATAAATTTAAACACCATATACATTATAAACCTTAGAAATATTGAATATATTGAAAAATTAAAACAATTGATATCTTTTAAATATTCACATTTTATTCACACACTCAAACTTAGGAATAGGTTATTTATATATATTTATAAATACCTTTTAACCATATTAAAATTACATTTTAAAATAATATTCCAATTTTTTTTCATACAAAAATGATAATCTTAAGAATATGATGATGAATCCGCTTTGCATCCAAGTAGATATACAAGTTGGATACCATTAATTTTATATGAGAGATCTCATTTCTAATATAATATACAAAATAATATTTTTTTTTTTTTGAAAATAGAGCAATCCATAGATAAATCTTTAATTAAAAAGGCATATATTGGATCAAAAAAATAATTTATTTTACCAATATTTCAGCTGGCTGAACGCCAACCTTTATCAAGGTGTTATAATATTTTTAAATTATTTTTTCATCCAATATATGCCTTTTTAATTAAAAATAATTATTATTTACAACTTACTTAATATATATTTTCCAGCATATATAGCATGAAAAATTAGCAAACTATATGCAATTTGAACGTCATTTGTCGCGAAGCATATTCAATACCTTATATTCGTATATTCTATCATAGATAAATATGCATTTGTAAGTATATATATGTTGTTAAGGGCTAAATCAATCTAAACTCTCAACATTTACCGCTCTAAATCCAGATATCGAAAACCAATAGTATGTGTATACAAGATGTTTATAGATATAATATTTCTCTCTGCACACGAAGATAATAAAATAAATAAAAGAAGAAAAATCAGTAAATGTTCTTTAATAGATGGGAGTTGTCCGGGGAATTAGAAAAAGGCAACGGAAGATAAGAAGGAATGACAGAAATGAAGGAAAATGCCCTTAAAGGTGATCAGCGTTTAGACAAATGTCCCTAATTGTTCCAGATAATGACACCAGCCGGAGCCATTAGACAACTTGTCTTGTATGTGCCAAACTTTTCCACTTTGTGTCTCGCCACAATGGGGCTTGTTCTACAAGCTACCGTTATTTCTCCATACCATTAGGTCGGTGCATTATATCTCCGGCAGCATCGGCAGAAATCTCTTCACACTCAATTTATATTTCGTCTCCTCGAAAATCAAGGAAAGAAAGGTACATTGATTTACATAGAACTCCATTTGAATTTGTATTTTCTTAATTTAAAACAAAAAATACCTTTTAATAACTGGAATCTGTTTTATATTATGGTGGATCAAGATTCGATCAATTGCCCAATGGCTCCGTATCACAAAAGGTATACATGTTAGCATCCTTAAAGAAATATATCTTGATAGCTCGAATATTTCTATCGCTCTCCTCGTATTTGCCATAAGAAATACTACATCAATTGTCTTTCAAAGAAAGAGCCAGAAATAATCTCAAAGAATTAACAATGGTCGGTGAGCGAGTCTCGGTTTTTAAGTCCGGTAGCATTTCAGAGAGAGAGAGAGAGAGAGAAGAGAGAGAGAGAGAGAGTTTCAGCTATCCATTTGAAAACATAATGCTAGATTTTGGTATAAATATATTTGGATTTTATGCATATATCTTTAGATAATAATTTTATGCATCGCATATTGGTTTATAACATCAATTAAAACTAAATTAGATGATAAAAATATATGCTACAACCACAGCTTTTCAAATCCATACAAAACGCCAACCATTTGTAAACCACGGAAACCATGGTTCTAATTCATAACATTATACGGGGTAAGTGATAAAATCGGTCGAAATCTCCAGAAAGGGTTCAAGTCTAAGTTTATGTAATACAGCTCCCCGTTTTCGGTCAATTTTTAAAACAAAGTTTAAAGTGTATTCATATACCGAAAAGGGCACATCTGCTTTTAAATTCATTAACACAATGCATTTTTATAACCTAATTAAATAACATACAGTTGTTGAGTATGCTATGACAACAATTTTGGCAAATTCAGACAAATTACTTACCTGTATACACTGGTGTCGGGATATAGCCATCTTAAATAACCTATTTGGCGAATTCGATCGGTTTCATATCGTAGAATGTTATTAAATCGAAGCCATCCCTTAATTGATAGGTCGTAGCCATGGTGCACAGGTATGGCTGAATTTGGAATGTTAATGTTGAGGCATATTCTTTGTGACAGGCAGTACATGCTATACTGAGGTATAACACTAAAATACATTTTTATGCATTTAAAGTAAGTTCATATAAAAGATTGTATGGACTCAAATCACTGGAGAGAAGCACAGTACAGAGATGGGCTCAAAATCTTCAAACTGGTGATTTCGACATCAGGGAAAAGGGGATCTCTAATAAACCATCTTCCGCAGTAATAAAACAAACTTTCTTGTTTGAAGAAATGACCAGAAATAATCGGACATTAACGACTTAATAATTGATGGGAATATTGCATATCTCTAAAGTGCTCTCAACTACTATTAGATATTGAAAACCATCCTAAAATGTAGCCCAGAGCTTCAAACGAGAGAAATGGTGAGAAATCCGTAACATATTTGTTCTTATCTCCTCGACGGGTCCCCTGATCATCCGTGGATGCCAAAGGGTTTGGTACTTAAGATTGTTCAGAATTTTATAAAATTATTAACAAAAATCTATATTGGCTTAAATAGCTCATTAAATTCTAATAATTAAAAAAAAATTAAGTGATGCTAATTTATAAAAATCTGATTCGCGCTAAGCGTATAATAAAGAGTGAATGTATTGAGGAATTAATTTCCAAGAAATTATATTGGTATGTTTTGTAAATAAAGTAATTATTACGTAATATAATATACAGTAGAACTTGGATAATTCGAACTTCTTTAATTCGAAAACCTCTTTAATTCGAATATTTATCTTGGTCCCTAGAATTTCCTATATATATAATTTCCGTTTTTAATTCGAATTTTTGGATAATTCGATTTTTTTATGGTCCCTTGGGGTTCGAATTATCCAAGTTCGACTGTACTAAAATCTTGTGCGTGGGAAGTATCGTTTTCAATTGGAATTTGAATGTTTGGTTTATATGTTGAAAGAGTGAAGAGTCAGTGTATATTAATAAATATATTTTATTATAATAAAGGTGCAGGGATAAGAGAGAACAAGCTTTATAAAACTCTGATAGCTAGATGCGGTGAGATTCTAGCAGGGCAACGTTCGATAGATTTTTCTTGTCGTCTGCTATACAACGTCTGGATCACACTGGCGTGGACAGTGTGCGCCTCTCGCTCTGTACCACGCTCCGCGCCTGCGCACAACTCGGGTTAGTCTTTACAAAACATAGCAGACGACACATTGTTATATTCAAAAAAATGTTTTTTAAGTAATCATAATTTTTCAATTTGAAATTAAACTACGCTTTTTGTTATGACCATTAAGGCCTTGTAAAATATTTAAAAAAATAACTCGTTAATATATTGAAACTTTCCTTAAATTATTATTGTTGCACTAGAGGCTGTACCTATATAATTATCTTAAAATCACGATAATCGACATGATCAGCGTTAGCCATATTGTCAAATTGGAACCTGACCAATAAACGAGCAGAAAAAAAGGCTCTTGTTTCTTTAGGAACAGCAAAAATAATAATTAAATATATCGCTGTTATACTTGATAAATATAATTTACCTCTCAATTAACATCTTTTATGATCATTTTATACATCCTTTATTTCATATATTTTATCCTTCAATTGTTTTAAAGTATTTTATGTGGATACATCTGGTGAGGGTATTTCTGTCAATACAGATGGAAGGGAAATAAGCACCATATATTGAAATAGAGATAGAATATGCAAATAAGAACTTAAAACCAGTATATTGATAGAATATAACGAGCAACTAGAAAACAAAGACTCGAGTTTAAAACCGAGTATTGAAGAAATCCACTCAAAGGTTGATCAATGCGACTTTGCACTTATAGACATGACAGAGAGCTTTGTTTTTCAAATATATTATTTTCAAGAATACACTATATTCAAGAATAAAGACAATATTTATAGGCAGAAACATTTTCTATAAAGTTAACCAAAAGTGTTGTCTCATAATTATTTTAATTATCTATATATATAAAAATGAATGTCTGTCTGTCTGTCTGTGTGTGTGTGTGTCCTCTATGGATTCAAAAACCATACATCCAATCGCCGTGAAAATTTGGGATATTATTAGGCATATCCCCGGAAAGGTTTACGAAAAATAATATCTTGAATATCTTTAATATCCTTAGAGTTATTTGCAGATTTGTAGCTTTAACTCGCAAGCACCATTGAGACGGAGATAGGCTTAGGTTTGCTGCTCCTGATGACCTTGGGTCTGCCCCACCCCGTGAGAGAATGGATTCGCCCGGCCGACAGTACCCACCGACCAATCAGGGCAGAGTTGGTGTCACAGCTATGCCAAGTAGACAAGAAAAAAAGCCTCGCGGGAGCTTGCCCAAGATGACCTCCGGGAACTTCGTCCATCTTACATAAACGACCATGAATTTATTCAACCTTATCGAGTATTTTTCAATGGACCGGGAAAAAATGTTCACTAGATAAAACGATGATTTAGTAATGTAGAAAATTAGGAAAGACAAAATTCAGAATGACACGGCACACAGGGACCGGGAAAAAATGATCACTTTATCAGTTTCAAATTATCAAAATATATCTATTTCTTTTTATAAGTTTATAGAGAATTGTTTTAACAAATGTTCGTTAGACAGACCTTTACTCGGGTACTGATTAATATTGATTTTATTCAACTTATCGAGTATTTTTCAAGGGACCGGGAAAAAATGTTCACTTTATCGAGAGATTCGTTAGACAAACCTTTACTCGGGTAAAACACGGGCGAAGCCGGGTACATCCGCTAGTTATTTGATAAAAATAAAAAGATGAAAATATTTCATTTCTTTTGGTTTTCTCGCGAAATTTTGAGTATATTACTTCAAAGATAGAATAAATGTAGATAACAACGAATTAGAATATATATATATATAGATGGAAAATTTGCCGGGAAGAAATTTAATCCACGGAAGCAATGGTCGCCTCTCCCGTCAAAATAAACGTCAGAAACTGACGCCATCTATTGACCGTCGCCGCAACTAGCGGCTTCGGGTCGGTGACAAAGCCACAACACCAACTTTGGCCAACTGATAAGCGTCCACCTAGAGACCATGGTTTCGGGCTAATGGCCCTCGTCAGTCTAGGGCGGACTATATTCCATGAGCTCCACACGTGATCTAATGGAATCCTCACAATCTACTAAAAGAGGTGTTTTGCTGGCAATGTGGCTGGGCCAAATCTATTGGCAAAACATAGATGGAAATTTTGCCGGGAAGAAATGAATCCATGGAAGCAATGGTCGCCTCTCCCGTCAAAATAAACGTCAGAATCTGACGCTATCTATTGACCGTCGCCGCAACTAGCGGCTTCGGGTCGGTGACAAAGCCACAACACCAACTTTGGCAAACTGATAAGCGTCCACCTAGAGACCATGGTTTCGGGCTAATGGCCCTCGTCAGTCTAGGGCGGACTATATTCCATGAGATCCACACGTGATCTAATGGAATCCTCACAATCTACTAAAGAGGTGTTTTGCTGGCAATGTGGCTGGGCCAAATCTATTGGCAAAACATAGATGGAAAATTTGCCGAGAAGAAATTAATCCATGGAAGCAATGGTCGCCTCTCCCGTCAAAATAAATTTTGACGTTTATTTTGACGGGAGAGGCGACCATTGCTTCCATATATATATAAGACCTATTTAGTACATTTGTTTGCATTTTAGGTAGAATGTTATAATATCAATTTCACACTCTCTATTGAAACACGTCCCATAATAATATGACATCTAGACGGTTATCGTGTCAAATTACGAAGTTTATCGATGAAATTGAATTGAAAAAATGAGATAGTACAATAATATTTATTGTTATTAATTATTATTAATAATATATCAATAATATTAAAATTATTATCATTAAATTTCGTACGTTTTATACATTTACAAAAATCATTATTTTGAACATTTGTCAAAATATACCATATACAGATTCTCCACTTCTGAAGGCACGAATAATATCTTAAAAATATGAATTAAAATTGCTAAATTATCATCTCATATATTAATGCTTCTTTGTAAGCAACAATTATTATAATAAAGAGAGAGATTTTATTAAGCAAAGAAAGTTGGCGTGAGGTTTGTGGTACAGAGATTGTCATGGAGTTCAACAATGACCTATTGTTCGCTTTTTTTAAATTGAATATGTTAACTATTATATATTTAAATCTATATATGTGAGGTTATTAGAATATTCTAACAATTTTTACAACATGAAAGAGAGTTGAGATATTAAAAAGAAAAGCTCATCGTGTCTCTAAAATAATATTTTCTATTAAAAGTCGCAATAGAAATTTATTTAGAAGGAAATCAGGGTTTTAAATCACTTTTGATTTATATTTAATGGGGATACCTTGTTTGAAATGTGAATAAAATATTATCTGAATTGAATTTATATTAATAGGTTTATGTAGGAGTGATATTAAAAATTAATAATGAAACGAAATATAAATTATATATTTCGATGTCTAAAGTGTTTGTGTTAGAAAATAATTTAAATCAGAATTATATAGGGCAACATGAGACATCGCTACCCTGCGTTTGAATAACCATCGAAAGGCTTGTTTATCCTATCTTACTCGTATATATGTAATTTTATTATTTTAAGTGTAATAAAGGATTTCAGTAAGTTGTAGTTAAATATTAACTGTTTTATAGTGAAAGTGAACCTAATTTTATAACGAACTTAAACTAATAACATTTTTTTATAAATATTAAGCTAAATGTCATTAGACCTAACTATAACGAGGAATTTCTGTCTTCAAATGTGTGAGAAATAATAAATAATGTCCAACCTCTGTCAATCTTGAAAGTATTCTTTCATGTCCGTAGAACCCGAACATATTGAAGGCAAGGCAATAATACCTAGCTACATATTATATATTTGCCAAAGGTAAGGCTACTTTAAAAGATTTTGACTTGAGAGTCAATAAAAAATAACATAGAAATTGATTGATTTAGCTGCATTTTATTTTCAAACAAACTTCCAAATAGACAAAAATAAAATCATTAATATATATTTTGAATAATTATTATCTAATATTTGCATCATATTTCTAGCATATATCCCCGGAGCAATAGAAATATTTATTGATTCATCTACACAACAAATAGCGAGATATATCCACACAACAATGAACATAATCACTAGAAAGACAACTTTCCTGTCAAATCAGTTACAAATATATGCGTCCTCTATTGAACATGTTTACACTGTAGCCGATTCGGACCAGTAAAGAACATAAAATTCCTTTTAGTATATTTATATCGCCCTTTTGTTGATCATAGGTTTGGAATGAAGCCCATGCAAATTCGTTGCGGTTTCGATTTCCTGTTTTAAATAATTGAATATTTCGTGAAGTATTTAGAATCTACAAAAGAGGTGTTCACCGTGTAAAATCGTTAGGCCAAGCTGGGGTTTCCAATGAAAGTACTCTGGCATTTTACTTTCTCGATTCTGTTAGAGTGCGAGTATATAGTCAATTGTGAAGCAGAGGTCGTCTGTCAGAGATGTAGAAAAGAATTGGGTCTATTTTGACGAAAGAGGAATTGTTTGTTTGCTGTTGGAATTGTATTCCACCCGCAAAATTAATCGATAAATTTTTTATAGCAATTCCCACAATAATAAACATTTATGATTCATCTTATCTATTCAAAATAAATCACCCAACACAAGAGGGAATGGTCTGGGAAAATATCAAAGATGACTGGGCAACATATTTTGTATCGGTGTTTTTAAACCGATTGTTTACATATTCAAATTATAATTAGCAAGAATTGAAATGGTTTCAAAACGACGGAACAAGCCAGAAACTTATAAATACATTCAGAAACGCTTAGAAGTGGAAATAAACAATAAGAACGAACATTTTAAAATTTTTTGAGAAGCGATGAACTATAAATTTAGCCCAAACACGAATTTCCTTTGTGAATAAATTGCATGAACGCCTTCGAAGTATTTGGGAAAATATTTTAAAAATATTTCAACAGAGGGACGTTCACCTTTGGCTCTACAAGTAGGTTTCAGTGTTCTCTCAAATTGATGAGTTACTTTGATATTTATTTACTGAACAGAATTATATGATTATTCTGTTCACAGAGAAGACAACAAGATGCATTTTATTACAAAATGATTTGATGAAATTATTGAAAGGAAGAAATGGAAATAATGCAGAAATATATATTTATATCATGGTAAGCAATGATAACTCGATATATTAAATGTAAATAATCAGTCGTATATTGTATTTACTTTGAATATTTAATGCCAAAATGATATAAGAGTTTAAATTTCCCCTTTCAGCCGACTTTAGAGAATAAACGAGCTTGCTATTTACAAATAATTCTGAGGGAAATGAATTTTGCATAGTTCGAAATTTTTATTCTATTCGTGATATAAAATATCTGAATATCCAAAATAAATAGGTTTTTCTAATTAAAAATATGAATTTTCTTGAGAAATAATTTTAAATTATTCAAACGGAGGAAAAAAGGATTCAAACATATGCTAAGGAGAAAGATGATATTTAAACTTCCAGTGATGTTGTGTTAGTTGTGTTTAATGGTAGATATATTATAGATGTTTTTATGTATATATATTGTGAGTATACATCATAGAATATATGTAATTATTGGGAATATACATTTTGTCCGAAAATAATAATCTATTAATTAATTAACTTTATTAACATCATGAAACGCGATATCCCAAACTCAGGGATATTTGCGCCAATACATTTCACTGCATTACAGCAATTCGGCTATATACAATCCTGTTCAATTCATTATTTTACATAAATTAACTAAAGAAAATTGTCCAAAGAGAAAAACAAACAACAAAGCAAAACACACAGAGCAAGCATCGCAGTTCTTTTTTTTTTTCTAAGATTCCTTCTCTTTTTTCCAATTCAAGAGAAAGTTGTATATGTATTTACAAAATTGATCAAAATTTTTATACTTTTCTTTTTTGTCTACAAATTCATCAAGCTGTCCAATACGACCAAATCTATTTTCCCTAAAATCCCGGAAAATTGGGCACTCCAGAAGTAGATGTCTCGCGTCTTGAATTTCACCTCCGCAGAAGCATCCTGGTTCCTTCACGGCGCCGATAGTTGCCAAAAATTTCCCAAAATTGCCATGATCTGTAATGAATTGGATATTATAAAAATTTGGACGGAAAAATCTTGGAATTCCTAATACGAAAAAGCTTCTGAAAATTTCATTAGTGTTCTCAAAAATTTCATTCATTTTTGCGTGTAAGAATGATTTGACTATACTTGGAGCATGGGGTTCGTAAGTAATTAGATCTTCAATGGACATTTGAGCTAGATCAAATTTGATTATTCTGGATTCTATATAATCTGTTAGGAGTGGAATAATAATCTATTGTATAACTAGCGGATGTGCCCGGCTTCGCCCGGGTTTTACCCGAGTAAAGGTTTGTATAACGAACATTTGTTAAAACAATTCTCTATAAACATATAAAAAAAGAAAGATATATTTTGATGATTTGAAACTCGTAAATTTGAATCTCTCGATAAAGTGATCATTTTTTCCCGGTCCCTTGTGCCGTGTCATCCTGAATTTTGTATTTCCTAATTTTCTATATTACAAAATAATCGTTTTATAAAGTGAACATATTTTCCCGGTCCCTTGAAAAATACTCGATAAGTTGAATAAAATCATGGTCGTGAATCTCTCGATAAGGTGATAATTTTTTTCCCGGTCCCTGTGTGCCGTGTCATCCCGAATTTTGTATTTCCTCGATAAAGTGAACATTTTTTACCGTTCCCTGTGAGCCGTGTCATCCTGAATTTTGTCTTTCCTAATTCTATACATTACAAAATCATCGACACGGGATATCATTTAATGTTGTCTAAAGGGGGTTAAGAGAGCAGTCTCTTTCAAATGAAAAATGCTTTAATTAAGCAGATGTTTAAAGTATAATATATGAGAGAGGCAATCTTACAGGTTGTCGACGCTGTAAAATCCCCAGAGAGAGTGTTTTTGTAGCATCATGCTGTGACTCACACAATGACCCAAGGTCATCAGGAGCAGCAAACTAAGCCTATCTCAGTCTCAATGGTATCGCTGCTTGCGAGTTAAATATACAAATCTGCAAATAACTCTAAGGATATTCAAGATATTCAAGAAATTTTTTTTCGTAAACCTTTCCGGGGATACACCTCATAATATCCCAAAATTTCACGACGATTGGATGTATGGTTTTTGAATCCATAGAGGACACACACACACACACACAGACAGACAGACAGACAGACAGACAGACATTCATTTTTATATATATAGATGTTACCTGAGATGATATATTCCATCCAGGGAAGCAATTCTTTCAAAAACTATAATTTAATTGACTCGATCTTTCGGACCTTGGAGCCTTTCTACAGTAGTAAGGCTAAATATACCGCCGTTTCCTCAAGTGATAAATTTTGTCCATTAACTTACTTTTTATATGGAGACGTTTAACAAGACATAATTATAAATTATATATTTTCATATCTTCAGAAATCCAATTATGTGATTTATTTCTGATATCAAACAATTTCATTAGAAAATTTATAATCTAATATTATATTATAAAAAAGTCCAACATAAAACCTTATTAGAACAACGTGAGAATTTATTCATTTAAATAATTTATCACAGAAACCATACTCTGTGGTGCTTTATACGCCCTAGGTACGTTATTCGGTCTGGTAACAAGGATAATTCCATCAAACGACTAATCCAGAATTGTCCTTGTTAGACAATCTTCTGCCAGTGCAGGAGGCTGATTAATATAATTAGGCCAGAGAGATATATCTCTTTGTGGAAATTATATGTGTGTATTAGAAGGTAACGCCATTTATCGACTTATAAATATGAAATACTTGATAATATATAGTTTATCTCAAGAACTAGAAATATATAGAAGTATTCAACTAATATACAGGAAACAAACTGACTATAAACATTTAAAAATTATTTATTGAGGATATTTTTATTTTATACTATATATATATATGATTAAATTACACTGAAGTATAAATTAATATGTATTTGAATTCCAAGAAAAAGAAGAAAAATACTAAAATCTATACAAAGGCGTATAATGTACTTTTTGAATTAGTAAGATGTGGCTATAATAAAAAACGAGTTAACTTTTATATCAGCCTGCTCTTGCAGTAGTTAAATCTCCCTTTCTTCTTTTTAATCTTTGAAATCCGAATAAATAAAGTGTTTACGTAGTTTTCATATATTTATATGATTTTGTGAATGGATTTAGTAATATAAGAGATTTATAACAATCATGATGAATTTGTATTATTTTAATAGAACTGTCCTACACAGCCCTTCCTAGAATGGCAAAAGATTGGGATGGCTTAGCCCATCACTAGTGAACCCTCCAAATATTTAAATCGCTCTATGGGCAGTACGACAGCTTTATTCTAAAAATAAAAATTCATCTTAATTGTTTACATTTATTTCATAAAGATTAACCGCTAATTCTTCATTGTTAATATTACAATAGTAATATTGATGGGTTGTGAACATCGAGTCAATTATGTGTGAAGTACCTATATCAATTCTCTTGGCTTTAAGGTAGAAATGATCGTATCCTAAGCTATATTCCTGCGAGGTGTTCATGATTGTCCTATAGATAGAGCTTTGCGCGACATCGTGGCCGATAAGCAACATTGCAGGCGGGATTATTGCATTTTAAAACTTCATCCAATCCTGATTCTATATATTCTCATAGCCGCAGACATTGATGGAATCTCTGACCTTCCTCTTAATATTGGACATCGATTAAACTATAGAAATAACTCTGAAGTCCAGAAACAATCAACAATCTAAAGTCGTCTTAAAGAAAAATTATAAAATTTAAACGTTTAAGTCTAATCATATATATAAGAAATAAATACACAATTCCGGTCCCTCATACAGCAATGAAATTATTATGATGTAATATAAAAGTGATGCAAAGCCAGTTCTATATAGTGAACCTGGATCAATGGTCCAATGGCCAATAAACCGAAGGCTTGGTGGAATCAAGCCGCCAGTATGGGTCCCCAGAGGGCCGCTCCAGAAAATACCCTAATTTGCCCAGTTTTATACATTCACTATACGGTGTGTTCTATACGTCTAGAGATATTCACATCGCTCTCCTCATTTTATGGATTCATGTATAAAATAAAATGATATTTTTCCTGCTATTTTTCCTTTCTCAATCTTCCAATCTCTTTATTTCTTCCAAATATTAAGAATGTTTATTATTTATTTTCTGGATATAGCAAAACAGCAATAACATGCCATTTTCTTTGTGGTGTGTGCGTCATTATATCGAATTATCTACTAGAGTCCTGTACAATATATTATAACGTAGTATAATATAGTATAGTACATTTCTCGATGGTTGGATCACAAAGATCCTTTAAGAATAACATTCATAAGTTAAAGCGATTCATTTTGTTTATTTCTACTGTGTGAAGGGCAGATGTAGTGATAAACGAATGTACCACAATAGCACCTTTGACAAATCCATTCAAATGCCAACCTATAAATCAAAGTTCGAAATAAAGTTTCACATCTGCTCTCGTAAAATGTGGTCAAATGGAACCCGCTCTGTTCCTGGGATGGCCATAATCAGCAACCATAGTATACAGATTGGCTTTTATCTGAATATTGCAGAGCAGGTTTCGTAGCACATTCATTTATCATAAACATTGCCTTCTTCACTAGATGATTAACAAAACCATTGTTTTAGTGCATTAAAAAGGGAGAGGTTCCTTTTTCTTTTTTGCACGACTACCATAAAATGACATCTGGATCTTAATTTATTTATCCTATTTCAAATCTCTTTACTGTGATTCAACATTAAGTTTCATCATTTCAAAAGAGTCAATATCGTGTATATTCACATTGTGTATATATTCTTAAAGCTCAATAGATACTTTTGTAATCTTGAAATTTGAATCGAATTATAAAGGGCCTTGATAAGTGTAATCAAGATTCAAACTATTAATAATTTAACTAGATTTTTTCTCATTGAAATAAGTTAAACGAGAATGCGTTTATGTATTTTGTGTTTTTAAATATCCGTTTTATCATCATGAAGACGCTCTCTTTCATTCGCTACAACCCAAGAGAACGTCAAGACTCACGTCTGTCGGCCTGGGCAGTGTTCCTGATGGTAGGAGAGGCCTTTTGAGGCCTTCCCAGGAAGATGGCGAGCAGTCGAAGGCCTCCGAGAGGCCCCCCATGACAAATACTGGGGCTTGGTGATGAGGGGAACTATCCAATGGATGAGACTGTCACACACGTCACATTATTTAATTTGGAGAATCAATAAATTGCTATTTATATGGGGATCTTCGACATTTTTCAGAATTTATTAGAAATGATTTATAAGAAAGAGTTGGTTGGTGTGTGTAACATATATATATATATATATATTATATATATAACATATTTATATTGATGTTAGAGATTATGATCTAGAGAAATTTTATAATTGATTTCATTATGAAGTGTATAATAACTTATGTTTAAATTTTTCTCGTTAAAAATCGAAAATATTTCTATCACTCATTTTCAGTTGAATTACACTCACGAAATAGGAAGTTTGGAAAATAAAAAGAGTTTGAAATATGATTATGGATTATTATGGATTTACTCTTCCCCTCGAAAGAGTGGCACAACACCAATAATTAGAGGACCACGACAGGTAGAGCTCTATTAAAAGCAGCCGACATAGCGTGACAGGTCGTCTTTCCCTGAGATCGTTCAGAAAACCGCTCAGGCTGCTAATCAAAGAGATGTCTGATGAGGTCCTGTGGAAGATAGATACACATCTGATGGAGAAAATCCTCAAATCCGGATGAATATGACGCTGTTTCAGCTGTTCCCACACATGCGCACTATCTGCGAGCTCTCAATTTCTTCGTTCCTCTAGGTGCACCCTGAGGAGCTTGCAACGTATCAGTGCCATCTTGTCTCCTCTGTTCCCAACAAATAGAATTGTGAGGTCAGAACGATTGACGTAACGTGCTACACAGCGAACTGACCAATCTGCCGTTTTCACAAACCTATTGTAACGTTATGTAGAAATTCTCCAAATTCAAATACTGTCTTCTTCTGAGTTTATCTGAAATTGTTCCAACTGCATACATTTTATAACGTGATTCAATTATATTTTTCTTAAAGGGTTATTCATTTCGGAGACTCAGCAATCACCAGTACATGGGCCGAACGGCTGATTTCTAGCCATGTGTCTTAGCCTTAAATTGTAATTATTCACCTATTTGACTTATTCATACCCATTTAAACAACCATACATTTTACACTCAATCATACACATCTGACACTACCATAAATATTGGCGGTTTTCTTTTGGCGTTTTGTAGCATGCCTTCTCACTTGTGCGCATATTTCATCGACTCTTTCTTTTCACTTATGCCGACTGGGGGTCGGTGGAAGGCTGGTTAAGCCGTTTGGTTTTCGACCACTACGACCCGGGTTCGATTCCCGCATTGGACACTTTTTTCTGATTAAAAAAAATGCTCCAATCATCCCCGATTCTTGCAAAAGTCCAACCTTACCAGCGAGTGCAAGTAACCAAACGGGGTTCTGGCACATTTGTAAGTGTAAAGTCGAACTGCTTTTCACATGTGTAGACATGTGGTGCGCTTACAGTAAAAGCAGTCGCTAACTACCCACATGATTATCATCGCCTGTACCACGTGTACTAGGGATAAGTAAAAAAAAAAAACTTATGCCGACTGAACATTTTAGAGGCCATGATAATCAAGAAAGGCAGTTGCTGACAACCTTTTACAGTAAGTGTATGTTTGCACATGTAGAAATCAGTTCGACCTTCGCACTTGAAATCTGTTAGAGAATCATTTAGTTAATTGTGATGACTTGTGCAAGAATCGAAGCAATTGAATCAGAAAAAGTACTTAAAGCGAGATTCAATTCTGAACCGGAGGTCTCGGCCATGTGGGAAACTCCACCGCCCTCGCTGTGATTTCCTCGCCTACATTCAGGCGTAAGAAGAGAAAATGTAAACACAACAGGCTTTAATTAAAACTTATATAACATTGCTAATATTCTAGTGAAGAGACAAAACTGGTGATTACATATTCACTAAGATTCCACATGGGGAATAACAAATCAGAAAGCCTGTGAACCTTCTTTGCTAAAAATAGAGCGCTCCTCAGCAAATATTATTGTGAAGTACCCGAGGGAAATGTTACCTGAAAGGATTTGTATTTCTAATTTGAATTCAAAGTTAACAAATCAATATTTTAATCACAACATTTAATGAAATCCGATAAATATGAACTTGTAAAAGATGTATTTGATTTTGAAAACAAAATTAGTGAGTAAAGTTTATTTAACATTCGAATAATTGCTCTTTCCTCTTTTTAAATTTTATTTTTCAGTGGCACACACATTCATTGAAATTTCACTTCTCATGCTAATTAGAGGTTGGTATTATGTTTAAATATATACATTTATAAATCCATTAACAATTTTAACTAATATGTTATATCTATAATAATATTTGTCATATCTCGACACATATAATGTCTCTCACTTGACATGTAAGGTATAAAACTTTTGAATTCAAGCCATTTTAATCGTCTATAGCGCTACGTGTCTCCAGTAGGCTGAAGCTGGTCAACCAGCGTTCACTCTCAGGGTAGCCGTGAGATTTAAAATTCCAAACGACTGTTCTAAATGTTTTAATATCTCCTGATATAGATTCAGCGATTCATATTTTTATAGAAATATAAAATATTTTATTTATATAAACGAACATGTTTTTATAATATGTGAAAAATATATATATTTATATTTCATTATGCTGTTATACACATAATTTTGAAATATATAGATATCTACAAATATACAAACGCATTTATACTTAACATAACTTAAATATGTATTAACACAAAGGAATAACGCGCCATCTATACATATAAAATAAAAGGATTTAAAAGCGCGAATGTTTCTTTTATACATAAAACGAACTTCTACTGTCCTTACTGCAATGAAAAATATATTGGGAGGGCTTGGCTCATCAGTGGTGAACCCTCCCAGCGGTTCCGCCAATTTAATACACCAGACCGCTTCTAAGAGCTCTAATACTGTATTGGATCATTATGTATAAAAGAAACATTCGCGCTTTTAAATCCTTTTATTTTATATGTATAGATGGCGCGTTATTCCTTTGTGTTAATCTATTCCTAATGGCCTTGCCTTTATAGTTTGCTGAAGAGCATTGCTCGAAGCAAATATTTGAATGTAATTCTACTGTCCTATAAGCTCATGTCCATAGTTTACTTGAAAACCATTTCTAAGATTCCATCCTTCAGTGTAGCATATAAAAGCAGAATGATCCAATACAGTATTAGAGCTCTTAGAAGCGGTCTGGTGGATTAAATTGGCGAAACCGCTGGGAGGGTTCATCACTGATGAGCCAAGCCCTCCCAATATATTTTTTCATTGCAGTAAGGACAGTAGAAGTTCGTTTTATGTATAAAAGAAACATTCGTGCTTTTAAATCCTTTTATTAAATATGTATAATTGGTGAACAACGAAATATCAATTTATGAATAGGGATATACATCGAAAATACAAAATTATGTAAGTATTAACTTTGAAATTATAATAATATATTTTTAGAAACTTTTATTTTTATATTTATTAATCCCCCATATATGATATATGGGGGTCAAGGCGTTGTATTTCGATCAAAATTCAGCATTTATATTTTAAATTATTGTAATTGTTGTGAGTAGCCCCCAATAGATCTATTTAAGGTTCACTTACAGAGATAAACACAAACCTTGATGAATTTATTAGGAAAATGATGTATTCAATAATCCAGGTGGTATGTAGGGCAGCGATGGTGCCATGGGACCAGAAGACTACGGACTGTAGTTCCATGATCCCAGCGGGACAACTTGTATCGCACAGCGTCACAACACAGAATCATCGTCTGCAATCATCTGGTAGAAGGTGATGGTGATGATCGAATTCTGTACATTGGGCAAATTTTTTTCTTATTGAAAAATGATCCAATGTCTTTCGATTTTTCCAAAAGTCTAAACTCACCTGCGAATGCAAGTAACCAAACGGGATGCTGGCACACTTGTAAGTTCAAGAGTCGAACTGCTTTTCACATGTGTAAACATGTGTTGCACTTATTGTAAAATCAGTCACCAACTTCTAACCGCCATCTCCAGTACCACGTTCAATAGAGATTATAAAATGTATTCGAAAATTATATTTCGTGACATTATATCATTTGGAGAAAAAAATACTATAAAGATAAAGGTAACCTTTTCTGTCAAAATAGACGTCAAAACTAGACCACATATAACTAAACCACAATAAATTCATCCCATGATGTTCTACTCCCAAAGGAATGCTCACTAGTAATTTGACTGGGTGAAATAAACATAAATCACTGATAGTATTTGAAAAATAAAGCAATTAAACCTATGACAATTTTATTCTTTATTTCAATAGAACTGGGCGGTCTTTCAAGCCAAAAGACATTCTTCGCTGCCTTATAGGATATTTCACCCGTTTTATCTGAATAAAAACAATCGTTAAAAGTTGAATTCTCGTGTTTCAAACTTGACCAAACCTCTAACGTTAGGGCGTCAGGAGCATTTCTTGTAACATCGTTATGACAAGTGTGGAAATTTGGTTTCGAATAAATCTGGCTGATAGATTTAATTTTCATTACCAACTTATTACTTATTACTGTATTGCCAATTTAGGCGTGACTAATGTCTTACATAAGTGAGTGGTATAGATATCGCCCAGCCATAATTGAGGCCGTTGAATCAATTCCCCGTTATCAATTATCGATAACAAATCTCGCACACATGCTCTTTGATAATCTTTAATTGGACGACAATACATTTTTAATGTTGAACCTCTCGATAATAATTGATTGGTTGCTGGGCTCAAGTATTTCTCACGGGCTCGGTACTTTATTTCAGTAGGACAGCTATAACTTATCTGAGGATTTATGTGACAGTTCAAACGAGAATTTAAAAATTATACATTCTACAATATATATAACACCCTATATATATTAAATAAAAAAACTATTAAAGTTATGTTTTACTATTAAGTTATGATTTGCTCGATGATAGAGCATTGTTCGATGTGATTAGTTTAACCAAGATTCAACTCTACAGTGTCGTACTAGGAAGGCAGAATCTTCAAATATAAAAGTAGAGTTCTGAAAAGCGGTATGGTAGATTAAACTGGAGAAACCCCTAGGAGAGTTCACGAGTGACGTGTTTGTGTGTGAGCCTAGACTTCCCAATATATTTTCCTTGCAGTTAGGAACAGAGGTGGGTTTTATTTGGAAGAAAAAAATCCGTGCCATAATATATATAGATTGATTTCTCTCTTTAATTATTTTCATAGTTCATATATACTATAGGATTAATAATCAATATTCTGTAGGTAATGTATTGACATGGTGTAAAGAGAGAGCACATTTACATAAGCATATATTCCCGTGAAATAGAATCGAAGCAATAGAGGGGCTATCAATGTAAATTCAAATAAGCTCGAGACAGACGAGGGTCGTAAATCTAAAATATTCATCGGAATATTTCGCCCTCTTTTAGACAAATTCTATTTCAACATATTCTCAACCAGATTTAAATAAAAAGGCGTTTTCCTTTTCAATATTTATTCTCCGAAAATTTCTCTCCCTCCTCGACAACTTGTGTAAGCTAAATATTAGCCCAGCCGTAAGAGATGACGCAATTCTGGTAATGGATCAGTTTAAAACCTCCAGGAACTCAACAAATGACAGGATTTTCTAATTAAATGGACCTTGGTATTCCTATGGGATTTTGATATTCCCCCCTCTCACCTTTATAAACACATTTACAATAAATTCTATACCTTTGCTTCAATTATTCTAATAATTTTTGTTTATTAATTAGTGTAATTTGATATTTCATATTAATTAATGTATGGGTGTCTTAATATTAAAATTGTTAATTAGCATCATTTTAAAATTGATTATTTATTGATATTAATAAATAATCACATTTTAATGTTTTCACTGTTTCATAAACAGAATTAATATTTTCAATATTCACACTTGAATATATCAATCAATTGAATACCTTTAAACGAAAATTCTCAGTTACTTACTATCCACAACATGGTTAATAAGAATATGGTTGCCGTATTCCCATATAAATATATATATATATTTATTATAAGTTGTATTGCTATATATATATTGACCATTACATAATATGATAAAAATTACATATAAATAAATATAATTTCTCAACGGAGAGCGAAAATTACCCCCATGTAAACAGAAGTATTTCTAATGAATCTAACACGAAGAGGAATAAGTATTTAGCTAGCATGCAAATCCACCTTCTGCTGAAATGTGTGTTTTATATATATATATATCATTTTCTCTGCCGGTGTACACAAATATAATATGTATAATAATATCAAACGAAAATGCCTTTTCAAAAGAATGTTTAAAAGAAAAAAATAATCTGGTGCATTTTTATTCGAAAAAAATAATATTCCAAAAATATATATTCCCAATTTTATCATAGAATATTTTGTAAATAATTTATTTACAATAAAAATACACAATAATAAATTTTTACTTTTTTACATATTATATAAATATTTTTTTGAATTTGTCTTTATTATAATATTTATATACCCAAGCATGATATTTAAATTATTTTATTTATTACCAGTTGCAAATAAGACACGCTATATCCGATCTGGATAATTACTCGTGTGAAACTATTTACAATAATTCTTATTCAAATTATTTAGATCATTTGTCATTACTTGATTGTTAACTTTACTCTGTATGATATTTAAATTTCGAACAATTTGCTAATAAATATTTTATTTTTAAACCTAGAATAATTTGATACTTTTCTCGAAAGATAGATCTTATAATATAAAAGTTGGAATGAAACGTTCAATAAAGGTCAAGTTCATGAACTCAAATACGGTATTCGTCTAATTGCCATACAACTATTCAATTCTGGCGTGTTATATAGGCCGTGTGATATTCAGATTGGAACTTAAGGAATGACATCGACGGCGCCCTAGTTTGGAATATCTTATGATTATCTTCTGCCAAATATTGAGGCTTCACGTGAGGTCTACGTACAGGAAATGATACAATTTTAAGCGCGTTTAAAATTTGTATTATTTAAATAGCTTCTCACTATCCTTACTGCTGTGAGAAATATATTGGAAGGGCCTGGCTCGTCAGTGGCGAACCCCCTCCTCACAGCGGTTTCTCCAATCTAACCCTCCAGCTCGCTGTGATATAATATGCTATCAAATATGATACACAGTCTCTCCGCATCATTCACCTACCTCCAGGAAAGCCGTTACAATAGCAGGTCCCGAACATTTATTTATGATTTCATAAATTTTGAGTTTTGTTTTCTTATCTCAGGTATAATTGGCGGAAGAAGAAACTATCATATTATTTCATAAGATTGTCCTTGTCAATAGATCTGCCGGTTGTATGAGGCTGATTTTGTACCACCAGTGATTAAAGGAATAAAACGAATTTGTAAAGTTTTGCTTTCAAACCTGGAAATAGAAAAATACTCTTGGCTGAGGTATTTAACAACTCCATGAACGTATGTTTAGATGAAATATATTCAAACATCAACCATGCTTTTGCGCAAAAAAAACTTGCAGACGACTATTGAGGCATGATCCCAACACGAGGCATTAACATGCCATCAAGGTACAAATATTTTATAATTTATTGTATTAGGATAGTTTAACGATTCATAAATTTCTTTTGGATATTTGAAAAAATCTATTTCACTCCATCCTATAAAATTTTTATTTTCATATTGATTGCATATTTCAATAACGAAATGTCTTCAATATGAAATATTTATTATTAAAAATATTGAACGCGGTAATATTTAATATAGAGCAAAAGTTTATAAAAATAGCAAAAATTGAAACATTTCTGCTTTTGCGAATTATTTTATCTCCAAGTTGAGTCTAAGAAATCAGTAAATTCCAATTGGAATATTTATTATAAATTGGAATGGCCATTGTTGCCGAATGTGATCATATTTGTTTGTTTTCAAAGTGTATTTACATAATACAGGAATACTTTACATAATAAAATATCATCTTCGGCATCTATCGCTGACAATTGGAAGTACATTTTTGACAATATATATATATATATTAATTGAAAAGGCATATGATATTGATTCAATATATGCTTTTTTAATTAAATATTTATTCATGGATTGCTCTATTTTCAATATATATATAAATATAGTAATAAATATTAATACTTTATAATAGTCAGCTCTGGATATATACCACATGGTGTCTGTTCAAATGCTCACATAAGTTTCAGATCCTAGCTTGGATATCGCCTCTTTCCTGATGGGTTTCAAATAGTTATTTTAAAACAAAAAATGCAGGAATTAAAACAGGTTTTACTGTTTGAAGTTTGATATACAGTTGTGGCAGGCTATATTGATTACTGTGTAAATGTTCTCCCAATTATCCTTCAAATGTTCGACAGAATCTTGTAAAGCTTTAATAACATATATTCAAAATTACATCATATGTAAGATTTATATGTATATTAAATTCTTAAATATTACTCTAAAAATATATATTTATTTTAATATATTCATAATATTCACTTCGAAAATAATAATATAAACTTATATTACTCATTATATTTATATTCTTTTCTACATTATTTTTTAGTTATATTAAATCAGAGTAAGCATGCTTTTTTTATATTTGCATACATTTCTCTTTTCAAATTATTACAATTTTTTACCAAATATTTACTTTTATTATCAATTTTACGATTATATATATATTACATACTTATTCAATATATAGAATACAAATATAGAGTTGAGTTTAGCCTGAACCGAACTGTTTATAAAGAACAACTTTCTATAACTAAGAACAATTTTCTGGCCGTTTTTGAAAGACTTCGATATATTCCTCATTACATGGATTCCATATCTAGTACATCTCAATATGGTTTGTCTGTGTGAAATATTCACACGACACCATATGAAGTGGAAATACTATACGCCGTGGTCATGAGAACGCCCTGAAATCAAATAGGACAGAGCTCAATAGTAAAAAAGAGAATTTAATATTCCCGCATCGTTCACTCCGTGCTGAGATCAATATTTTCCATCTAGAAATCCGATCATACTTCCCGAATAGTTCGTTGTGAAAATTCTTTTAAATATATTTCCCAGATGAAAAAGAACGAACTTTTTCATCTCTTTAATAGAAGACTTCGAGTTCATTCCGAGAGCGGTCGGTAATTCATTGCTGCCTATTACTTTTTATTAATTTACTCCATTTTGTTCGGAGATTTTTTCACACATTTCTTCAATTGACACTATTTATTCTTCTCCATCACAATAATATATATATTCTTTCATTGTGTACAGTCAATTCAGCATCATTGATATTTTCACTCGGGGAAAACAGATTTTATAAAATGACTACCGACGTCCTAAAACAACATTATTAGTTAGAAATTAGGTTTTCATAAAGAGAAAATCAAAGTTTTTATCTGCTTGTTGTAAATTAATTAATTAATTAACCCTCTACATCAATATGTAAATATATAAATATTATTTCTTTTATATATATCAAGTAACATATTAAAATTTATTATTTACAAAGTTATTTGAATTAATAATATATAAATATAGAACCGAATGTTTAATCTCATATAATAGCCTGAGAAAAATAGAAAACATAAAGTTAAAAATTTCACAAATATGAATTCAATTTTTATTTTAAATTGATTTCATGTAAATAAAGTATTTACATGTGTATTTAATTTTACAAATAAAATTCAATTTTCATATTATGAGTTATGCGTCTAATTGTGTAGTAGTGTTTTTCAAATAAAATATATTGAAATATATTAAAAAATAAGACAATCCATTAATAGATATTTAATTAAATTGTCATATATTAGTAATTAAATTATTTTTAATCCAATATATATGACTTTTTAATTAAATATATATAAATATTTTTTAAATAATAGAATATAAACAAAATAACAGTATATAAATCCATCTATCTATCTTTAATATGTGAACAAATATAAACACACACACATTGATACGAATAGTAAAATTAAAGCTTCAAATTTAGATTGAATAAAAGAAGAGAAAAACAAAATGTAGTTCATTTCAGTTTAAGCGGCCAAGTATTAAGCAGAATGACAAACAACAGGAGCCGATATATCGGGAGCTGGTTACAGCCAATTATTTCAAGTGTTTATTTCCAGGAGAATTGTATCTTTGTCTCAAATAGTAAATACATTTTCATTTGTGAGATGCCTTCGTAAATATCTTTTGCTTTAAGAAAATTTCGAAACATCCTTATGTATGTGCCCTAGCCGGACATGATCTTGATAGAAGCACATTTCGATCCTTGAGATATTGTGGTTATTGGTCTGAGACAATAATGGAATCTATAATCTTGCCAGCGTGGGAATTGATGGATTAAATATTTATGTAGGTAATATCACTCAAAATTGCCAAAATTAAAATATAAAACTTAGTAAAGGTTAAATAAAATCTAGTTTAATATTTGGAATATCTAATAGAATTCTTTAAGAAACAAACGAAATAAGAAAGAGAAACAAACATATATTACTAGTCACACAAAACTTCAATCGCTACAAGAATTACTTAAAACGATTGTGAAGTGAATACATTTACTCACAAAACCTCTCATTAAGCCTATCAACACCATATAGAGTTCTTATGGACATGATGGAAGTAGAAATTTTCAACGGAATTTAGCTAACCTGCTGAGTCTTTCTTTTTCCAGACATCTGTGTGAAAGTTATATCTATTCAGAGCGGTAAATATATTTATTATCTCTGGAAGTCTGAGGAAAGGAGGACATAGAGAAACTTGGGTGTGAAGAAATAAACTCTCTGTTTAAAGAGGTTGGCATCACATATGTAATCTTCCAATTCAGCCTTTCACAGTGCGCAACATAAGTTTTCTGTACCTAACTATTTATGTGAGATCTCGAAAAAATATATATATATAATTATTTGTTTCATGATATGGAGATTACAGGGCAGTGGCAATAGATTCCATATATAACCCGTGTGCGTTCATATTATATCACTGTGTATGTGCCAATATAAATATTCCATCTGGATAATGTGGAAGCTTTGTTCTTTTGACAGATAAGCAGACCTCAATGCTAGATTAGAGATATTTAATGAATACCTTGTGGGACTTTGAGCCTGTTTAGACTGACGAGGGCCATTAACTCGAAACCTTGGCAGGCTTTATGAATTTACCAGGACTGGTGTTGTAGCTTTGTTACCGACCCGATTCTGTTAACGCTGTACAATAAATGAAACAAATAATTTACGACTACTGATTTTGTGACTTTTTTATTAGAACTATGACATCAAACAATTATTGTAACAAAGAATTGCTTTGACTCACACACAACAAATCGAAATTCTTTTCAAAACATTTATCATTTATCACAACATTCATAATAATACATTTATCACAAAATTAATTGTTACATTTTTAGACAGTTGAAGTCAAATCTCCTTTTTATCTTCAATAAACTATTGTCTCCAGAAATAATATTCAAAATAAACAACACTCTATAACTGGGGAGACAAACTATTATCTTCAACCAAACTGAATGTTTTACCCTGTGGAAGGAGTTTACTTCATCCATCACAAAGAAGAAGTCCGTCCACGTTAATAGTTATTCTCCAGTGATAGTTAATGGAGTCGCGAAAAGATAATTAACGGAGTTTATAATTAATGAAGCAGCTCCGATAATATGTTTACATGAGGCGTTGGACTATTAGCGCGTCGGTAGAAGGGAGAAATATGTCGACGCGATGGAGACTATGCGGCACCAATGGCGGCTAGAGCTTCATGGTGATTTCTGTGGTTATATATTTATATTTAAGGTCTTACATATGTTCCTCATCATATAATTCTTTCATATGACAAAATGATATCAGAACATTATATCGCGCGTCACAATTGATTTGGATTATTTCAATAATGATAAAAAAAAGTGACGTTTCGGATCAAAATTCTTTGAATATTTTAAATATCGTTACAAAATAAATTCGTTCTGGTGAATCATTCTGTTTTACGCCGCTAAGATTGATCAATAATTAATAAAGATATGAATCATCAGAACTTTATTATAAAGAGATTATAAATATAATTGTATATATAATCTATAGATACAACTTAGATTTCTGACCGCCCAGCGATGGGTAAGAGCCCGCCCTGTGTCACTTGTCAACCCGGTCTTACCGACGTTGTCCAAATTCAGTAAACTGCTGTTACTGTTGGTTTACGGATCTCCATGAAATCCCCCGATCAAGCACCTAGGAGCGATTGTGGTGCTGAGCGGCATGGCCACTGTGCACCTGACCACCATCGTGTCAACCTTCTTATCGCCACATATTCGCTGCTCAGGAAGACTCACAGCTATAGGTCCTACATCAGCGTCATACACCCGAGCTGCAGGGCTGCTGGCTCTTCGGCAAAGTGCTAGATGATGACTTCCTCGCCCAGATATCTTCTCGTAGGTTCTTTCTGGAGAGAGGGATTTTGTGGCGTCCCTTCCTTGTATGGATTAAGAGAGTTTTTTTTTTTTTGGCATATTTTTTTTTATTTGTGCATAATCGTACGTCGTCAACATTTTCCGATTTTACTTTGTATATTTTTATTCCTTCTATCTCTTGTGTTTTAGTTTCCTTTCTCCCCTGATCATTGGCAGATGTTAAAATGTAGTTTTTAATTTATATCTATCTCTATAATATATAAAAGATATTACGAAATTTATTCAGATCTTAGTTCTAGAATTCTTCTGTTCCACTTCTAGAAATATACATGGATCTCATGATGGCACATACACCCTATAGTATAGATTCGTACATGTCATGGAATATTTATGAATTTCTCCCATATACACATTTATGAACAAATTTTATCATTAGCTCTTCACAATGTTATCAACCTGCCACAATGCTTGTACCTTTTTCATAGGTATTTACACAGGCATATATTACACATATATATATATATATTTAATATGTATATATACTATGATTGTGTGTAATATAATAGAGAAAGTAAATTGGTTGATGGGTGAATAGGTAGATAGATAGGAAACCACATTTAACGTATTTTAATAAATAGATACATTTAATTTATTTATTGTTACAGACGCTATATATGATTGTATTCTTCCATTTATCTAGGTCGAGATAATTTCAATTATGCTTTAAATGTTTGCTTTTGTGGAAAGATAATTCAATTGTGGTATTTGCATATTTCGACATTATATTATATGTAATTATGTTATATATTCTATTTCCCGCATGTGGTGCCCATTTACACTGTGTGTAGATAAACAGAATGGCGCTAGAATCGACAAACACCCAGCAGATTGAATTTGTTATCTGTGAGAAATATATAGCAATGAGCACACACAGAAGGACCTCAGATAATCCTCGTCAACCTTATGTAGCAGGATTGATATAACCCATTTCTCGTCGAGCCACTGTCCTCGAGGTAGAACCTTTCACTTGGCAGAGGATCTTCTAAATGTTGGTCTGAAAATCCCACAAGGACGACCAGTGTTATAATTAAAATCTGAATCAACCTGCAGTTTTGATCTTTTCTAATAAATTTCTCTTTTCATCATTATCATTTATTTTCATCGAAACCTTTATAATTTACAATATTTATAATTATATTGATTGTTGTCTTTGATTTGAGGAATAAAAAAAAAACACATTGTTGATTACTTTTATAAAATAATTGCTCTCCACCCATTCTCACGCTCACCTATCGTGTATTTATCAATAACGGAATAGGCTGAACATATATTTTAAAATTTCTCCTGAGCACAAAAGAAAACTTTACATTTTTAAACAAATATTTTCTTTACAATAATTAATAAGGAAAAAATAATAAAGTTCCAAGGACAAAAGCATTACACAGTGTTATAACCTCATGTTCAACGAGTCGTTTCTGAGAGTTTATATTTATTTAGTGACTTCAAAATCCCATAATCTCTTAAGTTGTCTTAATGATGTAGTCTAAATGATTCATATCAGTATTTTTATAGCACCATTCGCCATAGGAAGAAAATTAAGAAACATTGATTAACAACCATTGTTGGAAAGAAGGAATCATATATCGCCGCAACTCTTTTTATTATTATAGCGGTTAAGGAAGCTTTCGAGCCAGCCCTTCTTCAGCTAATTATATTGTACAATTAAAGAGAGATTATATATCGTTTTTAATATAAATCAAAATAAACGAAAAGAAATTTACCACGCCCCTATCGCCCTCGTTTCAATAGCACCGCGTGGCCACGTTATGTGCTTTATGGCTTTTGTTCTAGTTTGTTCTGAATATTTTAAAATAATAATAGGATGGCTATAAAATTACTTGACAAAAATGGACTCACAATGCGTATTTTTGTAAAAAGTGACCGAACAAAAAAGGTTCTCCGACGGACATTTTAAAGACACAGCAAAGACTTTCCCTTATCGGGTGGTTTATTTATTGACTTTTGAACGGGATGAATTCAGTTGATAATGTTTGCTTCACACCGGGGAATGAGGAGGAATGAGAAATATTATGATAATTTTTATAAAATATTTTATCAAATTTCAATAGGAAATAAAGGCCAATTGTACCATCATAATTACCTTCCTACGACATCATCAATGGCGCAAAGTAATGATCGCGCTATTTAAAAAAGGAAATTGCGATATAAAATTACAAAGAAATAAAACATTTCGCAATTTTGAGTCAAACCTAGTACGGAAGATTTTTATATTCACACTATTTCTCCATCATGGACGCTTCTTCAGATATAGGCATTTCCTGTTAAATTTATAATTTAAAGCCTTCTTTATGTAGATCTTTTCGTGTTTGAAAATATTTTTCTAATTTCCTCATTGAAAATCTGTGTGGAAAAATTTGCTTCGTAAGGAGGTTCGTTTTTTTGATCCCGGACGTGCAAATCGTCGCTAAGTAATTTCTACAAAGTTCGGGGTTTGCTTTCAGCACACTCACGAGCCATAAGACTCTGCTTCCAAATAGGCTTTTGTTCTAGTTTGTTCTGAATATTTTAAAATAATAATAGGATGGCTATAAAATTACTTGACAAAAATGGACTCACAATGCGTATTTTTGTAAAAAGTGACCGAACAAAAAAGGTTCTCCGACGGACATTTTAAAGACACAGCAAAGACTTTCCCTTATCGGGTGGTTTAATGTTTCTTGTAGTGCAGCGAGTTATTCTATGCCAATGCGCTTATATGGCACCTATAATTAAATTAATCGTAATCCCAAATCTATTGTTTCTTTGAAGATTTTCTGAAGCTTCTTCCCTACACAGAGCCTTTTTCAGATATAAACCTTTCTTGATGCCACAATGCCTTCTTCATATTTAACTTTTGAAATAAAATATAGAAATAGAACAGATATTATATATATTGAATCTATATAAAAGGTACCTATACAATAATATTCACAATTTTAAAATATTTCGAAACTTGATTGTCATATTGATAAAAACAATTCAAACAAGTTTTATCTAACTATGGGTCACAACCGTCGTTTGGGGTAAGTTTAACCAATAATCAGCTTCCCTGGGGAATGCCGTTGATCTTATCGAGCGCTGATTGGATGATGGATCATGGCGGCCGCCCAGGTAGCCTAATTACACTCAATAAAAATCATTCTCCTAAATAAGTCTGGAGAATTGATGGGAGGATCATCTTTTATCTCCGCCCTGGCAAATGGTGAAAGGCTGGTCATCAGTGGGGCTTGATCCTTCTGATTAACGGACTGACCTTTCCGGAAATATATATCTTTTCCGACAGTACTTTCTGGAATAATTTCCCGTCAAAACTTCCAGTAATGGCTTTTCCACCAGTACTCTCTGGAATAACTCTTCCAACAGTACTTCTGAAATACCTTTCCACAACACTTTCTGCGTTAAACTTTCATACAGTATTTTCTGGAATAACCTTTTCGACTGTACTCTCTAGAATAACTTTTCTACAATACCATCTGCGATAAACATTCATACAGTATTTTCTGGAATAACCTTTCTCTTAGTACTTTCTAGAATGACCTTTCTAATAGTACTTTTGTATATAACATTTTCTAGCGTATTTTTTGGAATAACTTTTTCCACTATACTTTCTTTAATTAATTTCATATAATACTATTCGTACTAACCTTTCTTACAGTAGTTTCATGGAATACCTTTTCTTACACTACTTTTCGTAAGCACCTTTTCTACAGCAGTGTCTTTCTGGAATATATATTGCGACCCTAAAATATTTCTACTAAAAGTACAAATTACTAGAAGGTACCGTGAGAAATATCTTTCCGTACATATTTGTGATAGTGCACAGATATGGTAAAAACTGAAAATCACTTGGTATAGTAATAGAAAATCTTTTACCTGAATATATGAGTATATATGTCCGTATATTTTATTTCTCTCTTTCTTTTTTTTAATAATGAATATATTTTGCATAATATTTTATTTACTATAATTATATAAGTATATTCATCATTTTTTTTATTTTAAGATGCTTCGTGGTTTCAATGATTATTCGTTTTTACGGTATTCTTTTATTCCTGCGGCGCTAATATAACTGAATTTTTCGTTTAAAAATTCAATTGAGATATTCAATGTGAAATGTTAAAAATATTTATTAACCGTTCCATATAATAAGTCTGTCTTTCATAAAGATAAATATTCCCTTGTTTAACATTGACATGTTTTGCTAGCGCCGGAATACTCCACAGTTTTAGAGAAAGATAAACGATCCTAGTGTGATTCTATAAATTTCAGATAAATTATCTGAAGTTTTAGAGATTTCTCCACTTTGTTGATCTAAATATCTAAGAGAGTAAACAAAATATATTTTCTATTCAACATTGAAATATCAAATTCCTGTGATCTCGAAAGTCTATGTATCTATTGAGATGACTTGAAGTGCTCATAAATCACCTACTTCATAGGATATAAAAGAGTTAATAAAGGAGAGAAAATATCTACGAGTAAGTTCAGACCGGGGTTTAAAAAGTTCAAGTTCCAGCAAGATTTTAAGTGACATTAATAGCCCCACTGACAAGGCCTTATCATAGCCAACAAGACGCTGGCGGCGAGGCTACAATTACTAAGTCTTTGGGAGCGAGGTTTTATTTCTTCCGACAATAAGTTTTCCTCGGGGGAAGAATAGAAAAAAATCGATAAAAAATATGTTACATGAAAAGCTTCTAAATCCATTTCGACAGATTTGATCTGGGAGTTGCCAGTGTGGTTAATCCTTGGTCTTAGTAATGAATTGCAATGGTGCCGGGTCGTAGATTGTGTGCCATTCACTGATTTAATTTTAAATTAATATTGTGCTCAGAGAATCCATATTTATTATTATTTACAGTTTTGTGATGAAAGGTGAATTTATCTAATAAATGGAGTTTTCTTACAGGTTATATATAATGATAAAAATTCATATATATAATTTCAATTTAAATTAAGCCAATTTTTGAAAATATAAATGGACATTTCCCTTTTTCACATTTTATTGTTTTTAAGATATTATATTTATTTATTTATTTATTATCATTTACAAAGCACGCGATATCCGTCTTGGATATTTGCATGCATACACAAGTTTGGGAGCTCATTTACAGTAATTATTAATATGATTTTAGTTATTATAAATATAAATTATTAACGTATTTGTCAATTAGTTAACGATTTAATTACCCTATAATGAATATTAGTGAACATCACAGATAAGACCAGAAATTTAGAGCTATTTACAGCATATAACTATATACCAGTTATTACAATATCATGCTTCTGTAAATTTATATTTTACAACTATATTGTCAATCCTGCCCTTTTTTCGCCACTGATGGAACAAGCCTACCTAATTCTCTTTTTCATATTCAGTTTAATGATTGCAGCAGTTCGTTTATTATTTTAAATCAAATCAAAACCGTTTACTGTTTCTATCCTTTGAAAAATATATAAATAAATCTGAAGTGCTTTACACTACCTCTTTATGTGAAGATAGTTTTTTTTGTTTTAAAAATTATCATTTAGTTTCTCTCTAAATCTTATGATAAAATACATAACTTTGCGCTTATTTTGTTTCTCACGTAATAACACGTTATCATAATAATAATTTCTCTAAGGTCCTATCGCGTCATTATCAATTCAAAAAGTTGGTCAAAATGCTATATGAATAGCATCAGCTGTAGCTTGCAATGCCAATTATTATAGACTAGACGAAAGGCCCGGGCAACGCCCGGGGTTTACCCGAGTGTGAATATATTTCAAAAACGTTGTCTTGGGTGGCCGCTATAGACAGGGTGGTCTGTATAGACAGGTGGATGTATCACACAGCTGATGATAGGGTTGCCTAGAGTAACCGCTATAGACAGGGTGGTCTGTATAGACAGGTGGATGTATCACACAGCTGTAGAGTGGTCGCTATAGACAGGGTGGTCTGTATAGACAGGTGTATGTATCACACTGCTGATAACAGGGTTGCCTAAAGTGACCGCTATAGACATGGTGGTCTGTATAGACAGGTGGATGTATCACACAGCTGATAACAGGGTTGTCAAGGGTGGTCGCTATAGACAGGGTGGTCTGTATAGACAGGTGGATGTATCACACAGCTGATAACAGGGTTGTCTAGAGTGGTCGCTATAGACAGAGTGGTCTGTATAGACAGGTGGATGTATCACACTGATGATAACAGGGTTGTCTAGGGTGGTCGCTATAGACAGGGTGGTCTGTATAGACAGGTGGATGTATCACACAGCTGATAACAGGGTTGTCTAGAGTGGTCGCTATAGACAGGGTGGTCTGTATAGACAGGTGGATGTATCACACAGCTGATATCAGGGTTGTCTAGAGTGGTCGCTATAGACAGGGTGGTCTGTTTAGACAGGTGGATGTATCACACAGCTGATAACAGGGTTGCCGAAAGTGACCGCTATAGACAGGGTGGTCTGTATAGACAGGTGGATGTATCACACAGCTGATAACAGGGTTGTCTAGAGTGGCCGCTATAGACAGGTGTATGTATCACACAGCTGATAACAGGGTTATCTAGAATGGCCGCTATATACAGGGTGGTCTGTTTAGACAGGTGGATGTATCACACAGCTGATAACAGGGTTGTCTAGGGTGGTCGCTATAGACAGGGTGGTCTGTATAGACAGGCGGATGTATCACACAGCTGATAACAGGGTTGTCTAGAGTGGTCGCTATAGACAGGGTGGTCTGTTTAGACAGGTGGATGTATCACACAGCTGATAACAGGGTTGCCGAAAGTGACCGCTATAGACAGGGTGGTCTGTATAGACAGGTGGATGTATCACACAGTTGATAACAGGGTTGTCTAGGGTTGGCGCTATAGACAGGGTGGTCTGTATAGACAGGTGGATGTATCACACAGCTGATAACAGGGTTGTCTAGAGTGGTCGCTAAAGACAGGGTGGTATGTTTAGACAGGTGGATGTATCACACAGCTGATAACAGGGTTGTCTAGGGTGAACGCTATAGACAGGGTGGTCTGTATAGACAGGAGGATGTATCACACAGCTGATAACAGGGTTGTCTAGGGTGGTCGCTATAGACAGGGTGGTCTGTATAGACAGGTGGATGTATCACACAGCTGATAACAGGGTTGTCTAGAGTGGTCGCTAAAGACAGGGTGGTATGTTTAGACAGGTGGATGTATCACACAGCTGATAACAGGGTTGTCTAGGGTGTACGCTATAGACAGGGTGGTCTGTATAGACAGGTGGATGTATCACACTGATGATAACAGGGTTGTCTAGGGTGGTCGCTATAGACAGGGTGGTCTGTATAGACAGGTGTATGTATCACACAGCTGATAACAGGGTTGTCTAGAGTGGTCGCTATAGACAGGGTGGTCTGTATAGACAGGTGGATGTATCACTCAGCTGATAACAGGGTTGCCTAGGGTGACCGCTATGACAGGGTGGTCTGTATAGACAGGTGGATGTATCACTCAGCTGATAACAGGGTTGTCTAAAGTGGCCGCTATAGACAGGGTGGTCTGTATAGACAGGTGGATGTATCACACAGCTGATAATAGGGTTGCCTAGAGTGGCCGCTATTGACAGGGTGGTCTGTATAGACAGGTGGATGTATCACACAGCTGTAGAGTGGTCGCTATAGACAGGGTGGTCTGTATAGAGGGTGGTCTGTATAGACAGGTGGATGTATCACACAGCAGATAACAGGGTTGCCTAGGGTGACCGCTATGACAGGGTGGTCTGTATAGACAGGTGGATGTATCACACGGCAGATAACAGTTTGCCTAGGGTGAGCGCTATGACAGGGTGGTCTGTATAGACAGGTGGATGTATCACACAGCTGATAACAGGGTTGCCTAGGGTGACCGCTATGTCAGGGTGGTCTGTATAGGTCTGTATAGACAGGTGGATGTATCACACAGCTGATAACAGGGTTGTCTAGGGTGGTCGCTATAGACAGGGTGGTCTGTATAGACAGGTGGATGTATCACATAGCTGATAACAGGGTTGTCTAGAGTGGTAGGGTGGTCGCTATAGACAGGGTGGTCTGTATAGACAGGTGGATGTATCACACAGCTGATAACAGGGTTGTCTAGAGTGGTCGCTATAGACAGGGTGGTCTGTTTAGACAGGTGGATGTATCACACAGCTGATAACAGGGTTGTCTAGGGTGGTCGCTATAGACAGGGTGGTCTGTATAGACAGGTGGATGTATCACACAGCTGATAACAGGGTTGTCTATAGTGGTCGCTATAGACAGGGTGGTCTGTTTAGACAGGTGGATGTATCACACAGCTGATAACAGGGTTGCCGAAAGTGACCGCTATAGACAGGGTGGTCTGTATAGACAGGTGGATGTATCACACTGATGATAACAGGGTTGCCGAAGGTGGCCGCTATAGACAGGGTGGTCTGTATAGACAAGTGGATGTATCACACAGCTGATAACAGGGTTGTCTAGAGTGGCCGCTATAGACAGGGTGGCCTGTATAGACAGGTAGATGTATCACATAGCTGATAATAGGGTTGCCTAGAGTGGCCGCTATTGACAGGGTGGTCTGTATAGACAGGTGGATGTATCACACAGCTGTAGAGCGGTCGCTATAGACAGGGTGGTCTGTATAGAGGGTGGTCTGTATAGACAGGTGGATGTATCACACAGCTGATAACAGGGTTGCCTAGGGTGACCGCTATGACAGGGTGGTCTGTATAGACAGGTGGATGTATCACTCAGCTGATAACAGGGTTGTCTAGAGTGGCCGCTATAGACAGGGTGGTCTGTATAGACAGGTGGATGTATCACATAGCTGATAATAGGGTTGCCTAGAGTGGCCGCTATTGACAGGGTGGTCTGTATAGACAGGTGGATGTATCACACAGCTGTAGAGCGGTCGCTATAGACAGGGTAGTCTGTATAGAGGGTGGGCTGTATAGACAGGTGGATGTATCACACAGCTGATAACAGGGTTGCCTAGGGTGACCGCTATGACAGGGTGGTCTGTATAGACAGGTGGATGTATCACACAGCAGATAACAGGGTTGCCTAGGGTGACCGCTATGACAGGGTGGTCTGTATAGACAGGTGGATGTATCACACAGCAGATAACAGGTTGCCTAGGATGACCGCTATGACAGGGTGGTCTGTATAGACAGGTGGATGTATCACACAGCTGATAACAGGGTTGCCTAGGGTGACCGCTATGACAGGGTGGTCTGTATAGGTCTGTATAGACAGGTGGATGTATCACACAGCTGATAACAGGGTTGTCTAGGGTGGTTGCTATAGACAGGGTGGTCTGTATAGACAGGTGGATGTATCACATAGCTGATAACAGGGTTGTCTAGAGTGGTAGGGTGGTCGCTATAGACAGGGTGGTCTGTATAGACAGGTGGATGTATCACACAGCTGATAACAGGGTTGTCTAGAGTGGTCGTTATAGACAGGGTGGTCTGTTTAGACAGGTGGATGTATCACACAGCTGATAACAGGGTTGTCTAGGGTGGTCGCTATAGACAGGGTGGTCTGTATAGACAGGTGGATGTATCACACAGCTGATATCAGGGTTGTCTAGAGTGGTCGCTATAGACAGGGTGGTCTGTTTAGACAGGTGGATGTATCACACAGCTGATAACAGGGTTGCCGAAAGTGACCGCTATAGACAGGGTGGTCTGTATAGACAGGTGGATGTATCACACTGATGATAACAGGGTTGCCGAAGGTGGCCGCTATAGACAGGGTGGTCTGTATAGACAGGTGGATGTTTCACACAGCTGATAACAGGGTTGCCTAAAGTGACCGCTATAGACAGGGTGGTCTGTATAGACAGGTGGATGTAACACACAGCTGATAACAGGGTTGTCTAGAGGGGGGCGGGCAGGGAGGTCACGTGTTTGCTGGCGGCCAATGGGCGCGCATTCTATCCGTGAGCTTCAGACAGACAGACAGACAGAATAAGGCAAATATATAAGTAGATTGCGTGTATTACTCATTCACCACCACATGTCTACGCTGGCTGAACCAGCATGTATTGGCACTACTAAGATACAAAATGAGCAGTTGTTTGCTTTTATTTTGGAAAGGCCCCTCACTCCAGTATCGTGACTGAGGAAGCCTCAACTGCCAGGAGCTGACCTACCATCATGAAACCTCGGAATGCTCACTTCGCTCCCCGGGCCGCGGTCATTTAGCATTTCAGCTTCCTATCATCTGGAAGCCGAATTTTCGTTCTGCCATCCGATGATACTCCATGCAGCATCTGACGGTCGTTCTGTTCACCGTCTGTCTCCAGACTTGCGATCATCTGCTCATCTTAACATCGCGGTTCTCACAGCTGCGCCTCTCGACTTGTCCTCTACGTCTGTAGTGTCGGTTTACGTTACTTCTGGTAATGTGATAACTTTATTGTGGGAAGTTAGTCTCCGGAAAAGGGGTAGCTGTTCTCTTATCAGCGAGATCGGTTGTTCTACTTTATTATAAGCGAAGAATTTGCCTTGGGTGAGTTCCATAAGCAACCTACTTTGCTGGCGGCCCTCCGCGGCAGGGTGGCCCCCTTGTGGAACTCCCCGGGGGGCCTGGGTAGGTGTCCGGGGGGCCCCAGGGTGGTCTCCAGGGGTCGGTCCCACTCCCCGCTGGCGGCCACTTCGGACGGATAGTCTGCGGACATATTTATTTATATTTATTTTCTTCTGGGGCATATATACACACGGTATGAATTGTTTGAACAGAATATAATTAGGCAAGTATATATAGACAGATTCTGTGAAACTATTTTCTCTGTGTCTTATTATAAAACCTATACATATATAATAGAGGTCCTTCCGGCCTAAATATAACCTTGTACATGTTTCATTGTGTTTCAAAATGCCCCAAAGACCAGAATTTTAGGTCGTTGAGGTACAGCTTGCACCACGCTGACGAGGGCCAAGAGTCCGAAATGTGTACGTGGTTACCTTCCATAATTAATCAAGAATCGGTATTCGGGCCAATTCTGCAATAATTGAAAAATCAACGATTAGTTGATATATATATATGTGATGATTTAAGACCATGGAATTGTTGTAAATAGTCTAGATATCTACTACCACATGTTCCACCCCTTGACTGTATATAACTTCTTATGTACTGCACATAGAAAGCCTCAACTAACATCAATCTGTACCGCGTAAGAATCTAATAAAGTATATCAACTGTACAGATAGAAGGAATGGAGACTAACAGGAGAAAATTAAGGTTAAAACTAATCAGGCTTAGGTGAGAATAGAAGTAAGACCTAGGAAGTAGACCTAGAAGAGAGCCCGACTATTAATAAAGTCACAGTTAACCTTCTGACCCCGGAAACCCTGCGAGCTAAGTTTAAGCCAATATTTCCTGACAGGACCGGACGTATCTTCCATCAAAGAAAGCCGCAAGGCCAATTAGAGAAGACCATACCTAAGTAGGTCAACCAATAGCCAACGGCCATGTAACATATTCCTACCAATTAGGAAAGAATCACCTAAATAGGTCAGCCAATTAGAAAGAAGCAAGGTCGTGGTGTTAAATCGAGAAGCAAGAATAGTTAGTCTACGCTTGGCCCTCAACAAGGTAACACTTGCTCTAAAGATCTCCCTCTCTCCTCATCCCATTCCTTCTTGACGTCAGACGCTTCTTAGTGGAATCTCTGTTTGTTTATTTCACCTTTGGCCCAGCTGTGTCGCCTTCCACCACGACTGCACGGTAGAGTTGACATCGAGGTTCGTCTAGCATCAGGTAACACTGGTCCCAGAGGTCCCAAGATATCACAGACTCCCCCCGTCCGAAGAGTCGACAGGATAGTGGACGCCAAGGTACAAGTAAGCAAATAGACCACTGTCTGTACAGAAAGATGTAACAGGGAAGAGAGGAGGATTCAAAGGAGCCCATGAAGACCGATCCCGACTACGAAAGTGGCGAAAACCCCACTTTTCCGAAGAAAGAAAACACCCTCGGTAGGACGCAGGAAGTTCCCCCCAACCACGAGGACGTCACGCCCGCGCCGCCGGTGTTAGATGTCCTAGGGAGGTTGACGACGACGCTACATCAGCTTTCTGCCGTGACCGGACATCGCGAGAGGTGGAATCGCTACGATGGTTCGTACGAGGCGCAGAGCTTCTTCACCAACTACGACGCCCAAGCAGATCGGGCCCAACTACCATACTCTACAAGACTGAGAAAGCCACCAAACCTCCTGCAAGCACCCCTCCGAGTTACCAACACGCGAGCGTATGTTACTGCTCCCCCGACCATCTCTAAACCACGAGCCCAGCGCAAACAATGAACTCTTAACTGTCCCAAGGAACCTCCAACAATGGCACAAGACCAGGACTGTTCCGACATACAAGACAGCACAACAGTAGGTTCCTCCTTCTATAATTTTTGTTGAACAATTGCTCGTTCGAGCTGAACACACACACTGTCCAATAATGTAAACCTACTCTACTAATTGATACAGTAGCATCTATCGATATAATTAGTCGGAATACTTTTAAAATAATAGAAACCAATTTGCAAAAGAAAATACCTGTTCACCCATTTAACTTAACTATTAATGCCATAGCTGACAATATTTTCACCATAGATTATATCTTTTTGATCTTAAAAATAAGTAACATAACGCAGAATCTAAAATTCCATATAATCGAGACACCATTGCCTTTTGTCATATTATCCCTTAACTCCATAAAAAGATTTCTACTAATTATAAACTGTCCTCAGCTACTCCTGTATCAAGATAATGTACCTCTACCAATTACCTTGTACAAATTCACCTCCTGCAAGCAACACGTGTCCCATGGACAGATTAATACAACTGTCCCATTTACTAAATTTTCCCCTCCTGAACGGGTTGCTCACACGTGGTGAACTCCAACACTCTTATTTAACCTCATTATAATGTTCCTAATCCCATTTTCAACGCCCCTATGTCCTTTTCTTTCAGAGCTTTAGACAGAAATAACCTAAGTAACAGCCTTCCAAAACTATTCCAATCGTTAAATTCCCACATAACTACACTCCTTCCTTTTACATGCATATTTAAATATCGACAAATCACTCTCAACAAAATAAACAACACCCTCTCACATCACTTTTTCCAATTGACAACAAATTTTTAGTGCGCGACTTAACACCCAAATCTAAGTTCGAGCCACACAAGCTTTATAACGTCGCCACACTAAACACACACACAATCTTTTTTTTTTTTTCTCACATTAAACGTGTCATATCCACTAACAATATAAAAATTATCGATATGTTCGTACAACCCGCACCCATGACTTTAGTAAATTTGTTACTCATAGTGTAACAGGTTAGATTTTGTACAAAACAAAGACTTCACGTGACACCTTTTCATTTACAATTTTTTCGCTTCGTGTCACAGAGCTACACCACAAAACTCTTTCACTTCTCAGGCCCAAGACGCCTTCATCACGCCTGTGACACATTTAACCACACATTGTTCACGTCGATAGTCGCAATTTCACTCAATTCTAACCTGATATCACCGAATAATATTTCTTACTAAGTCCGCCAAAAACCATTCGATTTAATATCAACAGATACAATATCCGAATTTTCGAAATACAAACACAAATCTAACAAATGCTTGAACACACGGAATAATTCAACCTCTGTATCTCCCTATGTCAATTCCATAACGCTTGTCACCAAACGTGACAAATCAAAACGCTTTTGCGTTTACAATTATAGAAATTATATCTCCGAACGTAGTTCGAATTAATAAATCCAATAAGTTGGAAGAAGCAAGCTGCCCCCACAAAGGGCCTCTGACCCAAATAAATGTGCCCGCCACCGCCGGAAATCGCTAATAATAAATTCGAAGGGAGCTGGACAAACAAACACCCGACATCTTGTTACGCCCGTCGCCACCCCGATGTCACTCTAATGGATTTTCGCTACCTATTAAATCAAATATTAGTGCGTGCCAAAGACAACATTTTACCTAAAAATCACACACACCCACACATGTTTAAAAAAAAAAAAACAACAACAACAACCCTTTATCGGTTAGAATAGATCGCCGTGTTTCTCCTGCACACACAGAATAAATGCCGCTTTAGGAAGAATCACGTTTTCACCTAAACGTGGCGCAGGGAACAAAAAATCGACAACATTAGGACTCAGTGAGTTTCACAGTTAGAAACAATATGATCCACGCGTCGCATCAAACTTAAAACAAATTCAATAAGTTAGAACAACTTAGGCCAACAAGAACAAAGATATCAATCGAGGACAATTTAAAGCTCGCTCCACCCATCCTAAAAAACAGGAACATTACGTTTGGCCTACAACTTTCCATTCTTTCACGATATATAATTTCTATGTATAATCTTACTTGCTCTTCTTTCTCGATGAACATTTTTTAAAATTTTTCATTTTAATATTCTTTATATAATCATTATCTAGCTCTTATAATTGTTTATTTTTTTTACGTCAACCAATCAGTTTAGATTATTGTCGTTTTATTTTATTTTTCTTTACCAAAACTTATTTACTTTTGCTTTATGACTCTATTCTATAATCAACTTTATATTTTATCTTTCATATCTAATAATCTCAAGTTTATATTTCATGTTTATATCACTAATTTGCATTTTGTCATTTTATATTTTCTCTCACTTTCTAAATTAGATGTTATTTACATTGTTTCATCTTCCGCTACCATGTCAATGCTATCGAGTATATTATTGCTCATTATTAATTTTCATTTAATATTTTCACTTTCTATTACCCCTTATATACTGCTGTAGTGTGTTAATCTTTGTATCATATCATCACTATTTTTACTTTTTTTTTAAAGATTACTTTGCATTCAACTTCGCAATTCTATTTTCGATTTTTCAAATCCTTTAACGCTATATGCAAAGCCTTAATCTCGCAATTTTATATCTCAATTATATATTATTTTATAATCAAACTAAAAATCATGACCTAAAAACAGGGCAATCTTCAATAACCTCTTAAACAACCACTTTAAAGGTTACTTCTTAATAAATACTAACCCTTTTCCGCAGGAACTTTTAACTCCTTCGCAGGCTAGACTTGACCTACTTTGATTTCGTAATTAACAATCTTGACACACCGTCCCCCAGACTTACCTATCCCTACTTCTGGCTTGGATACGTGCAAATTGTATTTTTTTTTATATTCCAGGGCACTCTCATGCCACACGCTGGCACATCTTTTTTTTATATTACTCTTTTTCTCGCTAAGCCCCTGACGACTCTAATTAAAACTTTGATTTCTGGTCACTGATCTTCGCCCTCTTTATCCTGCATGCGTACGTCTTAACGACTAATTAATAAAACCCATAACAATCACCCTTATCTTACTTTTCGATTGTGGTACTGTAACTTTATTCGGTCCTTAAATTTACATGTGAAACATGGCCTAGGTTTTCCGCGCCGTGCACATTAAATGGTTTGGGACTTGAGTCAAAGTGACATTGCCGCAACCAAGTAATAACTAACCCCTCAACCCTTTCTAACGCCCATCACGAAGAGATCATGATTTTCCCATCCTATCATTTATATTTTTACCTATCATCATTATATGTTCTCTATTAAATATTTTATTCATATTTTTATTTTTACTTGTATGTTTAATATTAGTTGTTTATGCTTTATTATCTCTTATGGATATACCGAAATCAACCCCATGTTATATACCAACTCACTTTAATTAATTTCTAAAAAAATTACTTCCTTAATAACAGTCTTCCTATTCCGCTCTCTTAAATCCCTCCATATGAACCCTCTCACATCCGGGGCCATCTGTGATGATTTAAGACCATGGAATTGTTGTAAATAGTCTAGATATCTACTACCACATGTTCCACCCCTTGACTGTATATAACTTCTTATGTACTGCACATAGAAAGCCTCAACTAACATCAATCTGTACCGCGTAAGAATCTAATAAAGTATATCAACTGTACAGATAGAAGGAATGGAGACTAACAGGAGAAAATTAAGGTTAAAACTAATCAGGCTTAGGTGAGAATAGAAGTAAGACCTAGGAAGTAGACCTAGAAGAGAGCCCGACTATTAATAAAGTCACAGTTAACCTTCTGACCCCGGAAACCCTGCGAGCTAAGTTTAAGCCAATATTTCCTGACAGGACCGGACGTATCTTCCATCAAAGAAAGCCGCAAGGCCAATTAGAGAAGACCATACCTAAGTAGGTCAACCAATAGCCAACGGCCATGTGACATATTCCTACCAATTAGGAAAGAATCACCTAAATAGGTCAGCCAATTAGAAAGAAGCAAGGTCGTGGTGTTAAATCGAGAAGCAAGAATAGTTAGTCTACGCTTGGCCCTCAACAAGGTAACACTTGCTCTAAAGATCTCCCTCTCTCCTCATCCCATTCCTTCTTGACGTCAGACGCTTCTTAGTGGAATCTCTGTTTGTTTATTTCACCTTTAGCCCAGCTGTGTCGCCTTCCACCACGACTGCACGGTAGAGTTGACATCGAGGTTCGTCTAGCATCAGGTAACACTGGTCCCAGAGGTCCCATGATATCACATATATATGTCATAAAAAAAAAGACGTATTCTAGTTACGTTACCAATTCATGCAGTCGTGAATGGTAAAAATGAATGATAACTTTTGTTCCAAAAAATATTTATTATTTTGATTATTTTTAAAGCAGGTTGTATTCCTTTTGTTAAGTATTCCTTTTCATTTTAAAATTTAACTCTGTGATTATAGAATTATAATTATTTTATGAATAATAAAAATCATATTTTTATTATGTCATAAATATATATATATATATATATTCAGATAGATGGCGCAATCCATCAGCAACTTTTAGTTACACGATCAAGAAATGCCTTTTTTTTATTTATTCACCTGATCCAAGTACAAATATACTTTTATACTATTATATATATATATATTAAAAAACGAAATAAAAAAATAAAAGATAAAAAGATCAGGTGTTGAAATCAATATTAAAAATGGCATATCCTGACCAGGAGCACATGTGAAATTGGGTTGGCCAAATATCAGGGAACAGGCTAAATCAATGTTTAGTTGATTTCTGTTCCACCAGATGGCGCTCTGCCTTCTGTAAAGCACATGTGCTCCTGGTCAGGATATGCCATTTTTAATATATAAATATATATATATTGTGTAATATTGTTGCAAATGTGCCGACGAATGGATAAACTGGCAGTCGTGTACGTGAGGCGAGTGTTGATGTTTTTCCCACACGCGGACAACAAGAAGCAGAGGCAGGGCTAGATGTTAGCACAGAGAGTGATCGGGAACAGCCCACGGGACAGAGGTAGAGGTCATGACACAAACTTGGATGCTTATCCCCGAGACATGGAGAGACAGACAGGAATGAACTGACGAGAAATACACCCTAGAGCCATCTGCTGACCCCTGCCAAAAATCTGTCCTGTTTACAGGGGTCGTCTATGAGAATGTTTCTCGGGACCCCACATGGGATGGGCGTTCCCCTTTTCTTCCCCTCTGTCCCTGCCACCAGCTGACCGAACACCCTTTGGATCTTTATTTTGACGTCAACATTTTTAGTTTTACATACAAGTAGGGGATTTGAATACAAATAGTTTATATATGGGGTGGTAGTAAATAGAAACAGTGTACATTTCAATAGAAGGGTAGGATATTATAAGGTATCGACTTTAACTAATTGAAAGATATGTGACATATACTAAAAGTGTCATACAGTTTAAAATATACGATATATATATATATTTTTTTTGCCGGGAGGAAATTGATCTGAAGAGACAAGGGTCGCCTCTCCCGTCAAAATACATACATGTATATTGATTTTATATACTGATTAAAAAAGTTTTGGGGTAATAGAGTATTTATATATATTTTTTTTTCATATAAAATATAAAATTTTAAATTATTTACATCTTCCATATATCTTTCAGATATAAAATAAAACTAGATATATATTTATATATTTATATTTAATATAAAAGGATATATTTCATTCTCGAATTTGTAAAGAATACTTTTCGATTTAACTAGAAAATATAGTCCCTTACACCACTTAAATGATCTAATAATACCTATAATACATTTTTGGAAAATATATAAACTAGTACCCAGGATATGAGACCCTATCTAGAAGAGTAATGCAAATAATCTCTCTCTCTCTCTCCAATGTAATCGATACTTTCAAACCCTCTCTATCTCTCTCTCTCTCTCTATATATATATATTTATATATATATATATAAATGCGTCTGAGGTATAGCTAGAAAAGTGAATAATATTAAATATAATGTTAAATTATTTATTTGAATTAATATTGAATAAATGATAAAATTAATATTCTAGGGAAATATATACTCCGGCAACCATGTTTAGGAATATACAATTTAAAATACATCTATATTTTAAATACATTGTTATTGGAATACATTTTGAATATAGAGGCGTATTAACAATAATGGTTAATTGAGGAAGATATAATTAGAAAATTCAACAAAAGTGCTATATTCCTATACAATTGAAAATTGTTTATTTTCAAGTAAGTCTCTAAATTGTTACAAAAACAAATGAGAAATAAAAGCAACGAGGGGGCTTCAATCAGAGAAGGACAGGATAAATCCGAACACCTCCCAGTTCAATATTTGAACAGATCTTATATAAGCCCCTCTAGAAGGAATATTATAAATAAATATGATTTCTACTATATATATATATGAATTTTCTATATTTATTGGGAATATTTTCTTTTAATGAGATGTTTACTTGCCTGATAGAGCAAGCCAGACTGTTCCTTAACTTTTCGTCTGATTATTAATATTTCCTTTTAGTTTTTCTTTCCAATTATTACATTTCTAATAATCTGTCCACAGCCATTCCTTCTATATTTATAAAAACCTCTTCTATTTATTACTAAATATGTTTTATACTTTTTAAAGTCATCATTTTACATTCTAAAATGAGATACCAATAACCTTATTTGAAGTTCATAACATATAAAATTACCAATAAATCATATAATAAAACACGAATGTATAACAACACCTTTTTTAAACATTGAAAACAGCTGTTCATAAACAATATATTTTTGCTAAATGCATATATATATAAGTCCCATTTGAATAAAATCATTGTTAACTACATCTAAGCATTTTCCAATGTCTAAATCATTGAACCCTAATTTAGAGTCACTAACTCAGCAAGTGAAAAATTCGCCTTTAAGTATATTTCTGTTAACTTAAAGTATTTTAATATGAATATCATCGGTAAATATTTTACATTACTCTATGTAACATCACTCCCCAGAAGTTTGGCTATTTTCGGGAACGTTGTGATCGTCATAATCTTGAACAGACTTTTAAAGGAAGTTATAAACAAGAACTTTCATTACTCACAGAACCGTAGATTTGCAACAAGTGAGCGAGAAACGCCCTCAAAGTATATCCCACCAAGATGAAGAGTGAATATTTCGGAACGGCGTGAAAATCTAAAACCGCTTAATACTTAGTTGGTATAAATCACTGTAGGAATTCAAACAAATACCTCTTGTTGAAGCAACAGAAATTTCGAGGAAATCTTGAATGTGTTGATAAATAATAAAAGTTTCATTAGACTCTCATCAACATTATAAACAGTTATCAAATACTGCTGGAACGTGGCTGAAAGGTTTGAGATAAGAATCAGAGAAGAGCCGCAGTTCTAGCATGCTAATCCCAGAGGGTGAAAGGGGAAAAAAAGGACCAGAAGATTATATTTTAATTATTTCCTAACTAATAACTATATTTCAGATTATGGTAGAAATTAGACTAATGAAAGAAGTTATTAAAATATTCTTGAATTTTATATGAACATATTTTATATTATTAAATTATAATATTTAATATTTATAATATGGTGTAAATATAATTTTGTTTTATTGGTAATTTTTTTCTCATAAAAATGTTTAATTTTTAAAATGCATTTAATAATTAATTTCATTTTTCATTAAAATATTAATATTAAAGTATGCGAAGGGAATGTTTGACAACTATAATCTGGAATAATATCAGTAGTTGGTATTTTCATTATGAGAATTGTCGTCTGTGAACATGCAATTTGGTGCAAGACTTGCGAGTTCCACGTAGAACAAATTTTAGGCAGGCGATGAAATATTCAAAACTTCGTCTGCATAATCCACCTTGATCGCTGGGAGATACAAAAAGTTGACAGTTTTAAAAGCTGCTCTTCCAGCGATCGCTGTTGATTCACACAGATTATTGTACCTTCAGCTGTCAACTTGCCTCTGTACGGAGACTCGATATTTCGAGCAAATTTGATGTCACTCAATAAATGTAATCTAATTTCTAGGAATTCATTTATTATTTTATTTTATCCTGATCTAAGTAGTTATGAAGGAAGAATTTATTCCAAATACGCCATGATAATGGCTCTGTAGTAAGTGATATTTTTACTGTTAGTGCTTCACACGTCTACCCTTTTATAAAGCAGTTAGACGTTTAAATTTACAAAATTTCAGAACCCGTTCGGTTACTTTCACACAACGGTGAGGTTGGACTTTTCCAAGAATCGTGAATAATTGAAGTTATTTTATTTTCACAAAAGGTTCTCAGTGGAGTATTCGATCGCGAGTCTTGGCTGTCGGAAATCGGCGTTTTCTTGACAATTCCTTACAAAACTCCAAGTAGTTATAAATAGGAGGCATATGAAGCTACTTCAGCGCCATCTCTGATTGAAATAATTTCCGCCATCATGAACCGACAATGAAATAGATGAAACAACGGAATGCATGATAGATTCTGAGAAAACTGAAAGGAAGTTCACCGTTCGGCCCTGCCAATAAATTATAATGTCTAGTAATGTGAGAAATTTGACTTTTTATTGATATCAAATAGCGAGAAGAAAAATCGTTTACCATTTGGAATATACACAGCTACGTTTTTTTTCTGATTAAAAAACATCTCTGAGTCGCGTAAATATTCTATTATATCATTTATGAGAGAGGGATAAGATAAATATATTTTGATAGACTTATGAATTTCTTCATCTATTCACTGTTTCTTTATCATATATACACTTTAATATGATAATTTAAATAAATTATATGTAATATTTAAATATATTCAAGTTTACAATACATTGCGCAACCCATGGATATTATTTTAACAGATGCATATATGAGGTTATGCATACCAAATATTTTGTAAAATATTTCCTTTTTTTCGAAGTATGCCGCAAAAAGGTTTTGTTGTACAACTTTCAACTTTTCCGAATATATATCATAAAATCGATAACGCATTGAAAATATTTATTTGTATATTAGGTATTCATCACTTTACCTTGGGAAATTTCTAAATTCACAATTTATATTCATCCCCATTACTATCATTGTTTTAGGTTTTAACTATTCATATAAACCTTTTTTAAAACTTCTATCGTTTCAGTGACCTTCCCTTTTCATAGAATCCTCGACTGAAATTCGCAGAAATGTTGTATGTTTAAAGTGTTAAAAAGTATTGTAAATTTTTAAAACATTTTTGAATCCAATGTGTTCCATCATTCTTTCGATTACGGTATATCAAATTATTTTGACGAATTGCATATATGAAATATTTGCGTCTTTTATCATATTAACTAATGTATAAATGTTAAATAAATGTAAGACAAAAACACACATATTTTGTGTGTGTAAGGTTTCATTTAACTATTTACAATTATAATAACATTATTTTTGAATATTTACTAGGTTTTATAATAACATCAATTTATTCAATTTTAACGCAATTTTTAACATGCCAACCTTTGTTTATATTATTAGGTACTTTCAAATATATCCCAACAATGATAACATATTTATCGACTTGCCAAATGACAGTAGTTCCTACCTAACAGATAATACACATAAGCAATATATAATTTTTCAAAATTTAATTTCACAACTTGAAAAAAATCGTCTTTATTTTTACTCTATTTTTTCTATTTATTCTTCTATTTTGACTCGGTGTCGAACGTTCTTTGTAAATATTTATGAAGTTTAGGGGAGTATTGGCCACAGTAAATCATTAACCCATTTAATTTATTGATTAATAATTTATCATTTTCATCTTTTTGTGTATTAAACAAATGATGGAGAATTTTCAATATCTACGCGCGCTTATATTGTGTGATTTGAATTGATTCCTTTTCAAATATATAAGAGTTTGTTTAGCAAGTTCTAATTGTATTTTCTATACAATTCAAACACTTAATAAACACTGTACAAACTGTAAACATTAGTTAGAATCCAAATGTAGAAGTATATATATATATATCGCTTCAATATAATATTTATACTAATTGCAATTCAGAAGAATTAATTATTGAATGCAGCCAAATAAAAATTATTATTCAATATAAAAAAACGATATACAAGGTGTGTCCAATAAAAAATGAGACTGGTCAAAAATAAATAAAAATAGAATGATTGAAAACATATTTATTATTATTTTTCAAAATAGTCCCCTCCCGCATCTATACATAATTTCCATCTCTTCTCCCACGATTTAAAACATTTAGAATAGGCATCTTTCGGGATGTTCTTCAAGACCTTTTTCGAATCCGCTATGATGGACTCTCTAGTGTCAAATCTCCTTCCTTTTAGAGCCATTTTGAGTTTTGGAAAGAGAAAAAATTCATTTGGAGTTAGGTCTGGGGAATAGAGAGGTTGTTGGAGTATTTGGATGCCGTGTTTAGCCAAATAAGTCAGTACAGATGTAGCGGTGTGTAGTGGTGTCATTATCATGATGGATAATCCAATTTTTGAATAAATGTTTGAATAAGACTACTTATTGATTGTTTGACCTTCCTCTAGATATTCATAATGCACAAATCCCTTTATGTCAAAGAACGTGGCCAATAAGACTTTGTTTTTTGACTTGCAAAGTCGGGAATTCTTCGTTCTTGGTTCATTTTTTCCTTTCCACTTGATGGATTGGCGTTTTGTTTCCGGTCATACCCGTAAACCCATGTCTCGTCTCCAGTTATTACTTTTTCTTTCCAATTAGGGTTTTCTTCCACCATTTCAAGTATTTTTTTTGGCAACTTCAACGCGATTCTCCTTTTGTTGGATTGTGAGCATTATAGGGACAAATTTTGAAGGTGTCTTCTTCAACTGCAAGTCTTCTTTAATTATCGATCCAACTAATGATTTTAATTCTTCCTCAATGTCCCGTAACCCTATTCGTGGATTTACTTTTATCAAATTTGAAATTTGGCTCAACTTTTCAGGGTTCCTGTGCAGAATTGGACGTCCAACACGCTTCTCATCTCTTTCACCGATTTCATTCAATTTTTAAATCGTGAAAACCATCTAAATGTGGTGGATTATTTAAATTTTCATTTCCAAATGCCAATTCCAACAAATCTAAAGTTTATGAAGCCTATTTCCCAATTTTGTAGCAAAATTTAATACAAATTAGAAGTTGTTATGCAAGGCGTTCATTTTACAAGCTTACAATTTATCAACTGCGCGTGCAATCACGTGATGTGATATACCGCAGTGTAGCTGAAGCTTTCTATTTTATTAATAGACTTTAAAAATATATATAATTTGATTTTTTGACCGGTCTCATTAATTATTGGACACACCTTGTATATTTATATAAATTATTTGAGCTCTCTATAAAAATAAACCTTCCTAATAATTCGATTAACTTGTGGGAATAAAATAGCAAATTATGAAAAGAGATGGTAAACCTAATTGTAAATAAGTTTTTGTTTATTTTTTGTTGGAATAATTAATTTTTAATAATAAAGTTAAGTCATTCAACACTTATGTAAATTGTACATTTAAAAATCCTCAATTATATCTGAAAGAAATCAATATATTCGGCAGAGTCTGACGCCTTTTGAATTTTTATATTTTCAAGAGATTGAAATTATTTCTATTCCTCCTATATTTATCTAGTGATAAAAACGTTATGATTGATTTTTTCCTTTGTATAGTGCCTGTAAAAGGTTCAATGAGTTTTATTATAATAAAAATGTTGCATTTGTATATATATTTTTTAAATTTGCGAAACAAATGAGGTTTATTTAAATGTTTTTCGAAGTGTAATAATAAGCATCAGAATATTTTTAATATGAATTGGAATGGGGAAAAGGCTCTAATTGTTCACATCGCCTATAAGTTCTTTATAAAATATGGATAATAAATTGGAGAACGCGTTGTCATTCCATGACCGGGGAAGGTGGAATAACTTTGATTCCAATAGTGAAACTATTATCTTTAAATATAATATTTATATTGGTTTATATATATATATATATATATATATATATATATATATATATATATATATTAATACATAAGAATATTTTGGATAGTAAAAATATATATTTTATTTATTTCAAAGATCCAATATTTCGCCAGCCTGTACGCCTATCTTCGTCAGGGTTTTTCCTTATTTTGAAATGTTTTGGTTAACCACGCGATGCCTCCCCACGACGATATATAAATTATTTACAAAATGCACTCTGTGGTTAAAATTTCGAAATATATACACAAATTTATATCAGACTATGTACATTTATAAAATTTAATTAGTAATAAATGAGTCTTAATAATAAGTGAATCAAGAATGTTAAGTAGATTTGAACTTTAAATATAATGGAGGAAGGTCAAATTTTACTGAGACTGTTCCTAACTTCCATTGATGTTCAAATTTTAAAAAAATAATATTGAGTGTTTATCTTGAATATTGTGGTATATAATTTCTGATTTTTCAAAATTTGGCATATGGTCCTGTTTGAATATATTTAGGTTTATAATGTAAACTTACCTATGACATGAGATTTCTGTGGAATTATATCCGGATCCTTGGCTTCTAAGTCATGGTATTCTTCTATGTCCTTCTGTAGCAAAGTGTCTGTTCTGGAACCCAAACTCTGGTTATAACAACATAAACTATCTAGGTTTCTGTCCTGGAACCCAAACTCTGGTTATAACAACATAAGCTATCTAGGTTTCTGTCCTGGAACCCAAACCTTTATTATAAAAACACACACTCTCGATGTATCTGTTTTGGAACCCAAATTCTGTTCATAAAAACATACACTCTTCATAAACACAAGGTAGTAAGACCAAATCCAAATAAATAGTGAGTGACGTTTCGTTAACAGTGTTGTTACTATCTTCAGACAAAATACTGAATGAGAATGATAACAACGCTGTTACCGAAACGTCGCACACTATTTATTCATTTAGATTTGGTCTTATTACCTTGTGTTTATAATCTATAATCTATATTATGTGCCTTATCATACGCTCTCTATGTTATTGTTCTGGGACCCAAGCTCTTGTTATAAAAAAATATACTCTCTATATACCTGTTCTGGAACTAACTAAACTATGGTTGTAACAAGATGCATTCTTTCTATATATTTGTTTTATATCTGATAAAATTTGAGCATCCTAACATACACTTTTATGTCTGAAAATATGCAAAACGCCTTCAAGTACCTAGGATGTGTTACGCCAATATGTATATTCTCGCAAATATTTTAGCTACAATTCCTTCAAAATAGACACAAAACTTATGTTTTTCCTTTGAATCTTACAGCGTGGCGATATGATGACTTATGTTTTAGGTATTCACTACCTATGCAATATATTTGACTTATCTCTGTGACAAATCCAAAACGACATCTTTGTTTATATCACAAACTCACCAGAAGACCATTGTCTCAAGCAAATGCCCTTGTCAGTCCATGTCAGGCTTCTATTGCAATGATATCTACAGAGGAATGATAGAAATTCTTCTTCTTCTTCTTTCTTATCTCCACTCAATCATATCAGGGTATCAAGTTGTGACCCTTGATGGTGTCTGTTTGACAACAATCATGACTGGGTGAAGTAGAATGCGTCTGCCTTTGTCATTAAGAATAGAAATTATTAAATTCCGGAGGGAATCGATTGCAAAGTTGAATGCTACTTTTCCTGGAAAAATATACACAAAAACTATACTTTTGGGTTCATTTTAACGGTGGAGTTCGACGTACCTTTGTGGTCACAATTTACTTTTGGAAAATATATTCACTTTGTATTCACAATTATACTAATATAACTATAGAATCTCTCTGCCATTCATAATGGAATAACCAACGTGGTTTGGATGCAGACGCCATAATATAGGGAAAGATAAAGACAATACATTAATGGAAAGGGCTTGTATCAATATTACATGGGCTAATACACAAGCCAAATACATAATTTATATTTTCAATAGTATCGTTTGATTACATCCCGAATATGGTTGTTAGATATTTATTAATTTAAAGGTCATTAAATTATATTTTGGGTTAAATATATTGTTCACTTAGGGCTTCGGGCATTTAGTCATAATAAAATGAATAAATAATATAAATATTCTAATTATTCTCTGGTTTAATTATCTAGAACGTGTTTGTGCAAAGAATAATTGTTAAATAGATAGGCTTCTTTCTATAAGTTCGTTTTATACGAATGCCCAAATTTAGACCTCTTCACATTAGTAATATAATTTTACTTTTATTCTCTATCTATTATTTTAAATATTATTTACTTTTCTCTATTATAAATTTAATATATTCCACTATTAATAGAAGTTTAGAGAGGTATTGCACAATATGATTGAATATTTGGCAATATAGTACAATAATATATTATATTCTGTGTTTGGGATTTAAATAATAATATATGTGGGGAATAAAAATAACAAAATAATGTGTTTTAATATATATAAAGTAATATTATAAGCAAGGTTTTTCTAATAAATAAATCATGCAATGTAAATATTGAAAAATAATGTAGCAGAAAATCTATTTATGTACAAATTTACAAGGTGGGATCAATAAATAAGGTGAATTATAATTTATTAAAAAAAATAAGAACGATATTGAAAATTTGGACTTGATTTATTCAAAATAATCACCTTGGCTTTCTATACATCGTCTCCATCGTTCTGGCAACTTGTAAATACCCTCTTTATAGGCACTCTTAGGAAGCGTGTGAAAAAAATATTGCACCACTTTCTGGACATCTTCATCCGAGTCAAATCGCTTTTCCTTTAACTCCTTCTTTTGTAGTCCAAAAAGAAAATAGTCAGAGGGGGCTAGGTCTGAACTATATGCAGGATGTTCTAAAACTTCAAAACCTAATTTAATGATTGTAGATACAGTTTTACATGATGTATGCGGCCTTGCATTATCATGAAGGAAGAGAACACCTTTACCAAGCTTCCCTCTTCTTTTGTTTCTTATACCGGGTTTTAGCTTATTTATAAGAATGTCACAATAAAGGTCGCTGTTCATACGTTGCCTTGAGCATAAAAATCAAGACAGATTGGTCCATCAACATCCCGAAAAATTGTTAACAAAACTTTACCGGCCGAACGTTGAGACCTGATTTTTTTTGGTCTTGGAGAGTCGCCTCGTTTCCATTCCATAGATGCACGTTTTGTCGAAGGACCATAATGATAACACCAACTCTCATCTCCAGTTACAATTTGGTCGAGGAAATGATCACCTTCCTCTTCCCACCGCTTTAACAGAGCCTTTGAAACCCGAATACGGTTAAGTTTTTGGTCCAAATTAAGGAAATGTGGAATCCATCTGCAGCATATTTTTCTAAATTGCAATTGTTCTTTAATAATGGTGTGCACAGTTCCATAGTTTATATTCAAATTGTCGGCTATGGTAAAAATGGATATTTTTCTACCCTCCAAAATTAAGTTTTCAACCGCATTTATCGTGCTTGGCGTCGCTGTAACACTTGGTCGTCCAGGTCGCTCAATATCGGTACATGTAATTCGTTCATTTTTGAACTCGTTAACCCATTTATAAATGTTTTTTTGAGACAAACAAGACTCACCATAGATATTTTTCATTCTTTGGCATATTTGAGATGTTTGAATACCTTCTGCATTCAAGAAACGAATAACTGCACGTTGTTCAAGCGTGGTGCAATCCTTCAAGGGAGCTTCCATTTTAGTTTATTTATAAGTCTCGCGCCGCGCATGGGAAAACAGAACAGAACACCTTAAATAGTCTCTCGATGTTATATTTTAATATTCTGTGGTTTAAATTATTTTTGATTTTTTAATTTTTAAGGAATAAGATAATTCACCTTATTTATTGATCCCCCCTTGTATATTTTATTTATTATATTTCGCTACTCTCTCGTTATCTCTTGTATTACTTTTTTTCGTTTTATATATATTAAATTTCAGTAGCATTCTCTTGTTTGTATTTACTAATTTTCTGAGTGATGATATTGTAATTACTTTAGAACATATATATATACCTAATATCTTTCTCCTTCTCTCAGTGCCTTCCTCTACTGAAGGTGGGCCCCACGGTCTCTCCGTATCTTTCTCCTTCAGTGCCTTCCTCTACTGAGCGTAGGCCACATGATCTCTCCATATCTCCCTCCTTCAGTGCCTTCTTCTACTAAGCGTGGGCCACACGGTCTCTCTATATCTTCCTCCTTCGGTGCCTTCCTCTACTGAGGGTGGGCCACACGGTCTCTCTATATCTTCCTCCTTCGGTGCCTTCCTCTACTGAGGGTGGGCCACATGGTCTCTCTATATCTTCCTCCTTCGGTGCCTTCCTCTACTGAGGGTGGGCCACACGGTCTCTCTATATCTTCCTCCTTCGGTGCCTTCCTCTACTGAGGGTGGGCCACATGGTCTCTCTATATCTTCCTCCTTCGGTGCCTTCCTCTACTGAGGGTGGGCCACACGGTCTCTCTATATCTTCCTCCTTCGGTGCCTTCCTCTACTGAGGGTGGGCCACACGGTCTCTCTATATCTTCCTCCTTCGGTGCCTTCCTCTACTGAGGGTGGGCCACATGGTCTCTCTATATCTTCCTCCTTCGGTGCCTTCCTCTACTGAGGGTGGGCCACACGGTCTCTCTATATCTTCCTCCTTCGGTGCCTTCCTCTACTGAGGGTGGGCCACATGGTCTCTTCATATCTCCCTCATTCAGTGTTTTCCTCCACAGAGAGTGGGCCACATCGTCCCTCTATATCTCCCCCCATTCTCTTTAAATTCTGGTATGTGTGTTGACCATATATTCTCGTAGTCTTTGTCGGTGTGGTCTCTTCGCGTGGATCTTTACTTCCAAAACTGTTAGCAGTGTCTCCCCCGCTGATCCACGCATTACATGTCCATAACATGTCAGCTTTGGTTGTTTTATTAACATCACAAACTGGTGCTCTGTTCCCAATAGATCGTGTACCTGATTGTCTGTAATCTTATTCATCCATTGAATCTTGATTGTGTACCTTTCTGAAATGATGCGCCACGAAGACCTCTATTTGTTTGATTGAAAAGTTACCAATGTCCATGTGTAACATCCATAGCCACCACATGTCCATAGTTTTCTTGAAAACCATTTCTGAGATTCCACCTTTCAGTGCTGCGTATATAAGCAGAATCGTCCAATACAGTATTAGAGCTCTGAGAAGCGGTCTGGTGGATTAAATTGGCGAAACCGCTGGGAGGGTTCACCACTGATGAGCCAAGCCCTCCCAATATATTTTTTCATCGCAGTAAGGACAGTATAAGTTTGTATTATGTATAAAAGAAACATTCGTGCTTTTAAATCCTTTCATTTTATATGTATAGATGGCGCGTTATTGTTTTGTGTTAATTCATGCCTAACTGACCTTGTCTTTATTATTTGCGGAAGAGCATTGCTCGATGCAAATATTTGAATGTAATTCTACTGTCCTATAAGCTTATGTCTATAGTTTTCTTGAAAACCATTTCTGAGATTCCACCTTTCAGTGCTGCGTATATAAGCAGAATCGTCCAATACAGTATTAGAGCTCTGAGAAGCGGTCTGGTAGATTAAATTGGCGAAACCGCTGGGAGGGGTCACCACTGATGAGCCAAGCCCTCCCAATATATTTTTTCATCTCAGTAAGGACAGAAGAAGTTTGTATTATGTATAAAAGAAACATTCGTGCTTTTAAATCCTTTCATTTTATATGTATAAATGGCGCGTTATTGTTTTGTGTTAATTTATACCTAACTGACCTTGTCTTTATTGTTTGCGGAAGAGCATTGCTCGATGCAAATATTTGAATGTAATTCTACTGTCCTATAAGCTTATGTCCATAGTTTTCTTGAAAACCCTTTCTGAGATTCCACCTTTCAGTGCTGCGTATATAAGCAGAATCGTCCAATACAGTATTAGAGCTCTGAGAAGCGGTCTGGTGGATTAAATTGGCGAAACCGCTGGGAGGGTTCACCACTGATGAGCCAAGCCCTCCCAATATATTTTTTCATCGCAGTAAGGACAGTAGAAGTTTGTATTATGTATAAAAGAAACATTCGTGCTTTTAAATCCTTTCATTTTATATGTATAGATGGCGCGTTATTGTTTTGTGTTAATTTATGCCTAACTGACCTTGTCTTTATTGTTTGCGGAAGAGCATTGCTCGATGCAAATATTTGAATGTAATTCTACTGTCCTATAAGTTTATGTCCATAGTTTTCTTGAAAACCATTTCTGAGATTCCACCTTTCAGTGCTGCGTATATGAGCAGAATCGTCCAATACAGTATTAGAGCTCTCAGAAGCGGTCTGGTGGATTAAATTGGCGAAACCGCTGGGAGGGTTCACCACTGATGAGCCAAGCCCTCCCAATATATTTTTTCATCGCAGTAAGGACAGTAGAAGTTTGTATTATGTATAAAAGAAACATTCGTGCTTTTAAATCCTTTCAATTTTTATAATTGGTGAATTATTTTAATTCCTTAATGGAAATAGCAAATATTAAAATAATTTATTTATAAATATATAGAATGTAGTAAAAGTAGTGAGAAATATATCTATATAATGCGAGGACGCCTATATTTAGGCTTCCTTTTAAATAGATAATGTAGAAGGAAGCCAACTCTTCTATTAAACCTTCTTTTTGCTAACGTGTCCTGGGGAAATTTTTAAAAATTCCAAACATTATTCATATATTCAACAAAACAAATAATATTGATGTAAAAATTCTGGAAGATTTATTTTCAATAGCAATTTCTGTTTGCCAAATAGGTGCAATTAATCATGAAAGGGATGTAGTATATTAAGAATTATATTTCAGGGGTTTATGAAATAAATGATAAATCGAGCTAAGAATCCAGCCCTTATATATCTAATATCATTATATTACTTGATATATTGTATTCATCCTTTTTTTAATGTTGGATATATTTATAGATTTAAAAGACGCGATATATCGAATTTAATATTTCAAAATATGCTGATGTGTTTAGTTGCCAAAATCTTATATATTACACGACCTATCTGCTGAATATTTTGTAATGATTAATAACACTCGTTATGTGAGATTAAAGTTATTCCAAAATATATTTTTAAAAACTATCTCGATGGCTTGAATTTCAAGTCGTAAGAATTTTAGAGCTGTTTGAAGAGTGCTTGTTATTTTAAAGCTATATATATATATTTGTTCCAGGGCTCATTTTATCTCTCTGCCTTTCTTTAATTTTCATTATTAAACGAATTCTTGAATACATTGGTCTAAATAATAATTCAAAAATATTGAAATAATATATTTATTTTTATTAGCGCAAAAAATGTATATTGGAAAAAATATCAAACAACAACACGACTTTTAAAAAATTAAAACGCGTGTTTTCATAATAAAAACAATAAATCAAATTAAGTAATTATTATGATTTATTATTATAAATACGTATATACAAAATCGTAATAAACTTACAATATAAAAAAATGCTAATTATAAAATCATGCTGAGTAACGACTAATGTGTGACTTGTTAGTTTCATATTTCTCTGCGCACGAAGATCAACAATCCACGATTGATATGTGAAGGAAATTCATCGTACAAGCTGAAATATAGTAGGCAGAAATACCTTATTAACTTGATCATGATGCTACAGTAATAAAACTGTATAACAGAATTGAAGCTACATTTCTTTTACGGAGAGTAATTATTTGTAAAAGGTATGTGTCATCAAATAGAAATATTATTGAATGGTTATTAGATAATAAAAAGGCATATATTGGATTTAATAAAATATTTATTTTGCCAATATTTCGGCTGGCTGAACGCCAACCTTTATCGAGGCATTACATAATGGTTATATGATGATGTTTGTTATTAAGGTCCCAAAATAACGTGCAAAATTGTGGAAGGTGTTCTAACATTTATTTTTCATTATAAAATATAGATTAATTTGTAGAATTAACAAAGATGAAGTGTTTCGAAGAAGTGTTCGTTAAAAATTGTTTCATTGTATTTTATAATAGTTAAATGGTTTTATAGGAGATGTTAGAAAGGGGTATATACTCACTTATGGGAATCCGAGCGCTGAGATCTTCCTGTAAAGAACAGAAGAATTCAGACACAAATTGGGTCAGACAGAATCTAATTGCAGATCTAATTAGAGTACAACTTGACTCAAGTGTCCGTTTCTACCAGATTAGACCGGTTAGATAAAGGATGAATTCAAACCTTCCTCACTCGAGTGGATAATATTCAAATTAACCTCAACACCTTATCTACATATTAAATATACATATATCTACACAATTTATATCTATATTTTACATCTATATTTTCAGTTTAAATATTTTCTTTCGGCAATTTTAAAGACAAACAAAATATGTTTTGCTATAAGTTTGCCTTCTTGAAAATTAATGATTATTTTTTTTTTAAATAAATCCCTCTATATGTATTATAAATAATTTGGAATTAGGTCCTGTGAAATGGGTGTTCATATATTATCAATTGTGTGTTTAAATATACATTTGGAGAGATGAATTAAACTATATTTTATTTAGAAATACTTTTATTCAATTTATATTCCAGTAAAAAACGCTCAAGCTAATTTTAAAATATAATTATCATAATATTTGAAAATAAAATGTGAGGCAGAGAGTTGTATATTCATAAAAAAAATAAATATTATCAAATGTATTTTAAATAAGATAAAATACTTCGAATATTTTTCTACATATTCATAAATAATTATTTTGTAATTTTTCTGAAACGTCCATTACCAGCTCTCAAACTGTGAAACAACTACTTAAGATAGAGTAACAGTCTTGAACCATATAGCTATTTGTTCTTAGTATGCATTAGGGACAATGTGTTTTTCTCTACGTATCTATCTCACAATGCTTTATCAGTTTAGAAAATAGCAACTTTATTTAATACAAATTCATATAATACATAAATCATTCAAATTTTCAAGCCTTCTGACATCGCACGGCTTGTTGTCGAAGAAAGAAGTTGAGCGCTTCGAATAAACGACGACTATATCTGGATGATTTCATTTTGAACTCTTAAATTTATATTTTCATTGTCTTGCTATATTTGAATATATTGACGTCAAAATGGAATAGAAAGGCAACTGAAAAGGTTCACCATTCCCTATGATATTAGGCACTTCTAAATATAATCCGAGTTGAAATATATTCTGATAGATTTGTATATATATATATTCCCTTACCGATGATTATATATTTTAATTATGATTAATTATGCCATAATATATTAATTAATTATACCTGAAATATTTATCCATGATAATAATATTCAAAAATTGAAATCTCTCAAAGACCCCTATACAGCGAATATTACTATACAAGATTTAAAGTCTGTTTCACGGAAGAATTTAATCTCGACAAGATTTTTTCTAATCCTGAAAAACTCATTTACAACAGTTAGTGACTTATTGATTGGCGCCGTCTAAGGAGTTCCATTTCCAAGTTAATGAGGCAATTGAGATTATATAAAAGTTCTTTCTTTTTCAAATTACATGCGCTAATTATTTTTATATTATATAAAATAGTATTTTTTTTAATTAAATCAAAATCAATAACGATTATTTTATTAAAAATTCTCTCCTCAATATAGCAATTATGACGTTTTATTCATCTCCACATTCTGTGCTGGGTATTATCATAAGTACAGCAATACAAACCAAATCTAATTTTTGGCGTTATTCCTGTGAAACGCTGTAATTCTTTGAATGGGAAATATTTCTACACCATGCAATATTTCATATGTGTGAAGATAAATATACTAATATATATATACTAATATATATATACTAATATATATATATCAGTAGTAACTATATATGAGCGCAAAATATATTATTTAATAATTAATTCGAATAGGAAATATATTAGTATAATATTAAGTTGATTCATTGAAGAAAATAAAAGTAAAACACATTGCGTTGGTGAATGTATAGTTCGGTATCTTCGGGGGAGAGAGATAACTGACAGTCTACAACTCTTGTAAACTGTTGTGTTGCATACTCGTCGCACGCGTATTGTATGCTATTTTTATTTCTGATATCTACAACTATATTTCTATAGTGCATATATTATTTTGAAATATATTTTAAATGTATACATAATTATCAGAAATATTTATATAAGACAGATTATATATAATTAATTATAACATATAATATATTATTTTGAAAATAGAGCAATCCATATTTAATTCATTAGATAATAAAATTATCGATAATTAAATTATCGATAAAGGTTGGCGTTCAGCCAGCCGAAATATTGGCAAAATAAATATTTTATTAAATCCAATATATGCCTTTTTATTATCTAATAATATATTATATATATTATTATATATAATCTCTCTTTCTCCAAAATGCCCATGTGATGCAATCAGAATATGCTTTTTTATTTTCAACACCAAAACTTGACCTTCTATTTTTCCGTGTCCTTTTTCACATGATCAGCGTAATTACACTAATTAGCCTTAAACACCCATTTCTTGGTATTTAAAGAACCCTCGATAATTCTGATCGTTGAGGTACAACTTGCACAACTCTGACTTTTGATTTAAATGGGTTGGCCAAATATCAAGAAATAAGTTCAATTCAACGCAAAGTTTTGATCTGCTAGACGACTCTCTGCCATCAATAATGCACATGTGGTGAGGAATCATGTGATTAAAGTTGGCGAATATGTTATACTTCTATTGTTGAATTACATTCGATTTCTATTAGCAATATTTGATTATTCTAAATAATAATATTACGTAATATTTGAAAAAATAGATTTTACAACAAGTTAAATTCATAAAATAAACACTATCCAAGAATTAATAAAATATTTCATGCCTATGCAAATCAGCGAATATATTTCCATACCTCTGTTCCTCCTGGCATGCACGCAGACGACCGCCACCAAGGCCAATGCTGCCAAAGAAACTAGACCACCAATCAGAGCTCCCAGAAAGGTAAAAAAGGCGATCCCTTGATCTGAAACACACATGAATAATGAAATAATTGTTAAATAAACTTTTTCTAAACACACACAGTCTAATGAGAACTTTAATAAACGATCAATTCATATTTAGTCCGCTAGATGTCGCAAGCAATCAGCAAAGTGTAGCTGCGCGATCAGCGTATGCCTTTCTCTTATTTTTAACCCCTTCTCTCGTACATTTCCTAACTTTTTTCTTTTTCATATTCAAATTTTCTTTGTACAAAAAATCGTTATTTAAGTCATTTCATCTATACACCATTTGTCTTTCAAAAATATTTATAATTAATCAACATGCACTCATGGAAAGTGTTAGAAGTTGTACCTTTTAGCAGGTATATATCGGGACAATACCTCTGAAAGATATTTGATACACAGTGGCCTTTATTGGAGATACATGAGATAAACATGACTGAAAGAAATTGCTCGCGTCCTCTTAAAAAAAAAAAAAAGAAAGTTGACCGGCGACATCAAAGACTTTCTACTTCCTTAAATTCTGTCCATTAGTGTATTTGAATTTAAAAATAATATATGAATTAAATTCAAAAGGAAGTAGGAAATGTATACTTGAAAAATTTATTCATAAAATATCGAAACACATTTCGAAACTATAAAGTAGTGACATGAATAGAAAATAGCACTCTATGGAATATTTGAATAGCTTCTTAAATTGCTTTTTGAATTTCTCTAAGCCGGTTTGCCATTGAACCAATATTACAACGTATATAAAATATATTTTAACTTTTTATAAACATATTCCTATATAACTTAAATATATGTCAACATTTTATGATGAATATTGGTGATCCTACTTAATATTCCTTTACAAGTAAAAATATACAGAAATAAGATTAGTTCATAAATTTAATTATTGTTTAGTGCGAATTGTAGAGGTAAGGATTGGCTGTAAATTTGCAGACGATGAAAAAATGAAAAATGCCTTGGGGTTATCAGACCTCTCTTCCATTTCCTCCAAACGATACTTGAGAGGAAACTTGTCTCCTCTAAGATATTGTCCTTATCAGTTGTCACACTCAATAATCTCAAATATTCGGTAAATATTTGGAGTGGAATTGGATTTCGGAGAATTTTTTTAAATAGGAGAATATTTTTTATGCTTGAAATATGGTTTGAGTTCGAAGTGTTGAAAGCCCAAATTGACTAATATTTTACATTTGATTGAAGCGTTTCTGCGCTTTCAAGTGGTTTTAGATTTGTATAATTTCACAATATAAACTTATAGATACAGTACAACTGGAAAACTTGCCACGTGGAATCTTCTTTTAAAAATTTGCGTTCAAATAATAGCTTAGCTGATATTCTGCTTTTTCGAAAGCACTATATATGATGATGATGTAAAATATATGATGAATAGTAAAAGGCAATATATATACGAGTATATTGCCTTTTACTATTCATCGAGATTTTCGTGATTTTACCAACATATATTTAATAATTCGGTATACGAATATATATATATGGTCAGGATATGCCTTTTTTATTTTAATATTTTATTATTTATTAACATCCTGAAACGCGATATCCCAAACTCAGGGATATTTGCGTCGATACCTCTCTCTACATCACAACAAATAGGCTATATACAATCCTGTTCAATTCATTATTTTACATAATTAACCAAAGAATATTGTCCGAAGAGAAAAACAAAGAACAAAGCAAAACATAATATATTATATATATTATGACAATTATATATATATAATTTTAATATTGATAATAAGGGTCATCTTTAAAAAGTGGTTGCAATAATTTGAAAAGGGAAATGTATGCAAATATATATTTAACAGAGAAGCATTCTTTCTTAGTCTGATTTAATATACCTAGAGAAAAATGAAGTAAAAAGATAAATAGAATGGGCAAGATAAGTTTATATTATTATTTTTGAGATGTATATTATGAATGTAACAATATATAAATAGTTCAAATGTTTAACGGCAAATAATATTTTGAGCAATTGAAAATTAATGTTGGTTTAATTATGGTTTTCTATATTTTAATGTCAAATAAGATCAAGCATGCTTCTTTGTGCAGCATGCAAGCACGTTACTATATAAACATATTTTCCAATTTTATATAACTCCTTCTCACATATTTTCAAATAGATTTATCATATATAAAATTATAACATTTCACTCTTCCAAGTTCACATAGTATGTATGCCAATCTTGGTGGGTGTTGTGCTACTTATATTATAAGCGCACATATCAGGATGTGATACCATCATTCAACTAGAGCTACGTATAAAGTAGATGAGCCCCTTTGCTCACTTCACTCGATGGCTGAGTATGTCTCGAGTTGTAAAGGAAGTAAAAACGAATTGTAAATCGACGATTAGAAGAAAATGCCTCTACATGTGTCCTGGAGCTACTGTACCGACTGAAAATATTTAAATAAGTAATTAAAAAAACATTATCATTTATTCACAAAATTTTAATGCATTTTTGGAGTTTTTCGGGTTTTTAATTTCATTTGTAGCCGGCTGTTTTAGAGTTTATAGATTTCAGTTAACCACGCAAACTAGACTGGCACGGTGACGATATAAAACAACTACTCTAAGTTGTCTGCCGGCATACGCGATGGCCGTGTAACTCAACGTATTGCAATACCAAATAGGTCAGTTTAGGATCACCGGGAACCTACCGGAGTTGAGCGGGCGGTGCCGGGCGGGACCCGCGGCGGGCAGGGTAGAGGTCCGCAGGGCGACCACGGAGCTGCGGCCCCTGGAGTTGACGGCTGAGATGAGCACGACGAAATCCGAGCCGGCGGGAAGCCCCGTCACCAGGAAGACGGGGTCGGACGTCGCCGTGAGGTTGGCCTCGGGGCGGTTGTGCGCCGCGCTGATCACCTCCAGCCGCCAGGACTGCTCCAGGCCGCCGTCGCCGCCGGCGAGGCATTCGACGGTGAAGCCGGAGCTGGTCGAGTTGTGTACCGTGCAGTTGGTCGGGGCCTCGGGGGGACCTGCGGCACCGGGTGAGACACCTACACGGCGTGTATCTGTGGGAACACTGCTGTATATATAGGATGAACAAGTTTATTAAATATGTCTGGCTTTTGATAAAAACAAATGTTTCACACAATATTGAAGATGAGGCCTGGGACAGGATAGGTGTTAGTTGAAGGGAATATCCCTACTAGAGATACATTATAGGCATTTATTGATCATAAAACTGGGAATCGCGATTAATTTCCAAATAAAACGTAAAGTTTCTACTCTACTAACTACGATTAACATTTCGGGAGAGCTTGACTCATCAGTGGTGAACCTTTCCAGAGGTTTCGTCAATTCAATCCACCAGACTGCGTTTCAGAGCTCTGATACCGTATTGGACGATTCTGCTTATATATGTGACACTGAAGGTTGGGTTGTTAGTTACGGTATTCAAGTAAACTATAAACATAAGCTATTAATACAGTATAATTTCATATAAATTATGTTAGAAACATTATAAATAAAACTACATATATATATATACAGTATATTTCTCTAATTAGCTTGATTTTATATTTGGAAAATTATTAGCATGGTTCTTTCTTTTCTCTTTTCTATAAAACTTTCTCTTCGCTTATTCCTTTTTTTTTACCCAGTCTATGACGTTTAACCGCCGATGCTTTGCTAGTGTTACTTTTTTTTTCTTTATACTACTATATGCTGACTACTTATTTATTACAAAAATAAAACAAACCTCACATGTTTAAACTAAATAACAAATTTTATAAATCTTGAAATTCTCATAACGGTATTATATAGCGCAGGAAGTCGAAGAACCGTGAGGCTCGAAATCTCGTTATTAGGATCTCCTAACAAAATATAGCCTTTTCACCTTCGCACTTTTCCTCCGAAATATTCTGTTTGTTTCAACTTAAATGAAAAATACGATAGGGATTTACTACACCTAATCTCATAGTATACGATTTCTCCAACTTCTCAAATTATTTTATTTTTTTCTTAAAAAAAATGGAATTCTCCTAAAGCTAAGAGAAGAAGGTGTGGTATTAGATATAAGTCATATCTTAAATAGTCAGTGCTTTACCATTAGACAACTTCTAAAATAGCCTCGATATGGCTATAAACGCAAGTACGTAGTGCACAATAGGCGCTGTAATGGCGAGTATTATAGAGGTAATGGGCCTAACAAAGGAGCACAACATAAAGAAAAGCACATAAAGGCCCGAGAGAAAATCTCACCAGTAGGGAAATTGGAAATTTCTGGGCGAGGAATAGAGGCGAGTTAATTGATTTATATTGTATCGGGTTTACTGATTATAAATTCAGATAAAGAGAATGATAGTATGCAACATGTCTGATGATTTTGACGCGTATGATTATTTTTATAATTGCATCGTATTGAAAGTTTTAAATGATAATTCAGTGGTTTATATAATGATATTGTTATTAGGGATATTTTCATGCATAAGCAAAACCTTCTGGGGAGAACTTTCATGAGAGTGGAAAATGTGATTCTATTTAATTCTCGAACTTTCTTTAATGCATCATTTACATATAGGAGAGAAAATACATGCCCCTCAAATATAATGTTGATATAACAGATGCAACATTTCTCCGGATGTATATTGACGTTAATAAAAGTAAAGGTCCCACACTAGTTAAATATAGGCGCAAGACACCTAAAACCCATCTTTTGACCGTATCTGAAACTAGCAGACTTGGTTCTGTGACAAAACTACGTATGTACAACACCAACCTTTCAAATTCAAAATTCCCACCTAGGGACATGGTTTCGAGCCGATAGTCCTCGTCGGTCCAAATGGGCTGCGATTTTATGAGATCTACAAAATATTCATGAAATTCTCAGAATTTTCTAAATCTGGTGTTGTGGCTTTATCATTGACTCGAATCAGTTAGTTTGCAAAGACGGTCAAAATATGGAGCAGAGATTTAGTTCATTTTGGCGAGAGGATGATATCTAAACTATTTAAATATATTTTATTTCATTGATATATAATAAGGTTTTACCATCATCATAAATGATCTCTTAAAATAAATCACAACACACACGTTTTACTTTCCTACATTCTAAATAACTCACAAAAACACTTCAAAAAAAAAACAATTATAAACATATGCCCTTACATTTTAAAGCAAATATTGAATATATTTATTTATAATATTTAGAAGTAAATTAGAATAGAGTTACATAATCAATTATGGGTCTCCAAGTTGAATATTGGGAAACTAGTTAGTGAAAAACTAAAGGAAATGTAATATTCCAAATTAGAGAGAACATATTAAGTCTAATATAGGGAGATAAAGATTTTGGTATGAGTCCATCTGGATCCGGCCCAAACTGGATTTTTCCAAATTGTAACAGAATATATCTCTCTGGAATCTAAAAAACAAATTGAATTAAATGGACACTTCATAATGACTTCATATGCTATTCACAAATGTAAATATACTAGCGCGTTTGTTGAAATTGAATTTTCTATTTGTTTTGTTTTTGTTTTTCAATAGAAGTGTGATTCATTTTGATATATATATATATATATATATATATATATATAGGAATATAAAAGGATTTATTTAAAATATGAATTCACAATAAATAACTGCTCAATATTTCAATATTAAATATGATAAGCTCACGATGGATGTTGCAATACACACAATATATCCATCAGAAGAATTGCAATAAGTGTTTTTATTAGTTTTAAATGACAAATTCAAGTGTCAGCTCATCATTAGGCTGTGCGTATACTTGGTATTATTATATCATCATTCGTATATAAATCATATTTTTGTACAAGACTCTTATAAAGATTTATAATCAGCACTACTCTGATCATTGGTGGATTCATCAATTCCAAATTTCCACCAGTCATTGAATTCACCAGAGAGATACTATTGTATGACCTTTCTCCGATCATTTTGTCTGAATTTCAATTTTTAATATCAATTGGTTTTTATAAAGTTATGAAATCCCCTTTTCTTTGTTTACTTTCACATTATCACGTAAAAAGATAAAATATTTATATAAGTTATATATTTGATTAGAAGTACTGAGCATCTCCTCTCTATATAATAGCAACCCTGGTGCTGCTAGATAACCTGGTTAGCAAAATATTTGTAATATTTCAGTTCGTGCACTAAAAGATATAATCGTTTTATAATCAATATATTAATATACAAATAAATTGAATACTAAAATAGTCAGATTTTCAGTGAGATTAGAAGGAAAATATTTCCTAAAATTTTAAAAAGTAACAGCAGTCAATATAGATACAAAAATCAAGTAAAATTTAAAATAAGAACCATTTTACATATCTCTCATGAGGCAATTTCTATTCTTATCAAATAGCTTCATTAAATTCACGATATGGATATTTATTTATTTACATAGAAGAAAGTTTGAACTGAAATATTCAGACATATCAAATCTATAAAATCATAATGGAGTATATTTTTTATTTTCAGGAGAATCTGATTATATTTCAGATTTGTAAATTTTATATAACGAAAACTAAAAGAAACTTTGGAAATATTTTCAATAGTTCTCATATATCTTTTGATACAATTTTTAGAATATTCGAGAGCTTCAGGTTTAAAACAGTTTCTATATTTATTGATGGATAGAATACCTTCGAGCAGTGAAAGCCATATATTTTAAAACAGAATATATTTCACACCTACTATATTTATTATTTTACATTTTGATCATTAGGTTTTAAATTATCAGAGGAAACTAAATTTAATTGATTATTATATGAGATTTGTTTGATGAATGTTATTTCTATCAGCTATAAGATAAATGGAAAAACTTGTAATTCCAAAAGCAGTTGGTTAATCAAAATTGCCTTGCCTTTTTATTTTTTTATTGTTACAAGAAGCACGAAGTCCAAAGGACTATTGTGCTGTGCCAGTATTATTTACATATATATAATTAATTATTTACACGATGGATTAGTATTGTTTTGTAAATTAATGTACAAATAGTTCTAAACTTAACAAAGTTCTCATAAGGTAGAGTATATACACAAAGAGAATTTGGTAATGTTTCAAAGTAGCAACATACAATTTGATTAGTCAGATAAACTCAGTAAATATTGCCTTTAGAAAGCCTTATAATAAAAACCTTCAACTATATAAGTGTTTCCGGTTATTCCAGATATATTGATAAATCTGTGAAACAATAAACCTTAGCTCTCATCATATCTCCTTACTGTAGACAAGATACTGTAGAACTACAGATGTGAAGAGTATAATGAGACAACGGTGATACAATTTAACCTGTTCATTGGTATAATCTTTACAAGTCTATTGCAGTGGTTATTTAAATAGAACTAATTAGTAAACTCTCTACCCTTAATTACCCTTCTAGTCATAGAAACATAAAAGTAGAATTCTTGGAAAAATTCAATGGGTGGATATATCAATAGATTTCTTCGTTATATAAACATCTCATTATTTTTTTCGCGATATATTTGCTGTTTAGTTACTATTAAAACTCAGCCAGTTTATAGATGTGTCATTTAAAAAAATTGATATAGATTAAAATCAGTTTAAATATTATTAAAATATATTTTTTATAACATTAAAATTCATAATGTTAGCAGGCAATATAGTTAAGTTTTCGGATTGAACTATTTTGAAAGATAAATCTTTCTCACAGAGTTATATCGTGCTTTAAATATGTAAATATGTTTATTGCATATCTGTTGAATTTCTGTGATTAAAAGTTTATATTCAATTGCAAAAATTATATTTAAAAAGAAATTGACACTAAATCGATTTTGAATTAGATTTTACATTTTATAATGAGTGCGTAATTATAAGAGTTTTTATATATTTTGAGAGTTCGGAATATTTGTATATCAATATTTTATGGAAGAAGATTTTTCCGTTTTACAGGGGTTCGCTAAAGAGTTTCGCCTCATAGAGTGCCTGGTAGAAGACCGTCAACAGGTGCGGACAGCTCACCTACGGGAACGACGTAGAAGATGCACGGATCCACCTGCGGCCCGACGATGTTCTTCGCCCGGCAGAGCAGAGGCCCGAAGTCCGACAGTTCCTTCGGCACCCAGAGCGCCGAACTCGCCAGCGGGCCGGGCCCCGGGGTGATGTCCGGGATCTCTCGCCCGTTGAACGTCCAGGTGAAGGAGACGTCGGCGGCCGGCTCGGCTTCCACGCGGCACGACACGTGGGCGCCCTCGCCGCGGGACACACCGTACGTGGCCCGCTGACCCGAGGCACACACGGGGGCATCTGCCGCAGAACACAGTGTATTAAACTTTTGGCTTGTTTTCATGCTGTGCTCTGGGCCAAGATATATTTGATATCTTTATTGCTTACCTTTATATTGTGCTCGCGTTATTCTCTGATTTATGGAATTTTCTGTTTTCTCAATATATTAAACATCACAGACATCGCATGTCACTGAATAAATTGTCTTCTTCATGATATATTTATTGAGAGTTTTTAGAATGAGATATACTTTGTCTTTCGAGTATCCTGCAAATGGCTGACCTATGCACAATTTATGTCGCTAGCTATGGGGGATTTCCCTGTGGGGTGTTTCAATTCTATCCTTATAAATTATATCTTCATAGATTCATGTCAAAACAATATTCAAAAAGGATTTTAAAATGCCATGTCTGCAAATTTCTATGATATTTTATCACAACAAATATATAAATATAAATATATTATGAGAAGGAAAGGGGAAATATTAATATGCAAATTGAGGTAGAAGAAAATCCTAAAAGAAATTTGAAGATAGAATATGGTAAACAGTCCTAATGGCTTTCTACAAGACGAATCAAACAATATTTGATCAATGTAAATGGCATTCAATTCTTTATGCTCATTGTTAGTAGAAGAATAAAAAATGAAATGTATATTTTAAGGAATTTATGCTGAATGCAGAATATATTGATTTGTCATTTGAAGAGAATAATTTGGAATTAAATCACCGTATCTCCTTCAATGAGAAGCATAGGATATGTTTGCAATCAGATTGGTTCAAAATTAGACTTAATTTAGAGATAATTTATAAAGGCATTTTCTAAGAAACAACTTGTTAATAAAATATTTGGGTTATTTCCTCTGAAATCCTTTCTTGTGTCGATTCATGTCTGGTACTTGGAACTTTATAGATAATATATCAAACATGGGTCGCCATAATATTTCTATCAGTTTTGACCTTAGTAAATCTATACTATGTCGTGCTCAATCCTAACTGACACGACGTTGAAAAGAACTATAGAGAGGAACGGGGAGGATTAATTATGTCACGATGTGGCTCATCTGTGTTGTCAGCTGAGTGCCTTCTAAATTATCTATATAATATAGGTATGTTATAATAAAACACCATATCCTGACCACGCTCCTAGATGTCAGAGCGCCATCTAGTGTAACAGTATTCAACTAAATATTCCCTGATATTTAGCCAACCCATTTCCTTAATAAATCAAGAAAATCCAACCACGAATGCGTTTCGGGCTGTTGGCACTCGTCAGTGTGGTGCTGGCTGTACCTCTATGACTGAAATAATTTGGTCCCAGAGGCTCATATATATGTGTATGTATATATGTATTGGTGTATGTAATTAAAAATACATATATTGAATCAAAATATCATTTATTTTACCAATATTTCAGTTGGATGAACGCCAACCGTTTTCAAAGTATTATAACATATTAATGTGTGAAAAAAGGGAATCTTGCGCCATCAGCAACTTTCAGTTGCACGATAAGGAGATGCCCTTTTTTCATCATTATGCACCTTAACCCAGTACAATATCACATTTGTACTATTTTTTTCATATTAATGTGTGTCTATTTATGGATTGCTATATTTTCGAATATTTATATGTGTGTACAGATTTGTGTGGTTAATGAGCCTTGCATTCAATAAGCTAACTCTTATATATATAAACTAACTAAATGTTGAGATAATTGTTAATTTATAAAATTCTAAAGAGATTCTCTTAATGAGTAGAAATCTCATTAGCCACACAAATAAATATATACAGACATAAATATATAAATAAGCGATTTACTTATTTGATATATATTCATTCGGCGCCACTTTATCACCGACCCGAAGCCGCTAGTTTGCGGCAACGGTGTCATTAAGTATGATATATTGTCCCCAAAGTGCAAACACCTAATCTATGAAGTATATTCCAACCTTGTGTTCATAATAATTGTGTTTATAAATAAATATAGATGGAAATTATGCCGGTAAGATATTTATCTACAAAATAAAGTTGGCCTTTCCCGTCAAAATATACGCTAGAAGTTAGCGCCATCTATCATCTAGTCTCCAGGTGGACGCTTCTCAGTTTGCCAAAGCTGGTGTTGTGGCTTTGTCACCGACCCGAGGCCGCTAGTTTACCGGTCAATAGATGGCGTCTATTCTCGACGTTTATTTTGACGGGAGAGGCGACCTTTACTTGTATAAAGGAAATACTATTTCGATATATATATAAACTAAATGTTCAGAAATTTCACATTATAGAATTCTGCAAGAATTCTATTATTCGATGTAAAGCTCATTTGCATACGAATTTATCGTTATGTGGACTGAAATTGTAGTGCTCGTTCCACATAAGTCAGTTGATATTTATTCTGTTAGATGAGATTTCTCATCATCAACGTACATTTTGATGATAGGGAGGTGCTTTTTCATTAAATAAATTCGCCGCTAGGAGGCCAAATCGGGTGGACGTGCGTCGCATCGCTCCTCGAATTCGGTAAATATTTAATTTAGATAGTTTTATAAGAATCTAAAACATTATATTGAATTATAACATTAAGTATAGTCGTTAACACGTTGCTTTATTATTATTATAGACATATTCTTCAAATTAAATGGACAAAGAAAAAAAAAATTTGCGTAAAAGTTAAAAAAAAAATACATGGATTTGCTGATAAGAACACTGACTGTAAAATTAGATGAAATCTATGAGTATTTTGACAATAAAGTCAAACAGAACCAAATAAAATTACAAAAAATGATCTTTCCTTTTTGTCCACAATAGTAAGGCAGACAAAAGATGATATTACGGCCTTGAAGGATATCAACAATCGGGACTTCGTGGATCAACTCTCTGTTCAAGTGTCTGACGTCCTTGATCAGAAACTGGACAAATTCAAGGGAGAACTCAAGACATTGAGACCCTCTTTTTCAGAGGTTTTGAAAACACAGACATCGAGAGATACTATAGAGAGTAACAAATTAGTGACAAATAATATTTAATTATAGCGCAGCCATTTGATGAAGGAAAAAATCAAGATGTACACCACGCTATTGTTGAAAAGATCAAAGTGTTAAGAGAGGAGAATAAGAAAGTTCGAATCAATAAAATTATAAATACCAAAAAATCAATTATTTTAAAAACGTCGGATGAGAAAAAATCTAACTTTCTAAAAGAGGAATTATGTAAATCAACCCAACTAACAAATATATGCAAAACATTTGTTCCGACCAAAAGAGATCCTACGATAATGGTTAAAAACGTTAGTAAAATCACCGAAGTAAATTCCTTCGAAGAAACAATCTAACAGCTCTACCCACAACATAGTTTTAAGAGTTTCTCCTAAGGTTTATCAAACCATTAGGAAATTAAACAATAAAATATTCACTGATTGTGAGCGCTGCGTTGTTGTAGATAAGATATTGGTAAAACAATGCCAGAAATGTCTGAAATTCATCCCCGCCCACAAAACGGCAGAATGCCCTAACACCCCAACATGCAGAACATGTGGAATCAGTGGAGTTCATGATTGCTCAGGAATTCCCAAATGCTTCAACTGTTCTCAAAATCCTAAGTATATAAACAGGCCCTCATCACACAGAGCTAATTAAGAGGAATGTCCTATGTATAAAACACAAATAGACAGAATAATCGAGAGAACAAGTTATTTCCCAACTGAACAATCAAGTAACTAACTAGTACAAGTCAAACAGGATAAAATGCAAGTTCCGTTGAGTAAATGTGTGCAACAAAATCTAAGAAAAAGTGTCACAGCATTAGATGAACTTCGAGCTTCTGTTCTGTCCAACCCTCCTGACATATTATTTATTCAAGAGCCTTATATTTTAGGGAATGAGGTTATATTCAATAATGACTCACAAATTGTTTACTCTAAAACTGATAAAAGAGTCTACACAGCAACGATTATTCTTAACAGTAGCATTAAATATACGACAATTGATAGATTCACTAATTCTTTTTGTACAACTATTGCTATACATTCAGAGAATTCACCCTAATAATCTCAGTATAATACTCACCTAATATTTATCAAAGAACCTTTGGAGATATTCGGGCTACAGCCAATAATCCTCTGTGGTGATTTTAACTCTCGACACCCTGTATGGTACGACCGAACAATTAACTCAAATGGTTACAAATTCCACTCTATTGTGGATGAATACCACTTGTTTATCCATAACCTTAAAACGCCTACATGTCGAAATGCCAGTATAATTGATTTAACAATATCAAACAAAAATTCTATAAAGCTGATACAGAATTGGAGCACATCAACTTTTACAAGTATTTCCGATCATGTTGCAATAACACATTCGACATTCGATATAATTATAGGGTGCAGAGAATTGGACGAAGATCAACCTGGAAATTCATTGAAAAGGATGCCAACTGGGAAAAATTTACTGAGGAGATATAATTTCAAAATTTACATAACTTGTCGAATGAAATAAATCAGGCATCTAATACTATGGATGTTGACAGGATCGTGATGAAACTTACGAACATAATTTATGAGGCAGCTTATTGGTCTCTGAAAATCAAATCAAACTCTTTCAAGCATATATCTAATATAAAGTGGTGGAATGGGAATCTTGAAAAAATGAAAAATGATTTTCATTATATTAGAAACCTATACTATCGGCATAGAGTCATCAATAAAATAACCTTCAAATTTGCAAGAAACAAATACATTAACGCTATCGAAAGAGCTAAGAAAAAAAGTTGGAGAATATTCATTGAAGAAAATGAATCAAACAACCCATTTGGAAACGCCCATAAAATTTTTAAATCTCTGAGATCATCCAACAACAATATAGGACTTCCAATGATCGATAATATACAGAATATTTTAAAGAAAGAAAAAATTAAAAGTCTCTTGAATGATTTATTTCCAGATGATGATGTACATTCAGATAAAGAGGAACATGTTATTATTAGAAACTATAAACCTGAATATAAAAACAAAAATAACATTTTCATAGAAATAAAAGATTTTGAAAATATTATTTCAAAATTAAATATCAAGAAAGCACCAGGTCCAGATTTTATCAGCAATAATATGATCAAACATGCAGGTGCACTTTTAATCCCGATTTCACAACAAATATTCAACAAATGCATTGAATTATGTTACTATCCGGATATAAGGAAAGACTCTACTGTAAAGATCATTCCAAAACCTAATAAAATAAACTATGAAACAAGCAAAAGCTATAGACCAATATCATTGACGTCAAACATTTCTATAATTTTTGAAAACATAATTAAAAACAAAATCAATAAATATTATGAAGAGAACAATCTAATGAGTCCAAGGCAACACGGATTTACTAAACATAAATCAACGAACAGTGCAATGGAAGATTTGATGGAAACCATACTGAAACACAGGAAAGGAGAACTGACTTCTTTGATTACAGTGGATATATCAGGCGCATTCGACAACGCATGGTGGCCAGCAATTATTAGAAGACTCGATTTGGATAACACTCCCTTCAAACTAATAAGAATTATACAATATTTTATTTAAGCAGTGAAAGAAGGGCACATTTTTCATATGAAGAAACAAAAATGTTACAAAATAGCTGACAAAAGGATGCCCTCAAGGCGGTCCTTTATCCCCAATATTATGAAATATTTTGTTAAACGACTTGCTGAGGAGTTTCAAACATCCGAACGCAGAAATAATTTGCTACGCAGACGACGTTTCCATCATTTGCTGGAGCAAGTCTGTCGAGGACCTCAAAATATTAAGCGAATGTATTCTATGCTACGTGATCCAATAGTATAATAGGAATAAATTATCAATAAGCCCAGAGAAAACGAATTTACTTTACTTACATAATAAACCTAAAGTTCCAATTGAAATACCGAATATTATTTTAAACCCAGTAGATCAAGTTAAGATATTAGGCATAAAATTCTCAAATCATAGAATAAAAAAAAATATTATTTTTTTCCCACATATCAACGACATTCTGTGTAGGATCGTAAGAATGAAAAAATTTGTTTTCACTTTGTGGAAAGATGTCGGGAATAAATACTAAAAAAAGAATAATTTTGTATAAAACAATTATCAGGCCAGTTCTTACATATGGTTCAGAAATATGGTATAAATTTATAAATAAGCGATGCAAAGAAAAACTAAATTCTACTCAATATCAAATTCTTCTTTGGGCGATCAGAGACTACAAAACTACATCTTCCAACTGTGTCCATAGTCTTGCGAACATCCCCCTTCTCACAGATTATATTGAATCTAAAATAATTAAATATGATTTGGCTCATCTTTCGATGGTGGATCAAAATGCTTTTAGACCGCATTCTCCGAGTATAATTGGTTCATTTTAAGTGCAAAAATGGATGAATTATTTCTAAAAACAAATGAAACATTCCAAAGCTTTTTCCCGTTTGGAATTCCAACATTTTTCCGTTCGAATTTTTATAATGCTCAGTTTACAACAAACCATGGAAATTTTAAGGGATTTTTATCAAAAATTGGAGCGGTTGAAGACTCTAGCTGTCATTGTGGCAACGAATTCCAGGATTCAAGACACCTACTGCTGGAATGCCCACTTTTTTCTAACGCCAGACAAAAGACAATAAATAATGTTGTAGATCTATATCAATTTATGAATAGCAGAGAGAATTATCATAGGTTTAACTATTTTTGTAAATATACTTATTATTGTCTTTCGGGCCTGAAAGGTTCAGGTTCCTAATATATATATATTTTTTTCTCTTTTTATTTTTAATTTATTTTCTTGTATAATATGTTTATAACTGTTTCTGTTTAAAAAAAATGTAAATCGACGCAATTATCCCTAGCCGGGATATCGCGTTTTGTGTGTTGAAATAAAATGAATCATTGAGATTTGTGTTCAAAATGTTGTAAACGTTGTATGATCGTTGAGGTTTGAGTGTAAAATGTTGTGTATCAGATTTAATTGTATGATAATTAATGTGCAATGTCTAACAAGCACAAGTAAAGTTCCAACTACAGGATCAAAGTTGCAAGAAATCATCGTATGAGACGGCTCTACGAGAGTTCTGCAGCCCAAGCACATACTACATTTAAAATTCTTTAAACAAAAAAAAATCTTCAAAAAATTAGTTTATGGAAACATTCTCAAGTTTTAAACTTTTTATCAGGCCCTCCAGGAGAAACTATTTCAAATATGATTCTTTGAAGACAACGAATTGTTCGAGCGAAGTTGCCGAACTTATTTTGTAATCTCGCAAAGAAAATTATCTTCTGAGCCATGAAATTTTTATTGATCTTCAAACCTTCAAATTAAAAGAGTAAATTCTTTATATAATCCTCCCGTTATTATAATATCTAGATATTTTAATTAATTAATTAACATGATCATTTTTTTTCAAAAATAATCAACCGATATTTTTAATTAAAGACAATACGTTGTTGGGCGTGGAAAAGTCTCAGAAGGTTCCGAGCGTCTTATCACATCACCCAACATGACATCGCGCACGAAATCTTGCCTCTTATCCAATGATAATAAGACCCACTTTGTCTAAAGACCCACTAACTTTATTACTTGATAATACTGTTAAAAGAGTAAAAAAATGAAATTGTATTGGGATCAAGTGGATAAATTAAAATAAAGGCATATTCTGATCGTGCAATTAAAAGTTCCTGATAGCTTGTGCCATCTGTCGGAATAAATATCAACTATACATTGATTTTTAGTTATTTTAGAATTGGTCAAATAGTCATTATTTATTAATCAAGCAAAGCTAACCACGTAACGTTTCGGGCTGTTGGCCCTCATGAGTCTGGTGAAAGTTGTACATTAACGGCAAAAAAAAAAACTGGTCATTCAGGCATCCTAAACATTATTTGGTCGATTCTGAAATAATTTAAAGTCAACGAATAGTTTATATTCATTCTTTCAAAGAACAAAAGCCATCAGCAAATTTTAGTCGCAAAATCAGGAGATGCCTTTTTCTTAATTTATCCATATGATCCCAGTAAAATTTAACTTTTGTACAGCGGGTTTTTATGAAGTATACTTAGTAGCAGAGGATCTGTAATCTACTGATTTGATCAGCAGCGGTCTTTCTCAATGGTTAGTCTCGGGGCCACGGGGTACAACTTGAGATTCAATCTGGAATAGCCGCTAGGAAATATTTGACAATTGATCAATCAACTAAATTCTGATTGGTTGCTTAAGGTTTTCTGACAGGAGAGAAGTAAGCGTGTAAATAATTTGGACATCATATATAGCCATAAATGATATCAGAATATTCAAATGTTCAAGCCCATAATGATGGATCCTTGTGGCAACAGGAGGTGCTGAATAAAAATTACTCTATTTATAAAATTAACAAAATCTGGGATTTTTTGGGATAGAGTTTTGTTTGAAAAAGCAATGTATGTTGACGCAAGTCTAAAAACATAATATATCCCGTAATGAATGAAATAGAGCTAATTGCGCAAAAGTGTAAAGCATAACTTAAAGAGGAAAGATTCATGAAATATCAGATTATTTGAATAAAAAAAGTTAAACAGAATTTTATAAAGAATATTGCTTTCTAAAACGGCATTTAAAAATATGAGGATATCATGCAGTCCGAATGAAATTAATCATATATTTGATGTGTCAAAGTCAATATTCTAGATACAAGAAAATAGGATGAAAGAAAATAGAAATATTGGAAGCCATGAGAATATAACTTTAAAGATGTATGAGAGACGTAGTTTAAATACATCAGTGGGGGAACAGTTCCTAAGAAATGAATTATAAGTAGAGCTGAAATAGAATCGAACTCTAAATTCAGATTATAAAGGTCCCTAGATAAGGCTCTCCATTATAAAAATCTGCTTGCTACGTAATGTTTGTGAGCGTAAAGGTGTGTAGAAGTCGAAGCTTAGAAATAAATGAATAACCGGATAGGCTCGAGAAATATCGACCAAATGACCACATAACTGTCTGATAGAACATGGGGGTTTTCACCATGGCTTATAAGGCGTTAACAGAATACTATATACTAGGTAAGACTCATATAAATAATATATATGCAAGATTGAGATAGTATGGTATTCATTTAGAAAAAGGGGCACCTCTTCCGCTGAAAATGCATTAAAACAATGCACTTGTTATTTACTTTATATATAACGTACATGGTATCATAAAAAATGGCCCAACCTTTGACAAATCGAAATATAAATTCCATCTGTATACCATCTTCAAGGATGAACCTCATTATTACAGTTGCGGCTTCACTTGATATTCATTTAGCAAAAGGGGCACTTCTCCCGCTGAAAATGCTTCTAAATAATGCGCCTTTTATTAACTTTATATATAACGTACATGTTGCCATAAAAAAACAATGGTTGCCTGTAAAGTCGGTTTTACGGGCGAAGATTTTACGTGACAACGGTAGAATATTTATTGATATGAATATAATTAAATTGCACAATAGGAACAAGGAATTGAATGAAAATAAGAATTGCACAAATTTTAACTATAGAAATATATTTTGTTTACTAAAACATTGTACATGTAAACTTAAACTTAACCAATTCCTATTTGAGGGATTTTGTTGAGGATAGGACGATGATAGGACTTGCATAAATGGAAGGCGCGGTGAGACCAAACGTTCACTGATAGGATCCAGAGGCGGTAGACCTGGAGGTATGTCAGGATATGAGAAGCCGTTGACCTTTGCGAGAGTAGGAAGCTTACGCTTATTCAGTGATTGTCTACAGGTGTTGCAAGACTTTGTATAATCCTCCTTGCGTAGCTGCCGATTTTCCTTAACGTACCAATCCGAGATTACCTTCAGTTGTAGTGCAGTGATGGTTTTAAGGTCATTCTTGAACCACAATCTGTCACAAACCGAGCAAGCATGGCCAAAATCGTTGTCCAGGAAAGTAGATTGAAATCTCCGTATTGACGATGACCATTTGGTATACCAGGTGGATTGTTCCAGTTGTATTGCTGTTTGGCTTGAAGAAGTAGTCGGTTGTACATCAGTCCGAGAAGATGCTGCTCTACGTTGTCGGAATGCACGTTGCCGTTGAGCGTTAGTTAGGGGAACGCTCGTTCTCTCCTCCACGACAGGAACGCTTGTTCTCTCCACCACAGAACAAGACGTTGAAGCAGGTGACTCTGACGTACCGCTGGTGAGGGCTATGTTAGCAGATTTACGTAGCTTGAACCTGCGTTGCCTCTCCGCAGCCGCTTTTGCAAAGGCTCTTACTTGTTCAGGAGTTCTGGTCAATGCTTTTCGTAGTCTGTACTCACGTTGTCGCTGAGCATTTGTTCTGGCGGTAGAGGTGGTGTGTGGAACAACGAAAGGTACTGCAGACGTTGACGGCACGATATCCTCGGGCTCCATTGAAGTACTGGAAGTTGAAGGCACCGTTTCCATTGTTTTGAGAGTGGTGATTCCTGTTGAACATTTGAAATTGAATGGATGAATTTTTAATTTTAAAGAATCAATTTGAAAATCAAAACACTTATTCAGATCGAAGGTTCAAATTTTTGCTAAATAAATTTGAAACTATTTAAAATTTGTAAAATAATAATTAATTAATTAATTAATTTTAAACTAATAATTTACTTAACACTATCAACATTTATCAATAGTATGACATAACCTATAAACTCAGTTTCTCAACTTTTGTGTCAATCTAACAATTAATCAATCAATCATAGTTTACGATAATGAAATATCAGTGTACAATTAATTACCTTTATTGTTGTAGTTGTTGTAAATGACGAATCTAAGCACTCCACATTTTCACTACAGACACAGCTGACGATACTTTAACCACACGTGTGAACTTGTATTATGACGCTTTCTTGTTTTTCCAACGCCAAGAACGTTCGAGAAAGACAAAGACAGAGACAAGCATCGCGCGCAGCGCAGCACTCTCGTTCGGTGACTCATCGTAACGTTACCGGGCGTTACACTTTTTCATAAGTGACTCCCAGCCGCAACCTAATTTAAGACGTTGTCACGTCAAAAATGCCTCAACCTTTGACAAATTGAAATACAAATTCCATCTGTATACCATCTTCAAGGATGAACCACATTATTATAGTTGCGGCTTCTGTTTCCTACTGGTCTCATAGGGTGAATGCAATATTAGCCGAGCTCGCACTGGTGACGGCCGACAACATAGTATGTGCAGGTTGGAATTAAAGTTTCTCAACCTGGAATGTTGGAGTTTCCTAAATCATCAGATGTATATAGCGGTTATAGCAAAATACTTTTTTTGGTTTAATGTATTTATATAAAGGTATAACATTTATTCTGCTCTGACACTGTTTACATTTCCTATATATATGGCACCTTATTGGATTTTATTGATATGCATATCTATTCGACAAGTTTCAATCGAAATATATTTCGTAATTTTTATATAATTAATTTCTCCGAGTAATTAGGCATGGAGGTACAAGGTTGTCGTACATACCTAGCATTAAGAAATCAAAGTATTTTAATGGAGTAAAATTGCTATAAGATGTACATCCATGGTCAACACTTAAGGAAATTTCATATTTTGATTTCGCCAATCTTCTGTTGTTTTAAAGGAGAGAGAAGCAATTTTGTTCAAAATTGGTCATCTCGTGTGTCTTTAATGATTGTTACTGTGTATCAAATATCTCTCAGAAGTTATTGTCTCAATCCCGATATACATGCTGAAAGGTACAACTTCCTCAAATTTTGTTCAAGAGTAAATATCTTTTTCGACATATAATAAATATATTAGCATCATAACTACGTAATTATATAAAGTATATTATAATAACTAGCGGATGTACCCGGCTTCGCCCGGGGTTTTACCCGAGTAAAGGTTTGTCCAACGAACATTTTTTAAAACAATTATCTATAAACTTATATAAAAAATAATAGATATATTTTGATAATTTGAAACTCGTAAATTCGAATCTCTCGATAAAGTGAACATTTTTCCCGGTCCCTGTGTGCCGTGTCATCCTGAATTTTGTCTTTCCTAATTTTCTACATTACAAAATCATCCTTTTATCTAGTGAATATTTTTTCCCGGTCCCTTGAAAAATACTCGATAAGTTGAATAAAATCAATATTAATTGGTTCCCTCGGTAATTGGAAGTTAAAGGAATAGTATCTTCGCCTTGGAATTGTATGATTATTCTTTTCTCAAATAAATTGCCGTGTCATCCTGAGATAATCTTACTCTTGATAAATAATATTTAAGATAACAAACTTAGAAAACTTGTTATCATCGTCACAATGGGGGCGCTGCTTGCGAGTTAAATCTACAAATCTGCAAATAACTCTAAGGATATTCAAGATATTCATGAAATTATTTTTCAAAAACCTTCCCGGTGATATACCTAATAATATCCCAAAATTTCACGGCGATTGGATGTATGGGTTTTGAATCTATAGAGTACAGACAAACAGACAGACATTCAATTTTATATATATAGATTTGACATTATAAATATTTTTAAAAACATCGTAAATATTTCAACAATATTATCACCCCAACAATTTCGAAGAATAAATAAAGAGATAATTATATAAAGGTATAACATTTATTCTGCCCTGCAAATCAATATATTTTTAAAAATAAGAGCCTAAATTAGATATTAAAATTTAAATCAAATTGTATTTTTATTTTATTTTCGAATAAATATAAAATCCATCATATATTGAATTTGTGCTAATTCAATTAATATAGAGGACTCAATAATATTCATTCTTATTTAGAGAGAATACAAAAAAAACACATTTTTAATAATTATGATATTAAATTACGGTATGAAAAATATAATGCAATATGGAAATATTAGTAAATTAAATTTTATTGCCATCTATCGTTAAAATTTTACACAAATAAATTTACTGGCAATGCGTTTCTTTTAGATATTATCAAATATTATCTCTACAGACCTTACTGCAATGATATGAGTTATTGAACGAGAGGGATTGGCTCATCAGTAGTGAACCCTCTCAGCGGTTTCGCCAAATTAATCTCTAGACCGCTCTACTATTGTATTGGACTGGTTTTGTTATATACCCTGCATTTTCTATGGAAGGCAGCTTAGGGGTGTTTAGTGAACTATGGACATAAGCTTATAGGTCTGTAGAGGTACATACATATAATTTCAAGGTATTGCATGCCTTCCATAGAAAATGCAGGGTATATAAAAAAAACAATCCAATACAATAGTAGAGCGGTCTAGAGATTAATTTGGCGAAACCGCTGAGAGGGTTCACTACTGATGAGCCAAGCCCTCTCGTTCAATAACTCATATCATTGCAGTAAGGTCTGTAGAGATAATATTTGATGATATCTAAAAGAAACGCATTGCCAGTAAATTTATTTGTGTAAAATATGGAAATATAATTATTTTTTCGTCTGGAAATAATTTGAGGATATACTCTCGAAACTGCATGAAAATAGAATGTTGAGAGCTACAAGAACTGTCTGACAACACGACGTACGTCTGCACCGTGTCAACTCAGAAACGGTTTGGAGTTGAGGATTACTCTTCGGAGCGATTATTCCTGACCTGAAAGAAGAAGAAAATCTATATTTTATCTTTATATCCCGAATATTCTTGTAGTAACAAGACAAAGCAATCATTCATACAGATACATCAGAGGTGCAAGTCGCGAGTGCGGCTTCCCCACTTCAGCCACTTCCAAAAAAACTTATTTATGATGGAAATATTATATTATGTAATTCTGACAAATATTCTTAAAAACATAAAGCGCTTGAATGTGCTAAATACATTATAACAAATTGAAGAACACCCAATAAATTATATATATATAAGTCACTAATATTCACATAATCGATGTACTTTATGATTGCTAGCTATACATAGAATGTTTGTAAAAGTTTGAGTTTTTAAAGGAACAGTGTTTCAATTAATTCTGTCATAACTTCCACTCGCGATATCAAGTTTTGGATTGAATTGTCAGTTGTTACAGCAGATTCCACATCTTGAATAGAGGGCAAAGGTTTAACTTGATTTGAAAACTTGATTATTCTTCACAAATAGCAAGTACTTGTAATTTATTAACCTGTTATGTACGTTTCTATGCAACGTTTTATTGCTAACGCATGTCGAATGAATTGTTTCTCCCGTGCAATGAACACACACGGCCGTGCTGACACTTGGTGTACCGTATCTATCGGCTGATTAAGTAAGCTGTTATATCTAACATCATTTATGTTCGAACATCAAGTGTTGGTTGGAGGTTTGGTTGTAGTGACATAACCATTCCCCTGTGTGTCACTGTAACGTCGGTATGTGATAGCTAACTGTAACCTCACTCAGTTCATTCGGTTATCAGGAGGGTTTAACGTTGGGAACAATAGAATTTCCTCCATATTTTAATGAAGAAAATTTCGGCTATCATCATGTATAATGCTAAGTACATCGTTCAAAATAAATTCTGCCGTTTATGCCGAAATATCAATTTATCACAACAAAAGCCACATATTTAATTATTGCTAAAGAGGAAAATTGTAATATCCATATTTTATAAATTCAAATTATAATAGAATTATAAACAAAAGAATTGAATATATTCTGATCTTATGATTGCATATAAAAATGAGGATATATATCTCTTCCTGAAATTTTTACAATAAAACCTTACAAACGAAACTGGCTCAATCGATCGTGACCCAACACAAGAACTTTTATTTATCGAAATATTGGTTTTTATTAATAAATAATTAGAGTGAAGCCAATATTCTCTTTCGACCATTTGTAAATATAAATTGGGCAAAAAGATTTATTTATAAAATTTCTATTCATATATATCTTTCAAAAGTTAAACATAAATTTTGAAACTATCAAAAACAATATATAATAATTAAAATAGTTTTTTAAAGGCATTTTTTTAAAATATGGTAGAAAAAGAGAAAATAAATATTTCGGCTTTCACCATGAAACAATATGACCCAATATATGAGTCAAATAAAAGCGCCATATGTTCCACTAAATATTTTGCCTCTTCTCTCAATATAAGATTATCGTCTCCCGCCGCTTTCATTTTGACTCATATTGATCTAATTGTACGAAGGCGGGAGCTAGGAATATTTAAGTTTACCTTATTAAGGAATTTTTAATAAAATTCTATTTAATTTCTATATAGTCAAAGTAGTAATAAATTTTAAAATTTACAAATATATTAATGACCATAATATATATTTTAAAATATATTGATTTCATTTTTTATTAATATTATTTTTCTAAAAATATCCTCACAATACCCTCTCATATATAAAAAGTCATAAAAAGATGTTCGCCAACTTTTGCTAAGTTGGTCAGGCGTGAACACAGGTGGAGAAACGATCAAATCAGGATATAGAGCAACTCGATCAAATCTATATCTAGGACTGGGGAATGTAAAATAGAATTAAATGAGTTGGGAATAGTTGCAATGAGTTTCTTTAGTTAAATAAA
>CP092866.1:1224484-1367561 GCA_030710605.1 Cordylochernes scorpioides | reverse complement strand
GACTGTTGAATTATTGTGTCGATTGAATTGAAGAAGTGAGAGTGTTAATTTATTCATTTCTCATTGTGTACCAAGATGAAGAACTGAGCTGAAATATAAAGAAGCGTTTATAAATACAATTTAAATAAATGATCCATGGAGTCACATTGTCCCATAGTTGTACCTGTCGATAGATGGCGCTGAGGTATCAATGATGAGCCACACAGACCCTGCCAATATATCGTTCTACCCTACAGGGAATGTTGAATGTTAACATTTTAATAAATATATAATATTTAGCCAAATAATATTCAATTTTAAATATTTCAAACATTTCAACTATAGGTTTGCGTATAAATATAAAATAAAAAGTTAATTTGAAGGAAAATTAAATGTAAAAAAGGAAATAAATATTTTTGCAAATATTTTACCCTCATATGTAATTTAGTTTCAAATAAACCCGTAGTATTAATATAACCTCTATCTATTATACAAAATTGTTTTTGGCCCCTGACTTTTCTTTTTATAATTGTGGAGCAAATATTTCTTGAGGGCCAGATGAAAATATTTTTAATATCTTGTAGAAATACTTGTGCTATCTGCATATTTCCAATTATCTCAAACAAAATATTCTCAACTCCACGTGAATCACATTGTTATTTTTTCTCAGTATGAAGAGAAGGTATATGAACGTAAAAATAAAAATAAATGTATATAAAGAAATGTATATATATAAATACATTTATTTTATTTGTTATCAGTTATTTGTGGATATATATATATATCCACAAATAACTCGACAAGACTTATAATATAGAAATAAGATTAATTCATAAGCTTCGATTGTATTCGGTATCCTTTGATCTTGCAGTATCTGACCAGATATTGATCTTCTGCAACAGCTTGGTCAATTTCAGAATGACCGTTTGGTTGTTTTTACTTGTTAGGATCTTTTGGGGAAACTTTCTAAACTATGTTCGTCCTTTTCAGCAGGTGTATTTTTAATGAGATTCTACACTCGATTCTTCGAAGTACAGTTCTAAAATTTGAGCTGTTTGTTTTATCAGAGTGATATACTATTGAATATTTATATATTATATATATGAGGGAAAAATATATATAATTGAATGTTTAAAATATAATTTTTTATAAAATCAATATATTAAAAATATATAAAATAAATATATTTAAAATAGAATAATTCTATATAAAATATATTAATTATGGAGAAATATAATTATATTCTAACTAATGTTAATAATAAATTCCAATATTTCTATGTTCTACAGTCAATGAATATTCAATGATATTTTAACTGAAATAACTTCGTTAAAATTCCTTATTTTCTAAGTATGACCAGAACTTTGCACTCAGCTATCTACAAGTTCGTTATATTTTTCCATTATAAAATAACGAGTTTGTGAATTCTATTTTAATACTAAGTTGTTAAAACTGTTTTTCATAGTTAAAACAAAGTTATTACGAAATTACATTTCTGATGTAGGCGTATAGGAAAAAAACATATGAATTATATTCCTTCATGTGATTTGAATAGAATTTCATTAATATTTCCGTAAGAAATGCGTCAATTAGAGAATTCACATTTTGTATAGCACTAGAAACATTTATATACAGACGATAACTTAAGTATAAAGAAAAATGTATATATTAAAAATAATTTATTCAAATTGCTTTGAAATATTAATAATTTGATATTTGATTCTATAGAAATAATTAGAAGCAAAATGTTTTACTTTTAATAAAATTAATTCGAATTAGTTCAACTGAAAACCTTTTATGAGCCGATTTTATAACTGAAATATTCTGAAATAGTTGTTGTATTCACTTCTAATTCGTAATCCTGGTATTTCATTCAGCTTTAAATTAACTTTTATGATTGAAATATCATATCTTATTAACAAATATATTATCCAAACTTGAACAGCCCTCTTTCAAATATTTCCGCATTTTAACTATAAAAATTATTATATTCTTTAGATTATAAAAAAGCATATATTAGATCGAATAAAAAGATGTATTTGCCTATATTCCGGTTAGTTGAGCGCCAACCTTTGTTAAGGCATTACATTTTGTATTATTTCTTTTAAACAAACTCAGTACCATATAGAGTAAATAGATTACAATTAGAACACTTAAACATTACGGTTTTAACTGTTTTGAAAATAGAGCAATCCATACTTAATTCATTAGATAATAAAAGGCATATATTCAAATCCAATATATGCCTTTTATTATCTAAGGTTTTAACTGTATCTAATAAACTATTTTTTTCACTTTGTGTAGCGTTCTCACGAAATTCTGGCCTTAACTACCCGTTTCATGATTTTTCAAGATGCCCTAATGACCAATTTTTTGGTCGTTGAGGTACAGCTTGCACCACGCTGATGAGGGCCAACAGCCCGAAACGCGTCCGTGGTTAGCTTTTCTTGATTAATCAAGAATGGGTATTTGGCCAATTCTGGAATAATTAAAAATCAACGAGAATAGTTGATATTTATTCCGATAGATGGCGCAATCCATCAGCAACTTTCAGTTGCACGATAAGGAGATGCCTTTTTCTTAATTAACTAATAAACTATGTGGCGCTGAAGTTGTTTTTACAGAATGTAAAGCCTTGACAAAGGTTGGATTTCAGCCAATCGAAATATTAGAAAAGGAACATTCTTTTTCAGTCCAATATATGCCTTTTTATTATCTAAATATTCAAATTTTAATGTGTCTATTTTCAAATAAAATTCCATATTTGTGTATTATTTTATATATGATACTTAATCCTTGCATCGCCTGTATCTGTTACGGTAAAAATACAAAATGATATATATAAATATATATATATTTAAGTGTTTTTTTTTTAAATCGATCCTTGAAACAAATGAAAATGCTTCTATAAATATATTAGTCTATCCTTAAGGCTTATTTATTTCAGTGGTGACAATAGTAGATCCTTGATACACCACGCTCAAAGCCCTCCGTAATGCCAAAGTTTGGCAATTAAAAAAATAATAATTTGAAAAAAAAAAATATTATTTCGATGAATATATATAATAATAAAAAAATAGTTATTTTTTTGATAAGATATCTTGATATAATTTAATTAGGAGAAAACATAAAGTTTTAATTTGACCAACGTATTCTATACAATTGTATTTATATTTTATTCTCTGCCTATACTTATATAGAGATAATGATTCAACTTTATTAGGATATATTGTTTTTATACATATAGGTTTTAAATTTATGATATTTTTATGCTTATATATTATGCACTTTATGGTTTTTTGAAAATGTAAATGTATTTTTTAAATATTTATTTTACTCTGAAAATACAAAGTGTTTTGTAATTTTGCATAGATACTTTAAACACACCGAGTTAAATAGTTTAATACTTGGTTATACTGAATACTATTTATTTTTCTGTGTACTGTTTGACTAGTGTATTCGAACCTTATATTCACTGGAGAGGTTCCTATGTAAATATTTAATACCTTGTACATACTCGCGGGATATCAGCACTACGCATAGTTTCACCGTGTTTGAAATTGTTCATATAGTTTTATTACTCTAGGTATGTTGTTTGTGATAACTCTATATATATTTTATCATAAGTTATTGCATTTTCAATTGTATATGCGCTTTTATTCAAAGTGTACGAATCTTATACGTGTTTCATATTACGGTATAATAGAAATAGTTAAAATGAGCAAATATTTTTAAAATATTTATATTTTAATATAATATAATCATAATATAATATATAAATAATAATATATATGATAATATCAGAGAGGAGCTTTCAGAGCTTTTCTTCCACTAAAGATACATTAATATGATTTGCCTTCATAATTTTCTTTATAGAAAAACGGTCTCATCATATATATCTGGCTTCTTCATGCACTCTTATATAAACATTATTATAACTTTAAAGCCAATAACCTTTACATTTTATTGAAGAAATGAAATCACAAATGTATTTCTCTCTACTGTCCTTACTGCGATGGAAAAATATATTGAGGGGCTTGGCTCATCAGTGGTGAACTCAATTTTCTTTTTTTTTTTTTTGGTGTCGCCAATTTAATCTATCAGACCGCTTCTTATAATTCTAATACTGTATTAGATGCTACACTGAAGGGTGGGATTATAGAAATGGTATTTAATAAATCTATGGACATAAGCTTTCAGAACAGTGGAGTTACCTCTAATTACACAGGTCTACAAAAAAAACTTTTTTTTTTTGCACAAGAGAACCTGATGGTGTTTCCAGTGTAACTTTTCATGCTGAACTCAAAAATCTAATCAGAAATTTCCCATCACCCATGGGTTTTGCGTGACGGTCTTTTTTTAGTATTGGGATAAATACATGCATCCAACATGAAAGAGACTTACGAAAACATGAAACTGCTTTTGAATAAGATAGAATATGAAAGATACGGTTGGAAAATATGCAGCGATTTGAAAGTCGTTGCTCTCTTGCGTGGATTACAGCTTGGATATACAAATTTTTGTTGTTTTCTGTGTGAGTAGAATAGCAGAGATAGGGAAAGGCATTACATAAAAAAAATCTGGCAAAACCGTAAAATCTTTACTCCAGGATATAAAAATATTGCAAATCTACCCCTGATCGATTCAGAAAATATTTACTTACCACCATTACATATTAAACTGGGATTAATGAAGAACTTTGACAAGGCAATGGATCGAAATATGCCAGTGGATTTGCCTACCTAAAACAAAAATTTCTAGTATAAGTGAAGCGAAGATTAAAGAAGGAAATTTTCGTTGGACCTCAGATTCGAGAATTGCAGCAGGATGGAAATTTTCAAAATAGTTTGAATGAAGTTGAAGCAGCAGCATGGAATTCCTTTAGAAACGTTTGCAAAAACTTCTTAGGAAGTGTCAAGGTTGAAAATTACCGAGACATAGTTAATGATCTGTTGCTTTCCTACAAGGCACTGGGATGTAACATGTCCCTCAAGATCCATTTCCTGCATTCACATCTAGATTTCTTTCCAGACAATCTTGGCGCAGTTAGCGATGAGCATGGTGAGAGGTTTCATCAAGCTATATCAAGCATGGAGAAGCGGTACCAAGGTAAATGGAGTCCCGCTATGCTTGCCGACGACTGCTGGGCACTCAAGAGGGATCTACCACAAGCAAAGTATAGAATAAAATCCACTGTCACTGCTTTTCAATAATAAATATGTTTCGTTCATATATGCCTATATATTAACAATATTTCCAAATTCAAGTAGGTGTATCTCAGAAATATTGTGTAATAGAAAAAAACTTATGGTATATTTGGATTCAGGACATGTAGATAAGATGCTATTTCTTTGTGGACAAAGAAAAATATTTTTTGATAAACCAGTTACGTGACATTGTTTGCAATTTTTAGTGTATTTATCCCAATACTAAAAAAAGACCGTCACGCAAAAACCATACGTGATGGGAATTTTCTGATTAGATTTTTGAGTTCAGCATGAAAAGCTACACTAGAAACATAATCAGGTTCTCTTGTGCAAAAATCTTGTTGACCAGTGTTACATATAAATATATACATTGCGATATGGAATATGATGCAAAAGATGGTTTGGAATAATGGTGCTTTGATAGTAAATATGGAACGGACACACCATTAACATATAAACCTATATATATGTATATATGCATTTTATATTGACATTTAAAAAAACAGACTTATATTATAGAAAATAAATTTGAAAATTTTGTAAGTCGTGTTTGATGGTTTTACAATTTTAAAAAATAATATATGATTATTATAAATTACTTTATATTAAAATCAATAGCAATATTCAATTTCACAATACTTATAATACATCTCACATATTCAAAAAATAAATATAAATATATAATTTGATAATATTTCGAATTAAATATTGATTGCTTATTCATAGAGATATACTCAGGATTAGTTATTAAATAAATAGAACACCAATATCGGTGTAATTTTAGAGACAGACGAAACAAAAAAGACAAACGATGAGGATAATATTATCAGAAGATAAAGGAAATTTAGAGCTACAAAGACGTCGCTGTCATACTATTTATCATTGGTGACAATACAATACCCCCCTTCCCATGCAAGGTCATTTTTTTCCTACGCCATTCATAGCATCAGCGTTTCAGAACTTTTTTTTCCCTTATTAATGAAACCCTTTACTTGAAGATTCCATAATTTATAAAGAATTTCTACCCTTTCACACAAGACCTTATAGGAAAGTTACTTTCTATTCTGAGGTAATAAATTTCTATCCAATTTATTTTATTGGAAGAATCATTTATATTAGGAGCAAAACATATTTTTGGAACTAATTAATCTTTCTTAGGAGTGAAATGATATTTTCGAAATCTTGTAAATAAACAATAGGGCGGATTTTTATTATAATAAAATATTCATTTTGCTAGTTGAAACTATTGTTTACAAAATAAAATTGTTCTAAATACCTTTTTTTCATAATCAAACGATATTTAATTTAAGAAAAGGCATTTCCTGATTGACAACTAGATGTTAATAATGACTTGCGCAATGAATAAATATAATTATTGCTGATTTTTAATTATTACAAAATTTGTCAATGTATATATTGAGAATATTTAATTCAATAATGATGAAGGAATTCGAGAAAGTTTAAATGTTTAAAACTGTTGCGATCCACAAAAGCAACCTTTATGCAAATTTAAACTGATATCTAATTAGATATTATTCACTAACTGGGTGAAACTCAATGCTATAAATAAAATTTTCTTTTACTATTCAAGCCTACTAACAGAAAGAGGGCTATTCTTTTAATATACATATGTAAAAGATTCAAAAATATTCCAAAGGTTTAATCTTTTTTATAAAGAGATGTAAGAGAGGGAGAGAGATAATAAAAACAACTCAAACAATGAACACAATTTATAAAGAATACACTATCAAGTGAATAGGTAGGAATTTTCTCTCATATCGAATAAGACAAAATTATTTACTTTAGGTATGTTTTGGCTTATGGGAAGTGAAATAATGCATTGTGGATTCAATGTAAAATTCCTGTTATCGGGAAGGCTGAAAAAAGGTGTGCTGGTAATCACATTATATCCAGGCGATTCAATTCACTGAACAACACTGTGGCCGAATCCTTTAATTTACCTTTTATCTCGCAGCCTCCCATTACATTTATAAAGCCGTCCATTATCAATTCTCCAGCCTACTTGTTTACCTTTAGAAATTTAATTTAGATAAAGCGTTGGTCGATAATGCAAATTCAAAATTTTATTACCCCTAAATATACCCTCTGGAGTAATAAATGTATTTATAACGATTTTTGATATATCGCAAATTGAATTTTCATGCTAAACAGAAATATATTGTATAATCACAAAATAATTCCCTCACAACTTAATATTGAACAATTAGAGATTGACTTTTAGCTAGATATATTGAATATTCATTGATCTTTATAAATCATAATATATATCATGGTAAATGATCTATATGGATTTAATGAAAATATGAATGTATTGGTGTATTTAACTATTAACTAGGAGTCTCAATAAATGTTTTTCTTTTAATATTTTTAATAATCCATATCAATTTAATCAGTATAAAAAATTAATTCAGGATTTATAAAAATATGTTTTGCATAGAAAGAAAGTCTAAAATAGCTACATTATGTGTACATTATGTGATTTAATAAGCATAAACGGCTGTCTGTAGATTTTTGAGGAAGCCGACTACTATGCTGTAACCACAGTACCGTTAGTGACAAGGTACAGAAATCGGCAGATCATCTGGAGGAAAACGAAGAAGAAGACCGAGGTCAAGAAAGAGTGGAAGGCAACTATCGGACCAAGGACCAGTCTGGAGGTATCTAGTGTATAGACCTAACCACTCCTAGGAAGATGGTGAATTTAAACAGCGAAGGAGGGGGAGCATAGAGGAATACAACCCCATTTGGACAAAATATATATATTTCATCCAAGCCAACGGCTGAACATATACTGCTGAAAAAGCTGTATTTGCCTCAGAGTATTTCCGAAATAGATTTTTTTTGTTTCTTTCTGTTTGGCACCCCTCTATCCAGTTCTATTCACTATAATATTAACACATTGTTTTTATCATTTTTGGTGAAACACATCGTGAAAGAAACGTTAATATATTCACTGAATATGTATAAATATGACTTTCATATATATGATATATAGAATGATTCAAACCTTCAACTATATTTCTGAAAAGTTTGATTTATCATATTTTAGTTATTTTTGAAGGGTTATAATCACACTAGAGAGAGAGACCGACATTTTAAAATTTCTCAATAATTTTGTTATTTAACTATGTAGAGATAATCTTCAGATAGAATATTTCACGCATCTGCAACCTATTTTTTTAAGTAATAAAATATCAAAATGGCAAGCTTTCAAGTATTGAATCTTCTAAAAGCTCATATATATTTAAACAAAAATTGATAAAACAAGTTGTATATATATTCACTTTATTGGTTTACTGATTGTTCTATTATAGAATGTCTCAAATTAACCGAGATAATATTTTATAATATTTGAAGGATAAAAATTTAATGTGTCGGAAGAACGAAGAACACGGTTTTCAAAGTCGTTAATGTTATTTAGCATCTGTGTTGTGTTTCTATTGATGAAAACAAATTGTACGGAACTAACTTTGAGGAGAGAGAATTCTAATTTAAAATCTGGAAGTGAAGACAGAGGAAACGCTACCTTACGTGAGACTAGCCACAAAGTTACAAAATCATTATTTTAAAAATCTTAGACGCTCTTAATTGAATATTGTATGAAGTTAGGAAGCATGTAACTTTATTGATATTATACATTAATAAAATAAATTTCACTATTAGATGAATGAAATTATATTTAAATTTTAGTTTCTAAACACAAATCAACTTGGGTGCCCATTTATTATTCTAAAGAAATAAAAATACTTTTTAGATATTCGGAAAAATATTTTTTCCTCGCATTTGACCGCGAAGTGTTCTCCAAAAATTAAATGTTATTCCTCCATGTTAAAAACATGATATACAACCAATACACACGATATGTATCACACATATCATACATTGTCAGATTTTGGATTTCAATTAACATTTAATCTGCCAATTGCAATGTCCATCTCGATTCAAATTAATTAGTTTGAAGATTCTAAGCTTGTAAATATTTTAAAGTCTGTAGTCAAGACATTGTAGCCATGACGTGAGATTTATCGCTTTTAAAACAAGGCTTAGAGCTTTAATGGCTGGAAACTTTTCGGGAAAGATCATCACAACAGGCTGAATAATATATTTTACTTTAAATCTAGGCGACATTTTCCCTTTCTTCTTGTTTCTTTTAGAATATTTACTAAGCCGTTTTTACGTTATCCAGCTAATGTATATTCTACAGAACAATCCCCATTATAACGCCAAACCCACCTACCTGTATTGAGAAATATTATAATATTCAAGATTTCTTAATCCTATTAACATATATATTTATATTTAAATATTATTTCATTTGAGAGAGAAATTATATTTCATAGATACAAATACTCTGCTAAATCGACCACCAGAGGTCACAATTCCCCTATAAAAACTCATTGTTGTTGTTTCCCGATGGCCGGCTCAAATCTTTTGTACATTATGTAAATAAGTTTTTCATTTTTTTATTCTTACGCCTTAAGCCAGGCAGTACTTTAATCAAATTATGTTTTTTTATATATTCCATAAGTTCAATTAAAGCAATATCTGATCAAAACTATTTTTATTATTATATTTTCGGGATTTTAACCACGATTAAATTACCCTAGCATAATCTTCTCAACAATTCCAAAATCGAGCAGAAAATCTCATTTTTATTTATATATAACATATATATATATATCCAAGTACACACATGATGAGGATGAGAGAATATTTAGTGATTGCGTTACATCAAGTGCTCCACATGTCTACGCATACGGTTACTTCCACTCCGAGGTGTGGTTGGACATTTGCAATAACCAAGGGCGATATATGCAATGTTTCATTTTCTGAAAAAATGTTTTCAAGGTGGGATTTGACCTTGGGTGGTGGTTTGAAATCAATATTGGAAAGTTTTAACCATTTCTTTACCGGTCCCTTTTTATCATTAATAAATGTGAGGTATATGTAGTAACCCCGACTAAGCCGACGTGGAATGTACTAGGCAGTCGTGGTCGTAGGTGCGTGATGGGATTCCCGCACGGGGACAGCAAGGGACAGAGGCAGGTCTAGATGGTAGCTCCAAGAGGTAGAGATAAACCACAGACGAAGGCAGTCGGACCACAGGCGCCGCGGATGCCCTAAGCCTACTCGCGGATAGAAGAAGGGGTGAGAGATCCGACCGACCGTATAACGGCGTCACTCTGAAAACAACTCCTTTGTCTCATTTTCGTATCAATTAATCCGTCTTCTACATGCTATTCTGGTAAGCATTTTAAGACACAGCATCTTTGTGAGACTCCAAGCGCCTGCCGTACTGGAGGGCCAAGGAGAGGGCTGGAGAGACGCCGGCGGAGCCGTGGGCGCCCCGGGGGAGAAGAGGGCGAGAGCGCGGTTAGTGAGGGAACCAAGGCGACACCAAGCACAGCTCCAGACTCCAAGCAAGTCCGGTAGATTGCAAATTTACCTTTTTTTTAAGAGAGCAAACAAGATTACAAAGAAGAGGTACAAACAGTAACAAGGGCAAGAGCAGCGGGGGAAAGGGGTATGCACAGAAGGAACAAGCAAGGCAAACAAGCAAAAAGAAAGGTCCGAGAAGAAAGAGGGCAAGAGAAGGCAAAGGGTGGGTGTGGGCAAAAGAGATAGGGGAGAAAGGGTATGTACATGGGGAGATGAGAGTGTGAACCAAAGAGTAAAAGAGAAAAAGAAAAAGCTATGTACAAAAAGTGGCAACAGTCCACAGTTCAGAGAGACGTTTTAAGTGTGTTGGCAACAGTCCAAGAGGTTGAGGGGTGAGATGTAAAGGGGAGGTGAGGGCGAGTGAGGGGTGTGAGGGATAGGTTGTGTTAAGTGGAGGTGTCAGAGTCGGAACTGGAATGTGGGATGTTGGATGGGATAAATCTGTTTGAGTGGGTGGCGAAGTCGATGGTATGGGCCCATGCTTTACCAGAGGAGAAGAGCTGAGGGAGAGAAGTGGGGATGTGACCGAGGTCGGACAGGCATTTATTAAAAAAGGTAGCGCGAAGGGAGTCAAGGTTTGGGCAGTCAAAAAAGACGTGATCAATGGTTTCAGGGGCAAGGTTACAGTGGGGGCAGGTGGGGTCGAAGGGGGGAGGGGTTTTCCTTTGGGGGAAAGCGGCAATGAAAGTATGGCCGGTGAGAAGATCGGTGGCGATGGCGGAGCTTGGGAGAAGGAAGCTGTGGGAGGAGGAGAGTGAGCTTGGGGAAAGGGCAAGTTTAAGAAAGAAGGTGGGCTTGGCGGAGATGAATTCTTAATCCCAAAGGGACCAAAAGTTGCGGGAGAGGAATCTGTGGTGGGCAGTTTTAGGGGCGAGGGTATATTGTGGTGGGAGAGAAGGGGCAACGGTGGCGCATTTGGCGAGGGTGTCGGCTTGGCAGTTGCCAAGATTGCCAGAGTGGCCTTTGACCCAGTGGAGGGTGAGGTTGCGGGAGGGGAGGAAGAAGTAGAGGAGGGTTTGGCATTGGGCAACGAGAGGGTGAGGGGAGTGGGGGGAAGAGAGGGCGGAAAGGAGGGAGAGACAGTCGGAGGAGATGGCTGCGGAGAGGGAAGGGGGGAGGCTGCAGAGGTCGGAGAGAGCGGACCGAAAGGCGAAGCTTTGTCTCATTTTCTGGGCCCTATTATACTGGACCCCCGCATTTGGCGGTGAGTCCTGATTGGCTCCTGTAATCACGCCACCTTCTGGCGCCGTTGATCGTTGTAGCCGTCTGGTCTACCTTTGCCTCTTTGTCTATTTTTTACATCCATTTTTACAAGGTCGATCATATTTTCATATAGATATGGGGTTATAATAAATATTAGAAGAAGGTTGTGAACTATCTAACTCAAAATATACTACATATATTATCTTGAATTTAATTTTAAATGTGTTATTAGAGTTGTATATATAGTGTGACGATACCATAGATGGGGTTTACAGTTTTTATCGAAGGCGCAAATTTCCACCCCAGTTGTTCCCCAACTTGAATTTGAACGTCGTCATATAAAACATTTCCACCTCGTCATTTTAATTTTGAAAACTGAAATGGCGACTTTGACCACGTTTAACCTATAAGTTTAGATCCTTGTATTTATACGTCGCGTGTTGGGCTAATTAATTATTTATAAATGTAATATACCTAAGTGAATACTTGATTTTATAATATATTATAAATTTGGAATAATATAGCTAATTAAATTCTCATATTCTCACTGTTCGTATGAATGCTTCAAGAAAACTCCTTATGATTCTGTAATGTATATTACAATGTATTATGTTCTATTAAAAATATTAATTAATTAGGTCTTTTGAAAATTTTGAGAAGGAGATATATAATTTGCTAATTTAAAATTCTAGAATATTTATATAAAGCACAATTATATATATTAGTATCGTATGGATTGTGGTGCGTACAACTCAGCAGATAAAATGGGAAATTTCCTATTGTCAACTTGTGTGCGATATTTATAGCGTACTCCGTGTCTGTCATAAATCGACCCAGCAAATGTTCTAAAAACACATTTTGACGTCTTCTCAATAATAAAATAATATTAAGTATATGATAAAAAAGTATGAATATAACAAATTTAAAATAAAGTAAATTTGCTTAAAATATGAAGGAACAAATATTTAAAGTTTATACATCAATTAAAAATAAATATTAACCCATCAATGCGAGTAAAACACAATTCTCAATATTTCGCCATTTTATATTTCTCATTGAAACATAAAGAAGGCAAAACATATATTTTACAAACGCCTGAATTCATCATAATTTGTCGTTCCATAAATTTGACAAGTTTCCCCACTCTTTCAGCGGGTCAGCCTTTCCAGTGTTTCCCATTACAACTGTTATTTCCAGTTTGATTCACAGCGGAAGATTTGGGCCAAGATTGGGAGGTTTCTTATAATTGATTTCAAATTGGTCTGGAACTGCCCTCGTATCACTCATGGCGCTAGAGGAACAAAACAAAAGTTTGAAATAAAAATCCTAAACTTCTATTATATTGGAATTTGCACCAGCTCACGCGAATTAAAAATATATAAACCTACCGTCTTTAGTATTTAGAATTAAATTATTTTCACAGGCGGTATTTATATTTTCAAACCTTGTCGAAATGATTAAACTATTTTATAAATATATAGAGAGATATTTTCATTAAATAAAATATATTTACTGTCCTTACTGTTATGAAAAATATTGTTGGGCTGGCTCATCAGTGGTCGACCCTTATACTGCCTTTTCACTGTATTGTTCTATATATGTATATTCCTCAGACACACACACGCACTATTGTTGTATTCCAGCCAACTATGAACATAAGCTTTGAGGCAGTAGAAAATGTGTATGTTCAACCATGTAAGAAGAGTAGAATTTTACCTGCAAAGTAAATAAATTTCACGCTAATTCTTTTCATTCATTAAATATAGATAGCGCTCGAACGACCTATGTTTAATTTCAGAATAAATTGTGAATTGAGCACTGTTTCAGTGATTTGTTCTAAATATTATATATATTGTTGACAACACATTAGTATGTTATAATACTTTGAAAAAAGTCAGCGTTTAGCCAGCTGAAATATTAGCAAAATAAATGATATTTTGATCCAATATACGCCTTTTTAATTAAATTTTTTATCACTCGATATATTTATTTCTTTTATTGAAGGCATTGTGTCTTTTAGCTGAATGTCAACAGCGCTCATAAAATGGGAGGATATTCTACCCAATAATCACAGTTTAAGGCACAAATAACTATAGACGTAATGATAAAAAAAAAACTAAAAATAAAGGTTTGAAAAATAAATATGCAAGTAGAATAACACCTTGTCCAGAGATAATTGCGAAATTTTCAAATCTTGATGAAATAATTTCTCAATGCTAAGCAACTACTAAATGTTTCTCAAATAATAATTATAAAACATAACTATAGGATAGAGAGAGATAAACATTGGATGAAGATGAGATTAAACACGAGAATTAAAACCTCACCAATGCACTTCAATTATAATAGAATAATTTAATAAAATTAATTAATTTATACTTTTCTCTCTCTCTCTCTCAATTCAACACATTTAAATATCAGTTTCATTTAGTTTGTTTAAATATTGGAAACCTAATAGAACAAAGGATCACACAATGTTATTCTAAATCAATATTCAATGTGTTGATATAAAAAATAAAGACAAACCTCACAACTCCCAATCAAATGGTATTTGATCTTTCTAATATAATGTTGAACATTCTATTTCAAATATTAAACAACATTTTCGAACTGACGCGATTAAAATAAAATATTATTTTCCAAAAATAATTAAAACTTTTTGACTTGTAAGAATGTGGGCAGGTAGGTGAGGAGGCTTATCAATAAAGGTTTGCAGAAGAAATGTAGTCGGCAGCGAGGGTTAAGAAGTCCTGACCACAATAACCCTTGTTTTTTTAGACGCAGCCTCCCTTTGTCAACCTCCTCTTTTGTGAAAAAGGACTAAAAGCCTTCGTCTCTTCATTTTACTTCTTCAAAACTTTTTAAAAGATTTCTTTTTCTCCGGTTTCAGATCAGTTCTGGCCAAATAGTGATTTTCCAAGTTTATCTCTTGTAACCTATTTGTAGAGAATAGGCACTTTTTATTATCATAAGGATTCATTAAGTCATGAGATGTTCGATATGAAATGCCATTAAAAATATACCATATACACCTAACACCTATATATATTGTATATTTCAAACTGTATGACACTTTTAGTATATGTCACATATCTTCCAATTAGTTAGAGCCGATACCTTAAAAGATCCTGCCCTTCTTTTAAAATGTACACCGTTTCTATTTGCTACCACCCTCATATTTTGTATATATGCTATATCTTTATTAATAATACCTGTAAACCCCTATTTGTATGTAAAATTAAAAATGTTGACGTCAAAATAAAGATCCAAAGAGTGTTCTGTCAGCTGGTGGCAGGGACAGAGGGGAGGAAAAAGCCAACTCCCAGCCTATGTGGGGCCCCCAGGGACTCTTTATAGACGACCCCTGTAAACAGGACAGGTTTTTGGCAGGGGGTCAGCAGCAGATGGTTCTAGGGTGTGTTTCTCGGCAAGCCGCTTCAGACTGGCTCTCCATGTCTCGGTGATAGGCATCCAAGTTTGTGTCATGGCCTCTACCTCTGTCCCGTGGGCTGTCCCCGATGACTCTCGGTGCTAACATCTAGCCCTGCCTCTGCTTCTTGTTGTCCGCGTGTGGGAAGAACATCAACACTCGCCTCACGTACACGACTGCCAGTTCATCCATACGTCGGCAGGATCACATTTGCAACAATATTACATATATATACACACCTTTTTCGTTACCAACAATTTATCCAACATGTTGTTTGCGACGAAGGAATAAGTGGTGGGCGAGTTGCGAGGTTGTATTTGAAGCGTATTTAGATTGTTTAGAACAACGATACATATTTGCGGGTAGAGCGAGTCGTGTAGCCCCTTCCGGCGGGCTTATATAGAACCTCTGAATTTCCTCACGATATTTTCTGAAGAAAAAATGCAAAAATAATTGAAAATAGCAAACATTCATTTTATAAATATATTGAATACAATTGACGATATATTAATAAAATTTTCAGCCAATATTTCGATGTATTTATAATTAAATATTGAAATATGAATAGCTCACATAAAAAGAGAAATTGAGAAATTTAACCAAATTAAAGAAAATTCCTTTGTAAAACTGTGTTGAAGATTTAAATTTACGCTATAAGATTTGATTTGCATCTATTTGCACACACACACACACAATTTTAGATTTATTTATAAATATTATATTCACAGATGAGATTTAAAAAATTTATTGTAAAACATATTTGTTGAAAAATGGGTGGAAATTAGATTTCTGATTAAACTCTCTATATATATTATACTAATATGAAATTAAATATAAATAATATTTATAAGTTCAGAACATTATAGATAGAAATCTGGGTTCACATATGTTATATGAACAGTTTACATCATCATGGTCGAATTTCGAGAAGATCACCGAGGTAAACCAACATGCAACACTTATTTCATCATCTTCTTATCTCCACTCAATCACTTTGACAACCATCATGATTGGGTAAAGTAAAATGCGTCTGCCTTTCTCATTAAGAATGGAAGCACTACTCAGTGGCAGGCCGACTTAGCTCCAAAAGAAATGGCCGCCTCTGACATGAGGAACAGACGCCATGTGCAGCCGCTCCTAACATGGAGTACAAACGCTGCGCATCCTGTATCCCTGGATCAGGAGCCCTTACAGGGTACTATCAGCCGGGCCAGCTGAGCCCAGGTTTTTTAGATAGTGTTTTTGAACAAATTGTCTGTTTTTAAATAATGAATCCTTTATAAATATATATCATTTTTAGGATAAGTAAGTAGAGATATTATATATATAGTGAACCAAGCTACCTTTAACTAGCCATATACAGCGTTATATGCTTTTTGTAAAACTTTATTCACTCTTCTAGGCTGTTCAATATATTCAAAGGAGAAAATAGTCATAATTTGTCCGGCCGCGTGATTCTATATAGTACACATATATTAAATATGTTTATATGCTATATATATATAGGAACTCTTTGTTTTGTAACTTTAAATACATAACTCCGGCAGTGTTAAGGTCTAGTATTATCAATATATTTAGAAATCCTTTATCAAATATTGTATTTGTGAAATGCATTAAGTGGCTACACAGTTATTTGAGGAGATATTTCAGCCGTTAACACAATATTTCACAATCTTTATTGATCTTAAAATATTGTTTCTCTCAGCAGTGGTGCCAGATACATATATTAATCTAAACTGTGATAAAATCAAATAATTTGATCATAAATGTGGAAATTTTCTTTTAACTTTGTGTATTCCAAGATATCGAAAATCTCTAAATTCTAAGAGTCTGCAACCTCGTTAAGTCAGAGCATCTAATTTGCGGAGCCTCCACAAAAAGAAGTTTTCTCCAACAAGCCTCTTTAGTTTTCAATTCTAATCAATTACCTCTGCTCATTATCCCCTTCTCGTGAGTATCCGTGTCTCATAATCTAGGCGGAGCCTTGGGGGCTTTAAAAATGGCCAAAAAATAGGCGAGGCCTAATTTTAAATTAATCCTTCCCTAATGAGCTTAACTCCCATTATTGTTAATCGATCGAACTAATCCTTTTTATTAAGAGTTTTTCCATAACGACCGCGTGGATAACCTTTCTTAGATTCTATCAAATGTGTTCCTTTTTCTTTTTCTGAAATTCGAAGAGTGGAAAATTAGAACCTATTCAACTCTGATTCCATCAATCTGTAATTAAACAGGTGGTTTCCATTCGAAATAATGTAAAATATTGTCAATCTCCACGTAGTTGATGATGGGACGTCCACCTCTAATGGCGTAATATATGCAAATTAATTTAATTATCCTTTAAGAAATTATTATCTGAATATTATTCTGGAATAATATATTTTCACTAAATTGAATTTATCTGTCCTACCTTTCTGATTCAAATTAATTAAGGGATTATAGAGCTTACTGTGTGATTAATTAACTAATTTTAATCCTTCAACCACTCAATCTTTACTACTCAAGCACAAGCGATGGGGCAATATATAAAAATAGTTTAAAACTGGAATACTTCTAATATCAATTAAATGTGAACGCATGCTGAAAGTTTGAATAAAAGAGAAATATTAAATTCCTTCCACTTGCATCTAGTATGAAAGGTCTCGACCATCAAATTATAGCAAAAGACGTAAAACAAAGATTATATGTGACTAGCTTGAGTGCTGGTTGTGAGAAAGGCATTTCTATGTGTACCCTACGTATGTATGTGAATGTATACGTTGGGTATGTAGACACTGGGCCACGTATTTATCCATTGTTGTGTAATAGGTGCGTTCGTGAGGCTCGTGAGGCGGTATTGACAGATGAATAAAGTTCATTTCAAATTTGCATATTCACATTATATATAAAATTACTAATAAATATCTGAAAATGGTTTAATATCTATTATCTCTTTTTTATTCTAATTCGGATATTATCTAGATATGTTTATTTTCCAAACGGTTATATTGTAGCGCATTCATTAAAAGTACATATTTAAATATTTACATGCGAGCACATATATAAATAATTGCATAGACAAGAATAAACCAGCTTACTATTTGTTAATAATAAAAACACGATAATACGTTGGATAATTGCAATATCTGGAGATGATATTAGAAAGAGCCGTTGTGTGTATAATGATATAGTTTAGCCATGGTTGCCATGGTAACCTAATTACCACCTATATATATATTTATTTATTTAGAGGGTGTTGATTGGAACAGACGATGTTTTAGACGTCCCCAAAGGTCGCGTCGTACAGGACGACACTTGAATTATCTAAGATGTCTCAGACACCTTTGTATCATCTTGAAACTAGAGGATACCTCTCTCTCTCTCTGGCATTTACAGTTCTTGAAATAGTAAACACTTCGGTCAGAAAATAATTTTTTTCGACATTTTGGCAATAAACTTTTGTCCTTGTCAAAAAAACTGTCAAGGCATTATAATATTTCTGAAAAACAATTTTGTTTATCTTTGTCGAGACCTCGATAAAATAAAAACTTTTCAGTCCGTAGTGTCTCTGTTTTAAGGATCTTTCTACCAAATGCGCTCTCATTCAACAAATTTGAGAGATTCGTTTTTAATGTGAAAGTTATATATCAATATCAGGTATTGGCATCCAATATGGGATAACCTCAAGCGAACGCTCCCATGTGTAAGTGAAGCTTTCATTTAATTATTATATGAAGACATTCTCACGGAACAAGAGAGACTAGTATAAAGGATATGTGGCCAGTAACCTTTAACATTGAGATATATAATTTATAAAGTGGCAGCCTCTATCATATCTTTCTTCTAATCTCACAAACCCGTGACAACTTCATGATGAAAATAATTTATCTCTCCAGTAATCACAAAATTCCCGATGTCCCTTTTTGAACAACGCCATGATGACGTCTGCCTAAAGCGTGCCTCTATAAGAATTTGTTCACCATAGAACTTCAAACAAACAAACCTTTCACTTTTTGGATGAAAACTGTCTTAAAGCGGAGAAATTTCCCTCCCTGAATAAAACCATAAATATGTATAATTACTTCATATTATATTGTATATATTATCAACGATCACATATTTGTTTATTTTTACTTATGTGATCATTGATTAATTGTCAATAATATATATATACATATATAAACATATAAAATAAACAAATATGTGATCATTGATAATATATACAATATAATATGAAGTAATTATACATATTTATGGTTTTATTCAGGGAGGGAAATTTCTCCGCTTTGAAACAGCTTTCATCCAAAAAGTGAAAGGTTTGTTTGTTTGAAGTTCTATGGTGAACAAATTCTTATAGAGGCACGCTTTAGGCAGACACCATGATGGCGTTGTTCAAAAAGGGACATCGGGAATTTTGTGATTACTGGAGAGACAAATTATTCTCATCATGAAGTTGTCACGGGTTTGTGACATTCGAAGAAAGATATGATAGAGGCTGCCACTTTATAAATTATATATCTCAATGTTAAAGGTTACTGGCCACATATCCTTTATACCAGTCTCTCTTGTTCCCTGAGAATGTCTTCATATAATAATTAAATGAAAGCTTTACTTACACATGGGAGCGTTCGCTTGAGGTTATCCCATATTGGATGCCAATACCTGATATTAAAATAAAACTTCACATTAAAAACGAATCTTTCAAATTTGTTGAATGGGAGCGCATTTATATATATATAACTTTTTGTCAATTATCAACAATTTAAGGCAGGTTTTTGTGATTACAAAAGCCTATTGTTACATTATTTTCAAAAATTTATTGAAAAAACGGTGCTTATAATAGTATTCAGTAAAGAAACAAAAATAATCAGGAAGATGAAAATCCCATGTAGGTGCTCTTCTTCCCCGTTCATTCATCGGTCATTTCGAATGATTCGATCGTCGAAATTAAGTTCGAAATATTGATCGACCATCATTCTTCAAACCTAGCGACTACTATTCATTCTTGATTTGTGAAATATTGAAAAGAAAATTTGAGAATATAATGAAATGATTGATACCGCTTTGGACGTTTTCGAGGTCCGAAAGAAAGCTTCAATTTAAAAATGTATAGATAATTTTGAATATAATTTGAAAACTGATAGATTTGAAAAGATATTCATATAAATAAAATGAAATATTTTTATCTTGTGTATATAATATTAGTTTTTATGATAAATTTATGTGACAACGCTGTGTATAGAAATAATAATATGAATATATCTTGGAATATTTCATATAAAATATTAGATCGCATATATAGCAATATAATAGAGATTAATGTGAGGCGCAGTGCCATTTTTTATTATGCAAATCAAAGTTTTTTATGGAGTTATATATATATATTTACACATTTGATAAATGGGATTTCAGGAAGTAACGAGATAAACAGTAAATAATAATTAGCGCTTTGTCACTTTTTGTGATATTTTTATCACATCGCATATTGATATTTTAATTCATATTAATAAAATATATGTAATTAAAATTACAAAAAGCTGTCGATAATGGAGCAATTTTCATATAAAATGAATAAAAAATGTCATCCATGTGGTATTTATCATCAGCTCGTACAAATAGCAACTCCGCTCTAGGAGCACAAAAAACAAATAAATCCAATTGCTGAGTTCTCCATAAATAAGACACTTTCCATTTTTAAAAGATAATTTGGAAATTCCGATGATGATGATGAAAGGGGCGTTAGAAATATCGTTTGGAATCAATAACTGGAGAACATTTAAGAGTGATTACGTTTTTTGCTCGGTGCCATCGCAACAATCCAGATTGGGAATGTCAATATTTGTGACGAATTTAAAAATGAAATTTATTGCCAGTGTTATAAGATTGATATTCTTGTTTTGGATGATAACTGAGATTCTACAATTTATATATATTACGTTAACCCCTTTTTTTATAGGATCCTTCAATTTTATCATCGGATGGGTTCTTAATATTTGATATTCGGGACATATATATTGAAATACATATAATATCTTTCGCACTATATAAATAAATAACTTTCTAGAACATCGAACCTTATTAGAAAGTATATTTTCTTCCAATATCTAATAAAGGTTTCGGCAATTATTCCCCCAGTCCTTCCTCACATTGTATGTATGTATCAACTAAGAAATAAAATTATGAAATGTTCATATTAATTTGCATAATTTTTACCTATTTTTTTATAGATAATAGAAATATTTCACACACTACTAGAATGCCTTATTTTCTCGCTCTATTAATTGACTAGTTTCATTATTAATAAAACTTGTCCGAATTTATACACTACTCCAAGTTCCAAAAACTTAGTCGTCTGGGAAATACAAGGTATGTCCCATAAGTTCCTGGACTGGGTCCATAAAAAAATAAATAAATGAAAAATCTAAATGAATTTGACTTTTTATTATAGAAAAAATATCTGGCTACACGGTGGTACCAATATCGAGGCGGTACTTGCGCGCGCGCCAAGGTTATTCTAATTTATTTAAAGGTCACACCTAGCGCTGCGGCGATTTTACGATGGAACAAAAATTGAAGCAGAGGATTTGCATAGAATTTTGTGTGAAACTTCAAATATCAGCAACCGAAACTTTTGAAATGCTTAATAAAGCATTCCCCAATGACGCTCCAAAGAGAACAACTGTTTTTGAATGGCATTCTAGATTTAAAGCTGGCAGAATTTCCATTGAAGATGATCCTGGTCAAGGACGCCCAAAATTTCAAAGGACTGATGAAAATGTGCAAAAAATCATCGATTTGATAAAAGAAAATCCTCGAACCACTTTGCTGGAGCTAGAGCAAGACACAGGCATCTCTAAAACAACGATTGGAAGGATCGTAACCGAAGATTTGAAGCTCAAAAAGACTCCTGCAAAATTCATCCCAAGATTCCTCACCAATGAGCAAAAACTGTGTCGGCTTGCAACCTGTGAGTACATGATGGAAATGACAAGAACGGATCAAGAATGGAAAGACAAGATAATCACAGGCGACGAGACATGGGCTATGACCCTGAAACCAAACCTCAATCTGCCGAGTGGAGAGGTTAGGGTGAGCCTAGACCCAAAAAATCCAGAAACAAGGTGTTGCTGGTCGCTTTTTTCGGATAACAAGGGCATTGTTCATCACGAGTATCTTCCTGCAGGCCAAACAGTTATTAAGGAAATGTATTTGGGCATTCTTCGCCGTCTAAGGGAAGCGATTCGAAAAAAAAGGCCAGAAAAATGGACTAATGGTGGCTGGATCCTACACCATGACAATGCTCGCCCTCACACAGCGCACTTGATGACTAGCTTTTTGGCGAAAAACGGGAAACAAATCCTACTTCAACCACCCTATTTCCCAGACATCGCACCAAATGACTTTTTCCTGTTCCCCAAACTTAAAGCAGTTCTAAAAGGAAGACATTTTGACACCAGGGATGACATAATAGAAAAATCGCCGTTAGCATTGAAGAGCATTCCAAAAGAGGCTTATAAAAACTGTTTCGACAATTGGGAGAAACGATGGCGCTGGTGCGTTGAAGCAAGGGGGGATTACTTTGAAAAGTTTTAATAAATTTTTTTTTTTTAAATCTTACCTTTTTTTTTATGGACCCAGTCCGGGAACTTATGGGACATACCTTGTATTACCCGCATTCTAGATATATTGAGTTTTCAACATTTTATGTTTTATCGCAATTTATACATTTATTTTTTTTTACTGAGAATGTGTTCTTTTAATGGAAATTCAAAATAACACTGAAAGTTTTAGAACAATTATGAGCATCTAATACGAGATAAACAACCAAAATATTCTGATTGGAAACTTTGAAGCTTTAATCTCAGATGCCATCTTTGGTCAGGTCAGCAGATGAGATAGGGAACGTATGGAGAAAACCAATTTTTAATAAATGGCCGAGAGAAGGGGTAAAGAGAACGAAGAGCGAGAAAAAGAAATCATATCAGACAATCATTATGTAAGAAGCAAGAAATCTGGTTGGAGACAAATACGATATGAGGAACATTCGTCGATGTGACCAGAAACTCCCAGTAATAGAATGTGTGTGATATACACTACTCATATATAATATCCTTATAATATATAAGGTTATAGACGTTGGAATAAATATAATTACTGAAAATTGAGAGTGAGAATCCTATTTATATAAAAGGCCAAAAATATATTAGATGTCGACAAAAGACAGGTTTCTTATTTCTATCTAAATAAATATAATTGTATAAAACATTGTGACAGCTTCAGTTCTAAATTAGCAACGAATTGAAGGGAAATTGATATTCGACAAAATGCTATTAGAAAAATAACGGGGAAATAAATTCGGTATTAAATCCGCACTCAATTATCATTAATATTTCTGATAAAAATCATTAATATTAATGAATTAATAAAGATTGATGTTATTAATTTATTTCCGAAATAATCTTTATCTACTTATTTACATATATAGAAAATTTGTTACTTTGGCGAAACTACGGAATCAAGCATTACGGAATAAAACGGAAAGGTAAATAAATACTTATCCTAAAACTCAAAATTTCTGTAGTTATTTGATAAACATAAAATCAATTTTTGTAGTAATTTTTCACCACTAGGAGGCAGCACTAGTATGGCTAATAAACAAATTTGATTGATTCAACAGAGAGGCGCCCTAAAGAATGACAGCTAAAAATGCATCTAAAACATTCCGCAAGTTTATTCATTTATATTACTAGCCGAATAACTCCGCCTTTGCCCGTCCCAAGCCCGGATGAAAAAGGAGAAGGGGGAGCAGTAACAAGCTCACTAAAAAATCTGGGTTCAGCTGGCCCGGCTGATAGTACCCTGTAAGGGCTCCTGATCCAGGTATACAGGATGAGCAGCGTTTGTACTCCATGTTAGGAGCGGCTGCACATGGCGTCTGTTCCTCATGTCAGAGGCGGCCATTTCTTTTGGAGCTAAGTCGGCCTGCCACTGAGTAGGGCTCCCAGTCTTAATGACAAAGGCAGACGCATTCTACTTCACCCAGTGTGGAGATAAGAAAGAAGAAGATTAGCCGAATGACCCGGGCAACGCCCGGGTTTTACCCGATTAAATGCTTTTATTCAAATACTATTCGTTACAATTATTAATTGGCGCCGTGGATGTCATTCTTGTATAATATATAAATGAGTTTTAAAAATTGTAAAAAAAAAAATGCATCGGCCAATAATCGAACCCGGGCCGCCCGCGTGGCAGGCGAGCATTCTACCACTGAACCACCGATGGTTATGAGAAATGGCCATATTTGGGTATTTATTCCATTCACAAAGCAAACGGTGACAGAATTGATTAAGAAAGAATTGATTATGACGCTGATAACTGTATATTGAATATTTTTTATATAAATTTAATACATCAAGAATTAATACAAGATATTATAACCTGATTCATATTTTAAATTAAAATCCACGGTTAATTTGGACGCTCCAATAAAAGAACAAGTATTCACCAACACAATGAAGGTTTTATTTTTATTATAAAATCCATTTAATATCAAGCTACCTGTTTATATACAAATAGTCGAAGACAAAGCTCTTACTTTAATAGTTTAAAAATTTCTAAATAAATTAATAAAATATAAATAAAAATCACAATTTAAAATAATGTCAAAAGAATTACCTTTAATGGAATCTTCAAATTAATTAATTTTTCATCCTAATGGAAATTTGATTGCATTTTAATTATCAATTATATTGTCCCATTCATGATACTTTTGCGATTTTACATATCATTTTTTCCTCTATGTAAATTTTTGAAATATTTTGGCTTTAAATGATACTATGTCAGATTCTTAGTTTGAAGATGTTACCATGTACAGTTGTATTTTCTGAATACATCTGCTGAAACAGAATATAATACACTTTGTGAAATCAGGTAAAATTTTAGAAGGAGCAACAAAGTTCTGAAATCCCTCTAAGAAAGGTTTAGTTGGTTATCAGTTTGGTTGGAATGGTACAAACTCGGAAACCTAACTTCAAGTCGACAAACACATTGTCACTTATTTCCAAAATCTGTGTCAGGTGAGAACTATACAATTCGGTTTGGTTGGCATGAATGATATTCCTATAACTCTTTAGATGTAAATAAAGATATCTACCAATATTTCGGTTGGCTGAAAGCTATCTTTGTGAAGCTACGATCCACTTATAAAAGTAATTAAATCCTCTAATCAAACTTGATGGGGGAAATCACACAAATCGATAAGTAGAATGAAAATTGTGGAATAACAGATCCAAAGAACTCTGAGAATAAAGTTGAAATTTGCATGATAGTAAGCTACGAGGAAAGGTGGATATAATTTGTTCAAAATGCCTACTTCTGCCGTTTATGAAACGTGAAATTATGTCAATTTTTAAATCTTAAATATCAAGAGTAACTTGTATTTCTCTTCTACTGGATATTATTTTGATATTGCTTAAATTGCCAATAAATCATTATAATAACATTTTGTTTGTGTGACTTTTCAAATGTATATTTTATTTTAGCAATATATGTACCAAAATAATTAAGTATATCTAGAGAATCGCAAACTATTGAAACTTAAATTATGGTTTTACAGGTGAAATTCCACTTAAAAATGAAATGAAATTGCAGTGGATTTGGTGTTGAAGTGATTATCCTGCCGAAACGTAGCGTTTCCCCATTCTCGAATAAAGGGTATTTCCAAGGGCCTTAGAATATCAGAAAGGTAACAGGGAAAGTTCCGGGAATACGAACAAGAGTTAACTGAGACGTATATTCCATGGCTCCCATACCAACCCCCGAGGTGATGGGCCAGTATGGCGATTTCTGGCAATGTGCCTTCTCCACGGTGGCGCCAAACACGAATGTAGCCATCATGGTGCAGTGAACAGAACATGGATTCTTTGAAAAACACGACGTCACATTCCTCAGTCCAGGTTTGTCGTTGATCACACCATTGACGACACTCCTTTCTGTGAGTCAAGAGTAGTGATTTTCGCCGAGCTGACTTTTCTTGAAGTTGCAAACGTCGTAAAACTGTTCATGCAGATATCTTTTGACTTCAAATCGACCCTCTCAGGGCTCATGACGAGGTTATATGATTCAAAAGGTCATGCGGGAGACATTTCGGTCTTCCCGATTACCAATGATAGCGGCCACTGAGATCCAGTAGGTCATTCTGTAGGACGGTCATGAACCCATCGATTCTATATTCTGCTATCAGTTGTTGAATTTAACCTCACGATCAGCAATACTCGGATACTCTGTTAGAAACGTGTTGGGAAGAATTCCTTTTTTTACACGAGATATCACAATAACTTTCCGCAATAAAGAAGCGCTTAGCTCAACAATACAACAGCGTACTCTGAATCTAGAGTATGGAACTATTCAACGTTATTGTATTTTAATAGTGCGCAGATTTCTACACACTGAACCGAGTATGATAAATAATTATAAAGTTCCAAATGTGATATTATTTTGTGGAATTTTCTCAACAAAATCTAATTTTTCAACACATCTAGGTGTTGTTACCGATTACTAATTTGCATAAATGCGTTGAATATTAAAATTTGCATATCAGTCAAGAGCCAAGAGTCAAGAGATGATTCACGAGTTTATAAAAATGTATCTTTATAATTTGAAAAAAAGATCAAATGATAGGTTTGGTAGTACCCTTTTATCAGCAAAGTTTCAAAAGAGAAGGCAATAAAAGAAGAATGAGAACTTAAGAGTCCCGCTTACATGAAATAATCAACCCGCATTTCGACTCAATTTCAAAGGTATTTTGAATCACAGAATATAATTTTATCATATATTATATAAGAGAGTAGAGAGAGAGAACATATAGAACCATGTTAGCCTTCAGAATCACCTGGTTTCCGACAACAATCTGGTAGAAGACGGCATGAAGGCCGTGTGTACGCTCAATGGACCAGTTCAGGGAAGGATTTGGTTCCAGCAGGCCTTCCCCGACTCCCCCGTCGAGATAGTTGGGGAGGTGAGCGGCCTGTCCCCCGGCGACCACGGCATGCACGTGCACGAGCTGGGCGACACCACGGGCGGCTGCAGCACGACAGGGGCCCACTTCAACCCGGAGAAGAGCGCGCACGGCGGGCCGACAGACCGCGAGCGGCATCTAGGAGACCTTGGCAACATCACAGTCGATCCCTCGGACGGCCTGGCCCATGTTTCCCTCAGCGACAACCGCATCACTCTCTACGGCCAGAACTCCATCCTCGGGAGGTCCCTGGTGATCCACGAAGATCGTGATGACCTTGGACGAGGGGGCCACGAGCTGAGCAAGGTCACTGGCAATTCTGGCACCAGGATCGCTTGCGGCGTCATCGGCATTTGCCCGGAAGATGAAAGCACTGGCCTCAGCCTCACGTGAATTAAAATTCCTAATGGATTCGGATAATTATTCTAGATTTGTCACTTTTAATGATCATTTTATATTAATACTCAATAGACATGGCAAAGGCCATTATTTTTAATATTCGACTGAAACTTTCGGAATTGTAAATGAACCACATGGGACTAAACAGAAGAATTAGTTCAGCTTGCAATATGACAGAGTGGCGTCTGCTTATTTGTACCCACTTGAGGATTTGGACCAGTAGAGGTTACCCCCGGGGTAATTGGGAATTTACTTATTCCACGTCAGCGTAGAACGCGATTATGATGAAGGTTAAGTGAATAGAGTTTATGAATATCTGTATTTGTGTTTTGGAAAACTAGTTTACAAACATATTTAGCCGCAAGTATTTATATTATGTTTATATCTTTGTTTATCATTTTAATGGGGAAAATCTTTGCATCTAAGAACGGATTAGGACTCGAAGACAAGTCTAGAGATGTTTCTGAAAGTGTAGGGGCATATAAAAAAACCTTCCAACTTACAAAGCTGTGTAGAAATGGTGGAATTATATTAAAGAAAACATTAGTCCCCTTTTTGTCTCAAATATTTAATATATATGAAAATATTGTGTGTTGTTCTATTTACTCGCAATATGAAACCTATTTTACTAAAGGCGCCCAGTTTTAAACTTTATTGAACCTAAGTTGAAAATGTACATGTAAAATATATGAATATTCTATAAAAATAAATTTAAACACCATATACATTATAAACCTTAGAAATATTGAATATATTGAAAAATTAAAACAATTGATATCTTTTAAATATTCACATTTTATTCACACACTCAAACTTAGGAATAGGTTATTTATATATATTTATAAATACCTTTTAACCATATTAAAATTACATTTTAAAATAATATTCCAATTTTTTTTTCCTACAAAAATGATAATCTTAAGAATATGATGATGAATCCGCTTTGCATCCAAGTAGATATACAAGTTGGATACCATTAATTTTATATGAGAGATCTCATTTCTAATATAATATACAAAATAATATTTTTTTTTGAAAATAGAGCAATCCATAGATAAATCTTTAATTAAAAAGGCATATATTGGATCAAAAAAATAATTTATTTTACCAATATTTCAGCTGGCTGAACGCCAACCTTTATCAAGGTGTTATAATATTTTTAAATTATTTTTTCATCCAATATATGCCTTTTTAATTAAAAATACTAATTATTTACAACTTACTTAATATATATTTTCCAGCATATATAGCATAAAAAATTAGCAAACTATATGCAATTTGAACGTCATTTGTCGCGAAGCATATTCAATACCTTATATTCGTATATTCTATCATAGATAAATATGCATTTGTAAGTATATATATATGTTGTTAAGGGCTAAATCAATCTAAACTCTCAACATTTACCGCTCTAAATCCAGATATCGAAAACCAATAGTATGTGTATACAAGATGTTTATAAATATAATATTTCTCTCTGCACACGAAGATAATAAAATAAATGAAAGAAGAAGAAAATCAGTAAATATTCTATAATAGATGGGGGTTGTCCAGGGAATTAGAAAAAGGCAACGGAAGATAAGAAGGAATGACTGAAATGAAGGAAAATGCCCTTAAAGGTGATCAGCGTTTAGACAAATGTCCCTAATTGTTCCAGATAATGACACCAGCCGGAGCCATTAGACAACTTGTCTTGTATGTGCCAAACTTTTCCACTTTGTGTCTCGCCACAATGGGGCTTGTTCTACAAGCTACCGTTATTTCTCCATACCATTAGGTCGGTGTATTATATCTCCGGCAGCATCGGCAGAAATCTCTTCACACTCAATTTATATTTCGTCTCCACGAAAATCAAGGAAAGAAAGGTACATTGATTTACATAGAACTCCATTTGAATTTGTATTTTCTTAATTTAAAACGAAAAATACCTTTTAATAACTGGAATCTGTTTTATATTATGGTGGATCAAGATTCGATCAATTGCCCAATGGCTCCGTCTCACAAAATTTATACATGTTAGCATCCTGAAAGAAATATTTTCTGATATCTCGAAAATTTCTCTCGCTCTCCTCGTATTTGCCATAAGAAAAACTACATCAATTGTCTTTCAAAGAAAGAGCCAGAAATAATCTCAAAGAATTAACAATGGTCGGTGAGCGAGTCTCGGTTTTTAAGTCCGGTAGCATTTCAGTTTCAGCAATCCATTTGAAAACATAATGCTAGATTTTAGTATAAATATATTTGGAATTTATACATATATCTTTAGATAATAATTTTATGCATAGCATATTGGTTTATAACATCAATCAAAACGTGCATTAGATGATAAAAATATATGCTACAACCACAGATTTTCAAATCCATACAAAACGCCAACCATTTGTAAACCATGGAAACCATGGTTCTAAATCATAACATTATACGGGGTAAGTGATAAAATCGGTCGAAATCTCCAGAAAAGAGTTCAAGTCTAAGTTTATGTAATACAGGTCCCTGTTTTCGGTCAATTTTTAAAACAAAGTTTAAAGTGTATTCATATACCGAAAAGGGCACATCTGCTTTTAAATTCATTAACACAATGCATTTTTATTACCTAATTAGATAACATACAGTTGTTGAGTATGCTATGACAACAATTTTGGCAAATTCAGACAAATGACTTACCTGTATACACTGGTGTCGGGATATAGCCATCTTAAATAACCTATTTGGCGAATTCGATCGGTTTCATATCGTAGAATGTTATTAAATCGAAGCCATCCCTTAATTGATAGGTCGTAGCCATGGTGCACAGGTATAGCTGAATTTGAAATGTTAATGTTGAGGCATATTCTTTGTGACCAGCAGTACATGCTATACTGAGGTATAACACTAAAATACATTTTATGCATTTAAAGTAAGTTTATATAAAAATGTGTATGGACTCAAATCACTGGAGAGAAGCACAGAACAGAGATGGGTTCAAAGTCTTCAAACTGGTGATTTCGACATCAGGAAAAAGGGGATCTCTAATAAACCATCTTCCGCAGTAATAAAACAAACTCTCTTGTTTGAAGAAATGACCAGAAATAACCGGACAGTAACGACTTAATAATTGATGGAAATATTGCATATCTCTAAAGTGCTCTCAAACTACTATTAAATATTGAAACCCATCCTAAAATGTAGCCCAGATCTTCAAACGAGAGAAATGGTGAGAAATCCGTAATAGATTTGTTCTTATCTCCTCGACGGGTCCCCTGATCATCCGTGGATGCCAAAGGGTTTGGTACTTAAGATTTTTCAGAAATATATAAAATTATTTAAAAAACTCGATATTGGCTTAAATAGCTCATTGAATTCTAATAATTAAAAGAAATTAAGTGATGGTAATTTATAAAAATCTGATTCGCGCTAAGCGTATAATAAAGAGTGAATGTATTGAGGAATTAATTTCCAAGAAATTATATTGGTATGTTTTAAAATAATGTTATTATTATTTAAAATAATATTGTTACGTAAAAAGAAAAAATGGCCCAATCCAGAAGAGAATGTTTTAGAACGTTCTAGAAAAATGTAGAAAAATCGGAGAACAACGGATTGGCCAATCAGTAGCGATTGCGCAATGCTCAAGCCTGGCGGCTTTGTGATTGGCTAACCAACCATGACCGTTCTGGAAAGATCTACTCCTTTATATATAGGGGGAAGAAGGATAAGAAAGAGGAAGTCGAAGAACGAAGCTACGTGGTGTACTCCAAGCAAGCTGCTGTCTCAACAGGTCGGACTGCTGCCTACTGCCGACGCCGGTGTACTTCTTGGAAGATTCTAGAAGGTTCTACGAACTTCTGTCTCCTGTTCTGCTCCTGCTTTCCCTCACCGTGCTGCAGTTGGTGAGTGTGTAACTGCTCTTTTCCTTATTGTTGTTTTATTTTTTGCACTCTACTGTAATTATTTTATCTATTAGGCTTAAATAAAGTCCTAAAGATCCTTTGTACCCACGAAAGTTATTCTTTGTCAACCAACAACGCAACAATATATCAAAATCTTGTGCGTGGGAAATATCGTTTTCAATTGGAATTTGAATGTTTGGTTTATAATTTGAAAGAGTGAAGAGTCAGTGTATAATAATAAATATATTTTATTATAATAAAGGTGCAGGGATAAGAGAGAACAAGCTTTATAAAACTCTGATAGCTAGATGCGGTGAGATTCTAGCAGGGCAACGTTCGATAGATTTTTCTTGTCGTCTGCTATACAACGTCTGGATCACACTGGCGTGGACAGTGTGCGCCTTTCGCTCTGTACCACGCTCCGCGCCTGCGCACAACTCGGGTTAGTCTTTACAAAACATGGCAGACGACACATTGTTATATTTTTAAATATGTAGTTTTTTAAGTAAACATAATATTTTTTCAATTTGAAATTAAACTACGCTTTTTGTTATGACCATTAAGGCCTCGTAAAATATTTTTAAAAATAACTCGTTAGTATATTAAAATTTTCCTTGAATTATTATTGTTGCACTAGAGGCTGTACCTATATAATTATCTTAAAATCACGATAATCGACATGATCAGCGTTAGCCATATTGTCAAATTGGAACCTGGCCAATAAACGAGCAGAAAAGAAAAGGCTATTGTTTCTTTAGGAACAGCAAAAATAATAATTAAATATATCGCAGTTATAGTTAATAAATATAATTTAACTATCAATTAGCATCTTTTTTGATCATTTTATACATCCTTTATTTCATATATTTTATCCTTCAATTGTTTTAAAGTAATTCATGTGGATACATCTGGTGAGGGTATTTCTGTCAATACAGATGGAAGGGAAATAAGCTCCATATATTGAAATATAGATATAATATGCAAATAAGAACTTTAAACCAGTATATTGATAGAATATAACGAGCACTAGAAAACAAAGACTCGAGTTCAAAACCGAGTATTGAAGAAATCCACTCAAAGGTTGATCAACGAAACCTTGCACCTATAGACATGACAGAGAGCTTTGTCTTTCAAATATCTTATTTTTTAATGTTTCAAGAATAATGACACTATTTATAGGCAGAAACATTTTATAAAGAGTTACCCAAAAGTGATGTCTCATAATTATTCTAATTTATATTGATAAAAATAAAAATATGAAAATATTTCATTTCTTTTGGGTTTTCTCGCGAAATTTTGAGTATATTACTTCAAAGATAGAATAAATGTAGTTATCAACGAATTAGAATTTGAATATATATCAGGCCTATTTAGTAAATTTGTTTGTATTTTAGGTAGAATGTTATAATATCAATTTCACACTCTCTATTGAAACACGTCCCATTACAATATGACATCTAGACCGGTTATCGTGGCAAATTACGAAGTTTATCGATGAAATTGAATTGAAACAATGAGATAGTACAATAATTTTTATTATTATTAATTATTATTATTAATATATTATAAAAATATTAAAATTATTATCATTAATTTTCGTACGTTTTATACATTTACAAAAATCAATATTTTGAACTTTAGTCAAAATTTACCATATACAGATTCTCCACTTTTTTTAAGGCACGAATAATATCTTAAAAATATGAATTAAAATTGATAAATTTATCATCTCATATATTAATGCTTCTTTGTAAGCAACAATTATTATAATAAAGAGAGAGATTTTATTAAGCAAAATAAAGTTGGCGTGAGATTATGTTTGTGGTACAGAGATTGTCATGGAGTTCAACAATGACCTATTGTTCGCTTTTTTTAAATTGAATATGTTAACTATTATATATTTAAATCTATATATGTGAGGTTATTAGAATATTCTAACAATTTTTACAACATGAAAGAGAGTTTAGATATTAAAAAGAAAAGCTCATCGTGTCTCTAAAATAATATTTTCTATTAAAAGTCGCAATAGAAATTTATTTAGAAGGAAATCAGGGTTTTAAATCACTTTTGATTTATATTTAATGGGGATACCTTGTTTGAAATGTGAATAAAATATTATCTGAATTGAATTTATATTAATAGGTTTATGTAGGAGTGATATTAAAAATTAATAATGAAACGAAATAGAAATTATATATTTCGATGTCTAAAGTGTTTGTGTTAGAATAAAATTTAAATCAGAATTCTATAGGGCAACATGAGACATCGCTACCCTGCGTTTGAATAACCATCGAAAGGCTTGTTTATCCTATCTTACTCGTATATATGTAATTTTATTATTTTAAGTGTAATAAAGGATTTCAGTGAGTTTTAGTTAAATATTAACTGTTTTATAGTGAAAGTGAACCTAATTTTATAACGAACTTAAACTAATCACAATTTTTGATAATATATTGAACCAAAGTGTCATTAGACCTAACTATAACGAGGAATTTCTGTCTTCAAATGTGTGATAAATAATAAATAATGTCCAACCTCTGTCAATCTTGAAAGTATTCTTTCATGTCCGTAGAACCCGAACATATTGAAGGCAAGGCAATAATACCTAGCTACATATTATATTTTTGCCAAAGGTAAGGCTACTTTAAAAGATTTTGACTTGAGAGTCAATAAAAATTAACATAGAAATTTATTGATTTAACTGCATTTTATTTTCAAACAAACTTCCAAATAGACAAAAATAAAATCATTAATATATATTTTGAATAATTATTATCTAATATTTGCATCATTTTTCTAGCATATATCCCCGGAGCAACAGAAATATTTATTGATTTATCTACACAACAAATAGCGAGATACACAACAATGAACATAATCACTAGAAAGACAACTTTCCTGTCAAATCAGTTACAAATCTATACGTCCTCTATTGAACATGTTTACACTGTAGCCGATTCGGACCAGTAAAGAACATAAAATTCCTTTTAGTATATTTATATCGCCCTTTTGTTGATCATAGGTTTGGAATGAAGCCCATGCAAATTGGTTGCGGTTTCGATTTCCTCCTGTTTTAAATAATTGAATATTTCGTGAAGTATTTAGAATCTACAAAAGAGGTGTTCACCGTGTAAAATCGTTAGGCCAAGCTGGGGTTTCCAATGATAGTACTCAGGCATTTCACTTTCTCGATTCTGTTAGAGTGCGAGTATATAGTCAATTGTGAAGCAGAGGTCGTCTGTCAGAGATGTAGAAAAGAATTGGGTCTATTTTGACGAAAGAGGAATTGTTTGTTTGCTGTTGGAATTGTATTCCACCCGCAAATTTAATCGCTAAATTTTTTATAGCAATTCCCACAATAATAAACATTTATGATTCATCTTATCTATTCAAAATAAATCACCCAACACAAGAGGGAATGGTCTGGGAAAATATCTAAGATGACTGGGCAACATATTTTGTATCGGTGTTTTAAACCGATTGTTTACATATTCAAATTATAATTAGCAAGAATTGAAATGGTTTCAAAACAACGGAACAAGCCAAAAACTTATAAATACATTTGGAAACGCTTAGAAGTGGAAATAAACAATAAGAACGAACATTTTAAAATTTTTTGAGAGCGATGAACTATAAATTTAACCCAAACACGAATTTCCTTTGTGAATAAATTGCATGAACGCCTTCGAAGTATTTGGGAAAAATATTTTTAAAATATTTCAACGGAGAGACGTTCACCTTTGGCTCTACAAGTAGGTTTTAGTGTTCTCTCAAATTGATGAGTTACTTTGATATTTATTTACTGAACGGTATTATATGATTATTCTGTTCACAGAGAAGACAACAAGATGCATTTTATTACAAGATGATTTGATGAAATTGTTTAAAGGAAGAAATGGAAATAATGCAGAAATATATTTCTATCATGGTAAACAATAATAACTCGATATATTAAATGTAAAGAATCAGTCGTATATTGTATTTACTTTGAATATTTAATGCCAAAATGATATAAGAGTTTAATTTTTCCCTTTCAGCCGACTTTAGAGAATAAACGAGCTTGCTATTTACATATAATTCTGAGGGAAATGAATTTTGCATAGTCCGAAATTTTTATTATATTCGTGATATAAAATATCTGAATATCCAAAAGAAATAGGGTTTTCTAATTAAAAATATGAATATTTTATTGAGAAATAATTTCAAATTATTCAAACGGAGGAAAACAGGATTCAAACATATGCGAAGGAGAAAGATGATATTTAAACTTCCAGTGATGTTGTTGTGTTAGTTGTGTTTAATGGTAGATAGATTATAGATGTTTATATGTATATATATTGTGAGTATATACATCATAGAATATATGTAATTATTGGGAATATACATTTTGTCCGAAAATAATAATCTATTGTATAATGTTACTTGAGATAAAATATTCCATCCAGGGAAGCGATTTTTTCAAAAACTATAATTTAATTGACTCGATCTTTCGGACCTTGGAGCCTTTCTACAGTAGTAAGGCTAAATATACCGCCGCTTCCACAAGTTAGACATTTTGTCCATTAACTTACTTTTTATATGGAGAGACGTTTAACAAGACACTTCTTTTCAGAAAATATTCCAATCGGACATTTACTTCTAGTTACCAGGTAAATTATATATTTTCATATCTTCAGAAATCCAATTATGTGATTTATTTCTGATATCAAACAATTTCATTAGAAAATTTATAACCCAATATATTATAAAAAAAAGTCCAATATAAAACCTTATTAAAACAACGTGAGAATTTCTTTATTTAAATAATATTTCATAGAAACCATACTCTGTGGTGCTTTATACGCCCTAGGTACGTTATTCGGTCTGGTAACAAGGATAATTCCATCAAACGACTAATCCAGAATTGTCCTTGTTAGACAATCTTCTGCCAGTGCAGGAGGCTGATTAATATAATTAGGCCAGAGAGATATATCTCTTTGTGGAAATTTATAAATGTGTATTAGAAGGTAACGCTATTTATCTACTTATAAATCTGAAATACTTGATAACATATAGTTTATCTCAAGAACTAGAAATATATAGCAGTATTCAACTAATATACAGGAAACAAACTGATTATAAACATTTAAAAATTATTTATTGAGGATTTTTTTTTCATACTATATATATTTATGATTAAATTACACTGAAGTATAAATTTATATGTATTTGAATTCCAAGAAAAAGAAGAAAAATACTAAAATCTATACAAAGGCGTATAATGTACTTTTTGAATTAGTAAGATGTGGCTATAATAAAAAACGAGTTAACTTTTATATCAGCCTGCTCTTGCAGTAGTTAAATCTCCCTTTCTTCTTTTTAATCTTTGAAATCCGAATAAATAAAGTGTTTACGTAGTTTTCATATATTTATAGGATTTTGTGAATGGGTTTAGTAATATAAGAGATTTTGAACAACACAGGGGATGAATTTGTATTTTTTGAAGAGAACTGTCCGACAGCCCTTCCTAGAATGGCAAAAGATTGGGATGGCTTAGCTCATCACTAGGGAACCCTCCAATTATTTAAATCGCTCTATGGGCAGTACGACCGTTTTATTTTAAAAAGAAAATTTCATCTTAATTGTTTACATTTATTTCATAAAGATTAACCGCTAATTCTTCATTGTTAATATTACAATAGTAATATTTAAGAGTTGTGAACATCGAGTCAATTATGTGTGAAGTACCTATATCAATTCTCTTGGGTTTAAGGTAGAAATGATCGTATCCTAAGCTATATTCCTGCGAGGTGTTCATGATTGTCCTATAGATAGAGCTTTGCGCGACATCGTGGCCAATAAGGATCATCCCAGGCGGGATTATTGCGATTTGAAAACTTCATCCAATCCTGATTCTATATATTCTCATAGCCGCAGACATTGATGGAATCTCTGAACTTCCTTTCATTATTGGACATCGATTAAACTATAGAAATAACTCTAAACCCAGAAGAGGACATAAATAAGAACAAGGCACCTCGGTTGGCCGGTATTGTGATCAGAGTGCACTGACCGATCTAATCTGCTCCATGGACAAGACACCACCACCAACTCTAAGTTCATTGTTCAATGTATTATATCGTAATATAAATTAAATGAAATTAATGTACAATATTGTATACAATTTTAATATATTATAAAAGCGCTTTCTCACATTTATTGGAACAGAATATTTAGAAGATATTAATATATGTGTGTGTGGCAGAACGTGTTAATTTAAAATAAAAGAATATGTCAAAGCTATTGTTGAGTATTACTTGATAAGCATATGCAAATAATATCACCAACCTTCCTTGTTTCAGCGCATATTTATTGAAGAAAGAGGATGTTTTCCTCTCCATTGACGATCAAACTCTTTTGCTATAACAATGTGAATCTATAAAATAAAAGGATTCAAAAGCGCGGATGTTTCCCCTATACACAAAACGAACTTCCACTGTCCTTACTGCGATGAAAAAATATATTGGGAGGGCTTGGCTCCCAATATATTTTTTCATCGCAGTAAGGACAGTGGAAGTTCGTTTTGTGTATAGGGGAAACATCCGCGCTTTTGAATCCTTTTATTTTATATGTATAGATGGCGCGTTGTTGCTTTGTGTTAAATGTGAATCTATATATTTAATTTTATATATAGTCATAATTTCTATTTATATTTAATTTATAGTATCTAAAATGTGGATTGTGTAATATTAAAATAGCAGTTAAGGACTTGTTTAAAATTCACGTTGATGAGAAAGAGATGAGAAATTCCTCAAAGTAGTCTTGACAACAATTTAAAGAAAGTCGTCTGAACGAAATATTATAAAATTTAAACGTTTTAAGTCTGATCATATATTTATGAAATAAATACACAATTCCGGTCCTTCATGCAGCAATGAAATTATTATGATGTAATATAAAAGTGATGCAAAGCCAGTTCTATATAGTGAACCTGGATCAATGGTCCAATGGACAATAAACCGAAGGCTTGGTGGAATCAAGCCGCCAGTATGGGTCCCCAGAGGGCCGCTCCAGAAAATACCCTAATTTGCCCAGCTTTATACATTCACTATACGGTGTGTTCTATACGTCTAGAGATATTCACATCGCTCTCCTCATTTTATGGATTCATGTATAAAATAAAATGATATTTTCCTTCTCTTTTTTCCTCTCTCAATCTTCCAATCTTTATTTTTTTCCAAATATTAAGAATTTTTTATATTTTCTGGATATAAGCAAAACATCAATAACATGCCATTTTTGTTGTGCTGTGTGCGTCATTATATCTAATTATCTACCAGAGTACAGTAAAATATAGTATAGTGAAGTACAATATAGTATAGTGCAGTACAATATAGTATGGTACATTTCTCGATGGTTGGATCACAAAGATCCTTTAAGAATAACATTCATAAGTTAAAGCGATTCATTTTGTTTATTTCTACTGTTTGAAGGGCAGATGTAGTGACAAACGAATATCCCACAATAGCAGCTTCGACAAATTCATTCAAATGCCAACCTGTAAACCAAGGTTCGATATAAGGATTTCACATCTGCTTTCGTAAAACTTTACTGTGATGCAACATGAAGTTTCATCATTTCAAAAGAGCCAATATCGAGTATATTCACATTGTGTATATATTATTAAAGCTCAATAGACACTTTTGTAATCTTTGAATCGAATTATCCAGGCCCTTGATAAGTGTAACCAAGATTCAAACTATTTATATTTTAACTAGATTTTTTCTCATTGAAATAAGTTAAACTAGAATGCATTTATGTATTTTGTGTTTTCAAATATCCGTTTTATCATCATGATGACGCTCTCTTCCATTCGCTACAACCCAAGAGAACGTCAAGACTCACGTCTGTCGGCCTGGGCAGTGTTCCTGATGGTAGGAGAGGCCTTTTGAGGCCTTCCCAGGAAGATGGCGAGCAGTCGAAGGCCTCCGAGAGGCCCCCCATGACAAATACTGGGGCTTGGTGATGAGGGGAACTGTCCAATGGATGAGACTGTCACACACGTCACATTATTTAATTTGGAGAATCAATAAATTGCTATTTATATGGGGATCTTCGACATTTTTCAGAATTTATTAGAAATGATTTATAAGAAAGAGTTGGTTGGTGTGTGTAACATATATATATATATATCTTTTATTTTTTCCTCTATTGTTTTTTCATATATATATATTGATGTTAGAGATTATGATCTAGAAATATTTTATAATTGATTTCATTATGAAGTGTATAATAACTTATGTTTCAAATTTTCTCGTTAAAAATTGAAAATATTTCTATCACTCATTTTCAGTTAAATTACACTCACGAAATATGAAGTTTGTAAAATAAAAGAGTTTGAAATATGATTATGGATTATTATGGATTTACTCTTCCCCTCGAGAGAGTGGCACAACACAAATAATTAGAGGACCACGACAGGTAGAGCTCTATTAAAAGCACCCGACCTAGCGTGACAGGTCGTCTTTCCCTGAGATCGTTCAGAAAACCGCTTCAGGCCGCTAATCAAAGAGATGTCTGATGAGGTCCTGTGGAAGATAGATACACATCTGATGGATAAAATCCTCATATCCGGATTAATATGACGCTGTTTCAGCTGTTCCCACACATGCGCACGATCTGCGAGCTCTCTATTTCTTCGTTTCTCTAGGTGCGCCCTGAGGAGCTTGCAACGTATCAGTGCCATCTTGTCTCCTCTGTTCCCAACAAACATATTTCATCGACTCTTTCTTTTCACTTATGCCGACTGAACATTTTAGAGGCCATCATAATCAAGAAAGGTAGTTGTTGACAACCTTTTACCGTAAGTATATGTTTTCACATGTAGAAATCAGTTCGACCTTTGCACTTGAAAGCTGTTAGAGCATCATTTAGTTAATTGTAATGACTTGTGCAAGAATCGGAGCAATTGAATAAGAAAAAGTACTTAAAGCGAGATTCAATTCTGAACCGGAGATCTCGGCCATGTGGGCAACTTCACCGCCCTCGCTGTGACTTCCTCCCCTACATTCATGTGGAAGAAGAGAAAATGTAAACACAACAGGCTTTAATTAAAACTTATATAAACATTGCTAATATTCTAGTGAAGAGACAAAACTGGAGCTTACATATTCACTAAGATTCCACATGGGAAATATCCAATCTGCAAGCCTGTGAACCTTCTTTGCTAAAAATAGAGCGCTCCTCAGCAAATAATATTGTGAAGTACCCGAGGGAAATGTTACCTGAAAGGATTTGTATTTCTAATTTGAATTCAAAGTTAACAAATCAATATTTTAATCACAACATTTAATGAAATCCGATAAATATAAACTTGTAAAAGATGTATTTGAATTTGAAAACAAAATTAGTGAAGAAAGTTTATTTAACATTCAAATAATTGCTCTTTCCTCTTTTTAAATTTCATTTTTCAGTAGCACACACATTCATTGAAATTTCACTTCTCATGCTAATTAGAGATTTGATATTATGTTATAAATACACTGGTGTCCAAAAAATAGGAAACTTTCGTTTCTTAATGATATGTTTTTAAATATACAACGCTAAAAGCTAAAAAGTAATTTAATTAGGTATTTTAAGTCGTAGAATTTATTTATCGCAACCATTCGATTCGGTAAAATTGATAATATGCAAAATTTGCTTGTTTTTATTAGTGTGCTATTTGGCGTGTCGTTTACCCCATCTAAGAATTGTCCAATTATAATTTTTTCAATCCTTAGTTAATTATGAGTTTACGAAATATTTTAGCAGATGATTTAAAATGGAGAGATGTTGGAAGAATGGAGGCAGGGCAATCACAAGTTGAAGTAGCAAAATGGCTAAATGTGAATAAATCTGTGGTCAGCAAAAATGGAAACAGTTCATTGAGACAGGAACCATCAAAATAAAAGAAGGTTCTGGTAGAAAAAGAAAACAGCTACCTCTGAAGACCGTTATCTGGTCGTAACTGCCAAGCGCCATAGGGAGATAACAGCTATTCAACTCTCTAATGAACTCTCAAGTGCTACTGGAACGGAAATTTAAAGACAAACTGTTTACCGAAGGCTTCACGAAGGTGCTCTTTATGCAAGACGACCAATGGTCTGTATCCCTTTAACCTCTGCTCACAGGAGAGCCCGCTCGAATTGGTGCTTGGAACATCACGCCTGATCAGTGGGCCAAAGTTCTCTTCAGTGACGAGTCAAGATTTTGTTTAAACACAGATTCTAGACGAGTTTTCATCTGGAGGGAGCCTGGAACCTCTAACATCCCAGTAACATCAGAGAAATAGACAGTTTTAGAGGGAGCAGTCTCTTAGTCTGGGCTGGAATCAGTTCTAGCAGACGCACACCCCTCCACATTTTTTTCTGGGGGCACTTTATCTGCCCAAAGGTACAGGGACGAGATCCTTGAGCCCTATCTAAGACCTTATAGAGATCAAATTGGTCACAATTTAATTTTTATGGACGATAATGCTCGTCCGCATAGGGCTAGGCTAGTCAATAATTATCTCCAGAGTTAGAATATTCGAAGGATGGATTGGCCAGCCAGATCTCCGGACCTGAATCCAATAGAGCATGTGTGGGATGCTCTAGGGAGGCGTATTGGAGCTCGTCACCCCTCTCCCAGAACCCTCGTTGAGCTAAGAACTGCTCTATTGGAGGAGTGGGGTTTACTACCCCTGGACCTCCTCCAAAGCCTGGTAAACAGTATGAGGGCTCGCTGTGAGACCTTGATAGCTGTTAGAGGTGATCATACTCCCTATTGATATCTTATTTCTTTAAGATCTGGAACCTTAGCTTTGGGTATGTTGGTAAAAATTTGTATATTTCATAATTTCAAATATATTTTTTTATTTTTATATAGCTAGTCAAATTCTCTATAGTTTAAACTATTTGTATACTAAATTTTATATTTTTTAATAAATTAGCTTTTGAGAATTTTTTCAATATTGGTTAAGTTTAATACAAAGCAATAACGCGCCATCTATACATATAAAATAAAAGGATTTAAAAGCGCGAATGTTTCTTTTATAATAATACAAACTTCTACTGTCCTTACTGCGATGAAAATATATATTGGGAGGGCTTGGCTCATCAGTGGTGAACCCTCCCAGCGGTTTCGCCAATTTAAGCGGTCTGGTGGATTAAATTGGCGAAACCGCTGGGAGGGTTCACCACTGATGAGCCAAGCCCTCCCAATATATATTTTCATCGCAGTAAGGACAGTAGAAGTTTGTATTATTATAAAAGAAACATTCGCGCTTTCAAATCCTTTTATTTTATATTGGTTAAGTTTCTTATTTTTTGGACACCAGTGTATATACATTTATAAATCCATTAACAATTTTACCTAATATGTTATTTATATCATAATATTTGTCATATTTCGACTCATATAATGTCTCTAACTTGACATGTTAGGTATAAAATTTTAAATTCAAGTCATTTTAAATCGTCTATAGTGCTACGTTTCTTCAGTAGGCTGAAGCTGGTCAACTAACGTTCGCTCTCAGGGTAGCCGTGAGATTTAAAATTCCAAACGACTGCTCTAGATGTTTTAATATCTCGTGATATCTAGATTCAGCGATTTATATTTTTATAGAAATATAAAAAATAATATTTATAAAAACGAGCATGATTTTATAATATGTGAAATATATATATTTTTATATTTCATCATGCTGTTATACACATAATTTAAAAATATATAGATATCCACAAACATACAAACGCATTTATACTTAACATAACTTAAATATGTATAATTGGTGAACAAAGAAATATCAATTTATGAATAGGGATATACATCGAAAATACAAAATTATGTAAGTATTAACTTTAAAATTATAATAATATATTTTTAGAAACTTTTTTTATATTTATTAATCTATATATGATATATGGGGGTCAAGGCGTTTATATTTTAAATTATTGTAATTGTTGTGAGTAGCTCCCAAAAGATCTATTTAAGGTTTACTTACAGAGATAAACACAAACCTTGATGAATTTATTAGGAAAATGATGCATTCAATAATCCAGGTGGTATGTAGGGCAGCGATGGTGCCATGGGACCAGAAGACTACGGACTGTAGTTCCATGATCCCAGCGTGAAAACTTGTATCGCACAGCGTCACAACACAGAATCATCGTCTGCAATCATCTGCTAGAAGGTGATGGTGATGATCGAATTCTGTACATTGGGAATTTTTTTTTTCTTATTGAAAAATGATCCAATGTTATTCGATTTTTCCAAAAGTCTAAACTCACCTGCGAATGCAAGTAACCAAACGGGATGCTGGCACACTTGTAAGTTCAAGAGTCGAACTGCTTTTCACATGTGTAAACATGTGTTGCACTTATTGTAAAATCAGTCACCAACTTCTAACCGCCATCTCCAGTACCACGTTCAATAGAGATTATAAAATGTATTCGAAAATTATATTTCGTCACATTATATCATTTGGAGAAAAAAATACTATAAAGATAAAGTTAACCTTTTCTGTCAAAATAGACGTCAAAACTAGACCACATATAACTAAACCACAATAAATTCATCCCATGATGTTCTACTCCCAAAGGAATGCTCACTAGTAATTTGACTGGGTAAAAAAACATAAATCACTGATAGTATTTGAAACATAAAGCTATTAAACCTATTACAAATTTCTTCTTTATTTCACTAGAAATAAGCGATATTTCAAGCCAGAAGACATTCTTCGCTGCCTTATAGAATATTTCACCCGTTTATCTGAATAAAAACAATCGTTAAAAGTTGAATTCTCGTGTTTCAAACTTGACCAAACCTCTGACGTTAGGGCGCCAGGAGCTTTTCTTGTAACATCGTTATGACAAGTGTGGAAATTTGGTTCCGAATAAATCTGGCTGATAGATTTAATTTTCATCACCAACTTATTACTTATTACTGTATTGCCAATTTAGGCATGACTAATGTCTTACATAAGTGAGTGGTATAGAAATCGCCTAGCCATAATTGAGGCCGTGGAATCAATTCCCCGTTATCAATTATCGATAACAAATCTCGCACACATGCTCTTTGATAATCTTTAATTGGACGACAATACATTTTTAATGTTGAACCTCTCGATAATAATTGATTGGTTGCTGGGCTCAAGTATTTCTCACGGGCTCGGTACTTTATTTCAGTAGGACAGATATAACACTTCTGAGGATTTATGTAACAGTTCTACGGCAATTTAAAAATTATATATTCAAAGATATATATATAACATCCTATATGTATTAAATATATAAACTATTAAAGCTCGAAGTTATGATTTGCTCGATGATAGAGCATTGTTCGATGTGATTAGTATAACCAAGATTCAACTCTACAGTGTCGTACTAGGAAGGAAGAATCTTCAAATATAAAAGTAGAGTTCTGAAAAGCGGTATGGTAGATTAAACTGGCGAAACCCCTAGGAGAGTTCACGAGTGACGTGTTTGTGTGTGAGCCAAGACTTCCCAATATATTTTCCTTGCAAGTAAGTACAGAGGTGGGTTTTATTTGGAAGAAAAAAAAATCCGTGCCATAATATATATAGATTGATTTCTCTCTTTAATTTAATTTTTTTCATATTTCATATATACTATAGGAATAATAATCAATATTCTGTAGGTAATGTATTGACATGGTGTAAAGAGAGAGCACATTTACATATATTCCCGTGAAATAGAATCGAAGCAATAGAGGGGCTATCAATGTAAATTCAAATAAGCTCCAGACAGACGAGGGTCGTAAATCTAAAATATTCATCGGAATATTTCGCCCTCTCTTAGACAAATTCTATTTCAACATATTCTCAACCAGATTTAAATAAAAAGGCGTTTTCCTTTTCAATATTTATTCTCCGAAAATTTCACTCCCTCCTCGACAACTTGTGTAAGCTAAATATTAGCTTAGCCGTAAGAGATGACGCAATTCTGGTAATGGATCAGTTTAAAACCTCCAGGAACTCAACAAATGACAGGATTTTCTAATTAAATGGACCTTGGTATTCCTATGGGATTTTGATATTCCCCCCTCTCACCTTTATAAACACATTTACAATAAATTCTATATCTTTGCTTCAATTATTCTAATAATTTTTGTTTATTAATTAGTGTAATTTGATATTTCATATTAATTAATGTATGGTGTCTTAATATTAAAATTGTTAATCTGCATCATTTTGAAATTGATTATTTATTGAAATTAATAAATAATCACATTGTAATGTTTTCACTCTCTCTGTTTCATAAACAGAATTAATATATTCAATATTCACACTTGAATATATCAATCAATTGAATACCTTTAAACGACAATTCTCAGTTACTTACTATCCACAACATGGTCAATAAGAATATAGTTACCGTATTCCCATATAAATATGTGTAAAATATATATAAAAATATATATATATATATTTATTATAAGTTGTATTGCTATATATATTGAACATAACATAATATGATAAAAATTACATATAAATAAATATAATTTCTCAACGGAGAGCGAAAATTGCCCCCATGTAAACAGAAGTATTTCTAATGAATCTAACACGAAGGAATAAGTATTTAGCTAGCATGCAAATCCACCTTCTGCTGAAATCTGTGTTTTATATATATATATATCATTTTCTCTGTCGGTGTACACAAATATAATATGTATAATAATATCAAACGAAAATGCCTTTTCAAAATAATGTTTAAAAGAAAAAAATAATCTGGTGCATTTTTATTCGAAAAAAATAATATTCCAAAAATATATATTCCCAATTTTATCATAGAATATTTTGTAAATAATTTATTTACAATAAAAATACACAATAATAAATTTTTACTTTTTTACATATTATACAAATATTTTTTGAATTTGTCTTTATTATAATATTTATATACCAAAGCATGATATTTAAATTATTTTATTTATTACCAGTTGCAAATAAGACACGCTATATCCGATCTGGATAATTACTCGTGTGAAACTATCTACAATAATTCTTATTTAAATTATTTAGATCATTTGACATTACTTGATTGTTAACTTTACTCTGTATGATATTTAAATTTCGAACAATTTAATAATAAATAGTTCATAGACAAACCTAGAATAATTTGATACTTTTCTCGAAAATAGATCTTATGATATAAAAGTTGGGATGAAACGTTCAATAAAGGTCAAGTTCATGAACTCAATAATTTCCATACAGCTATTCAATTCTGGCGTGTTATATAGGCCGTGTGATATTCAGATTGGAACTTAAGGAAGGACATCGACGGCGCCCTAGTTTGGAATATCTTATGATAATCTTTTGCCAAATATTGAGGCTTCACGTAAGGTCTATGTACAGGAAATGATACAATTTTAAGCACGTTTAAAATTTGTATTAATTAAATAGCTTCTCACTATCCTTACTTCTGTGAGAAATATATTGGAAGGGCCTGGCTCGTCAGTGGCGAACCCCCTCCTCACAGCGGTTTCTCCAATCTAACCCTCCAGCTCGCTGTGATATAATAAGCTATCAAATATGATACACAGTCTCTCCGCATCATTCACTTACCTCCAGGAATGCCGTTACAATAGCAGGTCCCGAACATTTATTTATGATTTCATAAATTTTGAGTTTTGTTTTCTTATCTCGGGTATAATTGGCGGAAGAAGAAACTATCATATTATTTCATAAGATTGTCCTTGTCAATAGATCTGCCGGTTGTATGAGGCTGATGTTGCTGAGGCTATGCATCAAATATTTGGTTTCCTTTTATCACTGCAGCAAAAAGATCCAAGTTGAATTCTATACAATATCAAATTCTTATTAGATGCATTCATGCTTATAGGACTTCATCTTCTTACATCACACATATACTAGCGAAAACCCCTTTACTGTCCGATTATCTTGAATTATTACAAACAAAGTATAATATGACAAATTCTCTCACAGATCGAACACTCAAAAAACCCCTTCAAAAAGAATTAAACAAACTATATCTGGATCTAAAATTTAAGTTTTATCTTTCTCAATCTAATGAACTGTTCAAAAAATTCTTTCCAATTGCTGTCCCAAATTTCATTTCCTCTGATAAATTCACTACATTATTCTTAACTGGCAAAGGACCCTTCTTAAGTTTCCTATTCAAACTGAATGCTATCAATGATCCAACATGTGAATGCCGCTTAGATGTTGAATCACCAGAGCATCTTCTTTTATCTTGCCCTCTGACTAATCAAATTGTATGTAGATACTTTGAAACATTACCAAATTCTCTTTGTGTATATACTCTATCTTATGAGAACTTTGTTAAGTTTAGAACTATTTGTACAATAATTTACAAAACAATACTAATCCATCGTGTAAATAATTAATCATATATATATAAATAATACTAGCACAGCACAATAGTCCTTTGGACTTCGTGCTTTTGTAACAATAAATAAATAAAATTGTACCACCAGTGATTAAAGGAATAAAACGAATTTGTAAAGTTTTGCTTTCAAACCTGGAAATAGAAAAATACTCTTGGCTGAGGTATTTTACAACTCCATGAACGTATGTTTAGATGAAATATATTCAAACATCAACCATGCTTTTGCGCAAGAAAACTTGCAGACGACTATTGAGGCATGATCCCAACACGAGGCATTAACATGCCATCAAGGTACAAATATTTTATAGTTTCTTGTATTAGGATAGTTTAACGATTCATAAATTTCTTTTGGATATTTGAAAAAATCTATTTCACTCCATCCTATAAAATTTTTATTTTCATATTGATTGCATATTTCAATAACGAAATGTATTTAATATGAAATATTTATTATTAAAAATATTGAAAGCGGTAATATTAAATATAGTGGAAAAGTTTTGAAAAATAGAAAAAATTGAAACTTTTCTGTTTTTGCGAATTCTTTTATCTCCAAGTTGAGTCTAAGAAATCAGTAAATTCCAATTGGAATATTTATTATATATTGGCATGGCCATTGTTGCCGAATGTGATCATATTTGTTTGTTTTCAAAGTGTATTTACATAATACAGGAATACTTTACATAATAAAATATCATCTTCGGCATCTATCGCTGACAATTAGAAATACATTTTTGACAATATATATATATATTAATTGAAAAGGCATATGATATTGATTAAATATATGCTTTTTTAATTAAATATGTATTAATGGATTGCTCTATTTTCAATATATATATAAATATAGTAATAAATATTAATACTTTATAATAGTCAGCTCTGAATATATACCACATGGTGTCTGTTCAAATGCTCACATAAGTTTCAGATCCAAGCTTGGATATCACCTCTTTCCTGATGGGTTTCAAATAGGTATTTTAAAACAAAAAATGCAGGAATTAAAACAGGTTTTACTGTTTGAAGTTTGATATACAGTTGTGGCAGGTTCGGGCTATATTGATTACTGTGTAAATGTTCTCCCAATTATCCTTCAAATGTTCGACAGAATCTTGTAAAGCTTTGATAACATATATTCAAAACTAGCGGATGTACCCGGCTTCGCCCGTGTTTTACCCGAGTAAAGGTTTGTCTAACGAATCACTCGATAAAGTGAACATTTTTTCCCGGTCCCTTGAAAAATACTCGATAAGGTGAATAAAATCAATATTAATCGGTACCCGAGTAAAGGTCTGTCTAACGAACATTTGTTAAAACAATTCTCTATAAACTTATAAAAAGAAATAGATATATTTTGATAATTTGAAACTGATAAAGTGATCATTTTTTCCCGGTCCCTGTGTGCCGTGTCATTCTGAATTTTGTCTTTCCTAATTTTCTACATTACAAAATCATCGTTTTATCTAGTGAACATTTTTTCCCGGTCCCTTGAAAAATACTCGATAAGGTTGAATAAATTCATGGTCGTTTATGGAAGATGGACGAAGTTCCCGGAGGTCATCTTGGGCAAGCTCCCGCGAGGCTTTTTTTCTTGTCTACTTGGCATAGCTGTGTCACCAACTCTGCCCTGATTGGTCGGTGGGTTCTTGGACTGTCGGCCGGGCGAATCCATTCTCTCACGGGGTGGGGCAGACCCAAGGTCATCAGGAGTAGCAAACTTAAGCCTATCTCCGTCTCAATGGCGGCGCTGCTTGCGAGTTAAAGCTACAAATCTGCAAATAACTCTAAAGATATTAAAGATATTCAAGAAATTATTTTTCCTAAACCTTTCCGGGGATACACCTAATAATATCCCAAAATTACACGGCGATTCGATTTATGGTTTTTGAATCCATAGAGGACACACACACAGACACACACACAGACATTCAATTTTATATATATAGATTACATCATATGTAAGATTTATATGTATATTAAATTCTTAAATATTACACAAAAAATATATATTTATTTTAATATATTCATAATATTCACTTCGAAAATAATAATATAAACTTATATTACTCATTATATTTATAATTTTTTCTACATTATTTTTTAGTTATATTAAATCAGAGTAAACATGCTTTTTATATATTTGCATATACATTTCTCTTTTCAAATTACTACATTTTTTTACCAAATATTTACTTTTATTATCAATTTTACGATTATATATATATCAAATACTTATTCAATATATAGAATACAAATATAGAGTTGAGTGTGTGTTTAGCCTGAACCGAACTGTTCATAAAGAACAACTTTCTATAGCTAAGAACAATTTTCTGGCCGTTTTTGAAAGACTTCGATATATTCCTCATTACATGGATTTCATATCTAGTACATCTCAATATGGTTTGTCTGTGTGAGATATTCACACATATGACACCATATGAAGTGGAAATACTATATGCCGCGAAGAACGCCCTGAAATCAAATAGGACAGAGCTCAATAGTAAAAAAGAGAATTTAATATTCCCGCATCGTTCACTCCGTGCTGAGATCAATATTTTCCATCTAGAAATCCGATCATACTTCTAGAATAGTTCGTTGTGAAAATTCTTTTAAATATATTTCCCAGATGAAAAAGAACGAACTTTTTCATCTCTTTAATAGAAGACTTCGAGTTCATTCCGAGAGCGGTCGGTAATTCATTGCTGCCTATTACTTTTTATTAATTTACTCCATTTTGTTTGGAGATTTTTTTCACATTTCTTCAATTGACACACTATTTATTCTTCTCCATCACAATAATATATGTATTCTTTCATTGTGTACAGTCAATTCAGCATCATTGATATTTTCACTCGGGGACACAACAGATTTTATAAAATGACTACCGACGTCCTAAAACAACATTATTAGTTAGAAATTAGGTTTTCATAAAGAGAAAATCAAAGGTTTTTTTTTCGGCTTGTTGTAAATTGATTAATTAATTAACTCTCTACATCACAATATGTAAATATATAAATATTATTTATTTTATATATATCAAGTAACATATTAAAATTTATTATTTACAAAGTTATTTGAATTAATCTATATATATATATATATATATATAAATGAATGTATGTGTGTGTGTGTGTGTGTCTGTTTGTCCTTTATGCCTGACCAAACCACTCATTGGAACGCCATGAAACTTTGGCAAGTTATTTAGTATAGTACTGGGAAGGTTTCTAGCAAATAAAATTTTTGAAATAACTTTTCGCTTCAAAATAATCAAGATAAATATTCTAATTTATCTGTTATAATTCAACAATCTGCTCTAAATATTATCATGATGATACGATGATTTTGTAATGTAGAAAATTAGGAGAGACAAAATTCAGGATGACACGGCAATTTATTTGAGACAAGAATAATGATACAATTCCAAGGCAAGATACTATTCCTTTAACTTCCAATTACCGAGGGAACCAATTAATATTGATTTTATTATAAGCACTGGAATCCCATTCACTACAGTTAGAAAACAAATACGAGAATCATGGGACGAGTGTCTTTTGTAGGAAGCTTTATTTTAAATCGCTCAAGCTTTCGGGCTGACCGGCCCTTCTACAGGAGACAAGTGAACAATGGTACATAAGGTACTATATAATGATCGGACTATTTACATATTCAAAAATTAAAATTTTAAAAACTTTTTATAGGGATTTTGCATAACTAAGAAAAGTCGAGAGGAATAATTAACATAATAGTAAATTATGGACAGTAGAAATTGACATGTATGATAATAGATATTGGGTATAGTAGAGCCTGTAATATCTTATATTGTCTATGAGTAAGGAGGGGGGGAATCTACACAGATGGAGGGAACAGGGCTATGGGAACAGAGATTGGTAGGATTCAGGAAGGTCGATATGTCTATTAATGGCGTGAAAGCCCTGGGAAACGAGAGCTTCCAAGGTGAGGCGCTGCTGCTTGTTGTGTATGCGGCTATAGTGCACAGATGGATTGGCCAGGTCGAAAGAGTGGTTGGTTGTTCGGATATGCTGGTATATGGCTGATTTCTCATCTTGTCTGGAGATGTTTTTTCTGTGTTCCTCGAGTCTTGTCCCTACGCTCCTGCCCGTCTCACCAACGTAGACAACATCGCAGTCAGCGCAGGGAATGGAGTAGACACAGCCAGACAAGAGAGATGGGTTAAATGGGCTATTGCTTTTAGTATCCGGGTTCCTAATGAGGGAACTGATGTTAGGGAGTTGGAATACAGGGTCCTGACTCCAAACTTGCTTAGGGCTCGGGCTATGGAGGAGCTAGTGGGGGAATATGGGAGGACACATATTGATTTATACACGGGGTTGGGAGCAGTGTGGTTGGGGTTGTGGAAATGGCGCAATATAAAAGACTTAGGGTATTGGAATTTTATGAGATTAGTTATGACTCTATTGGTTTCCATGGTTTTGAAATCAGAGGTGGAACAGTGGGTGTGGACTCGTTTAGACAGGGTTTTGACTGTGTTGATTTTGTGACTAAGGGGACAGAAGGAGTTGAAGTGAATATAATTTGGTCTGAACGAGTTCTTATAATGTACTGTGGAGTGATATCTGGTTGGGGTCCGGATGATTAGGAAATCTAAGAAAGGGAGGGCGTTGTAGGTTTCGGTTTCATGGGTGAAGGAAAGGTCAGGATGGTAACTAATGAGTTTAGAGAGGATATTTTCAACCTGGCTTTTTGTGCATATGCAGAACACATCATCTATGTATCTACGCCAAAGGCGGATATCGGATGGAAAATCTGAGGTGATCTGCATATCTATAGACCGCATAACAATCTCAGCAGCAGCTGAGGAAAGAGGGTTCCCCATTGGGGACCCTTTTATCTGTAGAAAAAACTGGGAGTTGAATGAGCAGATTGAGGATTGTAAACAGAGATGGGTGAGTTCTATAATTTTGGATGAGGTATGGCTATCAACTTGGGAATTAACTAGGAAGGATCTGAGGGAGTCTATAATTAAACCATGGGGCAGGCTCGGGTATAAGGAAACTACATCAAAAGAAACCATGACAAGGCTCGGACAAGGAGGGGTACCAAGCACATCATTAATGAAAGTACTGGTGGAGGAGATGGAAGTAAGGGAAGGAGTACCTTTTAGGAGGGACGAGAGGAACGACGAAATGAACTTGGCAACTGGAGCCATGGGGGATAGGAAGTGGGCCACGATTGGTCTTAAAGGGATTCCGGGCTTGTGGAGTTTGGGTAGGCCATATATATAGGATTCAGTGTTGGTATCGGGGAGAAAGGACTTGTGCTCTTCTGGTGTAATGATCAGGTTTCTTTTCAGACGGTTAAGTTCTTTTCGGACGGAGGAGTATATGGTGGATCTGTTTTGGGTAGAGATGGGTTTGAAAGTGGAGATGTCGGCGAGAACAACCTGTAATTTTTCTTTATAATCTGTAGTATTCATGACAACCGTTTGTGAACCTTTATCTGATTGCATAATGGCTAAATGGTTTTTCTGCCGTAATTTTCGGATGATATCGAACTCAAGAGGGGAGGCACGGGGTTGGGTGGACGGGAGGCTCAGTATGTTTGAGACTGTGTGGCGTATTTTATACTTTTCTGAATTGTTGAGGCTGCGGATGCCAGCTTCAACCGCACTGATGATTTTCAGGGGATCTGGCCTAGAGACAGGTCTAAACTTGAGGCCTTTGCTTAGGAGGGTAGTTTCCTGGGGAGATAGAACCGCTGAGGAGAGGTTAACGAGATTGGAGGCATTTCGGCTACAACTCCACGACACCGACCATGCCTCCAATCTCGTTAACCTCTCCTCAGCGGTTCTATCTCCCCAGGAAACTACCCTCCTAAGCAAAGGCCTCAAGTTTAGACCTGTCTCTAGGCCAGATCCCCTGAAAATCATCAGTGCGGTTGAAGCTGGCATCCGCAGCCTCAACAATTCAGAAAAGTATAAAATACGCCACACAGTCTCAAACATACTGAGCCTCCCGTCCACCCAACCCCGTGCCTCCCCTCTTGAGTTCGATATCATCCGAAAATTACGGCAGAAAAACCATTTAGCCATTATGCAATCAGATAAAGGTTCACAAACGGTTGTCATGAATACTACAGATTATAAAGAAAAATTACAGGTTGTTCTCGCCGACATCTCCACTTTCAAACCCATCTCTACCCAAAACAGATCCACCATATACTCCTCCGTCCGAAAAGAACTTAACCGTCTGAAAAGAAACCTGATCATTACACCAGAAGAGCACAAGTCCTTTCTCCCCGATACCAACACTGAATCCTATATATATGGCCTACCCAAACTCCACAAGCCCGGAATCCCTTTAAGACCAATCGTGGCCCACTTCCTATCCCCCATGGCTCCAGTTGCCAAGTTCATTTCGTCGTTCCTCTCGTCCCTCCTAAAAGGTACTCCTTCCCTTACTTCCATCTCCTCCACCAGTACTTTCATTAATGATGTGCTTGGTACCCCTCCTTGTCCGAGCCTTGTCATGGTTTCTTTTGATGTAGTTTCCTTATACCCGAGCCTGCCCCATGGTTTAATTATAGACTCCCTCAGATCCTTCCTAGTTAATTCCCAAGTTGATAGCCATACCTCATCCAAAATTATAGAACTCACCCATCTCTGTTTACAATCCTCAATCTGCTCATTCAACTCCCAGTTTTTTCTACAGATAAAAGGGTCCCCAATGGGGAACCCTCTTTCCTCAGCTGCTGCTGAGATTGTTATGCGGTCTATAGATATGCAGATCACCTCAGATTTTCCATCCGATATCCGCCTTTGGCGTAGATACATAGATGATGTGTTCTGCATATGCACAAAAAGCCAGGTTGAAAATATCCTCTCTAAACTCATTAGTTACCATCCTGACCTTTCCTTCACCCATGAAACCGAAACCTACAACGCCCTCCCTTTCTTAGATTTCCTAATCATCCGGACCCCAACCAGATATCACTCCACAGTACATTATAAGAACTCGTTCAGACCAAATTATATTCACTTCAACTCCTTCTGTCCCCTTAGTCACAAAATCAACACAGTCAAAACCCTGTCTAAACGAGTCCACACCCACTGTTCCACCTCTGATTTCAAAACCATGGAAACCAATAGAGTCATAACTAATCTCATAAAATTCCAATACCCTAAGTCTTTTATATTGCGCCATTTCCACAACCCCAACCACACTGCTCCCAACCCCGTGTATAAATCAATATGTGTCCTCCCATATTCCCCCACTAGCTCCTCCATAGCCCGAGCCCTAAGCAAGTTTGGAGTCAGGACCCTGTATTCCAACTCCCCTAACATCAGTTCCCTCATTAGGAACCCGGATACTAAAAGCAATAGCCCATTTAACCCATCTCTCTTGTCTGGCTGTGTCTACTCCATTCCCTGCGCTGACTGCGATGTTGTCTACGTTGGTGAGACGGGCAGGAGCGTAGGGACAAGACTCGAGGAACACAGAAAAAACATCTCCAGACAAGATGAGAAATCAGCCATATACCAGCATATCCGAACAACCAACCACTCTTTCGACCTGGCCAATCCATCTGTGCACTATAGCCGCATACACAACAAGCAGCAGCGCCTCACCTTGGAAGCTCTCGTTTCCCAGGGCTTTCACGCCATTAATAGACATATCGACCTTCCTGAATCCTACCAATCTCTGTTCCCATAGCCCTGTTCCCTCCATCTGTGTAGATTCCCCCCCTCCTTACTCATAGACAATATAAGATATTACAGGCTCTACTATACCCAATATCTATTATCATACATGTCAATTTCTACTGTCCATAATTTACTATTATGTTAATTATTCCTCTCGACTTTTCTTAGTTATGCAAAATCCCTATAAAAAGTTTTTAAAATTTTAATTTTTGAATATGTAAATAGTCCGATCATTATATAGTACCTTATGTACCATTGTTCACTTGTCTCCTGTAGAAGGGCCGGTCAGCCCGAAAGCTTGAGCGATTTAAAATAAAGCTTCCTACAAAAGACACTCGTCCCATGATTCTCGTATTTGTTTTCTAATTGATTTTATTCAACTTATCGAGTATTTTTCAAGGGACCGGGAAAAAATGTTCACTTTATTGAGAGATTCGTTAGACAAACCTTTACTCAGGTAAAACCCGGGCGAAGCCGGATACGTCCATACAAGAATAATGATACAATTCCAAGGCAAGATACTATTCCTTTAACTTCCAATTACCGAGGGAACCAAAATTAATATTGATTTTATTCAACATATCGAGTATTTTTCAAGGGACCGGGAAAAAATGTTCACTTTATCGAGAGATTCGTTAGACAAACCTTTACTCGGGTAAAACCCGGGCGAAGCCGGGTACGTCCGCTAGTAATAAATAAATATAGAACCGAATCTTTAATCTCATATAATAGGCTGACAAAAATAGAAAACATAAAATTAAAAATTTCACAAATAGGAATTCAATTTTTATTTTACATTAATTACATGTAAATAAAGTATTTACATGTGTATATAATTTTACAAATAAAATTTAATTTTCATATTATGAGTTATGTGTCCAATTGTGTAGTAGTTTTTATCAAATAAAATATATTGAAATATATTAAAAAATAAGACAATCCATAAATAGATATTTAATTAAAATGTCATATATTAGTAATTAAATTATTTTTAATCCAATATATATGACTTTTTAATTAAATATATATAAATATTTTTTTAATATTAGAATATAAACAAAATAACAGTATATATAAACCCTTCTATCTGTCTTTAATATGTGAACAAATATAAACACACACACATTGATACGAATAGTAAAATTAAAGCTTCAAATTTAGATTGAATAAAAGAAGAAAAAAACAAAATGGAGTTTATTTCAGTTTAGCAGCATTATTAGCAAGTATTAAGCAGATTGACAAACAACAGGAGCCGATATATCGGGGGCTGGTTACAGCCAATTATTTCAAGTGTTTATTTCCAGGAGAATTGTATCTTTGTCTCAAATAGTAAATACAGTTTCATTTGTGAAATGCCTTCGTAAATATATTTTGCTTTAAGAAAATTTCGAAACATCCTTGTGTATGTGCCCTAGCCGGACATGATCTTGATAGAAGCACATTTCGATCCTTGAGATTTTTTGGTTATTGGTCTGAGACAATAATGGAATCTATAATCTTGCCAGCGTGGGAATTGATGGATTAAATATTTATATAGGTAACATCACTCAAAATTGCCAAAATTGTATTAATATATATAGTCACGACCGTCTGTCGTGACCTCTGTCACGGATAATATACAGTTATCATCGTCATGCGTTTTTAATTCTGTCACCGTTTTCTTTTGGTTCAGTGGTAGAATGCTCGCCTGCCACGCGGGCGCCCCGGGTTCGATTCCCGGCCGATGCATTTTTTTTTTTTACAATTTTTAAAACTCATTTATATATTATACAAGAATGACATCCACGGCGCCAATTTATAATTGTAACGAATAGTATTTGAATAAAAGCATTTAATCGGGTAAACCCCGGGCGTTGCCCGGGTCATTCGGCTAGTAATATAATACTTAGTATAGGTTGAATAAAATCTAGAATCCTTTAAGAAACAAACGGGATAAGAAAGAGAAACAAACATATATTACTAGTCACACAAAACTTCAATCGCTACAAGAAAAAAAAACGATTGTGAATAAATGCATATACTCACAAAACCTCTCATTAAGCCTATCAACACCATATAGAGTTCTTATGAACATGATGGAAGTAGAAATTTTCAACGGGATTCAACTAACCTGCTGAGTCTTTCTTTTTCCAGACATCTGTGTGAAAGTTATATCTATTCAGAGCGGTAAATCTATTTATTTTCTCTGGAAGTCTATGGAAAGGAAGACATAGAGAAACTTGGATGTGAAGAAATAAACTCTCTGTTTAAAGAGGTTGGCATCACATATGTAATCTTCCAATTCAGCCTTTCACAGTGCGCAACCTAAGTTTTCTGTACTTAACTATTTATGTGAGATTTCGAGGTAAAACAAATATAATTATATTTTTCATGCTATTGAGATTACGGGGCAGTGGAAATATATTCCATATATAACCCGTGTACGTTCATATTATATCACTGTGTGTGCGCCAATATAAATATTCCTTCTGGATAATGTGGAAGCTTTGTTCTTTTGACAGATAAGCAGAACTCAATGCTGCATTAGAGATATTTAATGAATACCTTGTGGGACTTTGAGCCTGTTTAGACTGACAAGGGCCATTAACTCGAAACCTTGACAGGCTTTATGAATTTACCAGACTGGTGTTGTGGCTTTGTTACCGACCCGATTCTGTTAACGCTGTACAATAAATGAAACAAATAATTTACGACTACTGATTTTGTGAATATTTTATTAGAACTATGACATTAAACAATTATTGTACAAAACCTACAAAGAATTGTTTTGACTCACACACAACAAATCGAAATTCTTTTCAAAACATTTATCATTTATCACAACATTCACAATAATACATTTATCACAAAATTAATTGTTACATTTTTAGACAGTTGAAGTCAAATCTCCTTTTTATCTTCAATAAACTATTGTCTCCAGAAATAATATTCAAAATAAACAACACTCTATAACTGGGGAGACAAACTATTATTTAAAATACAATATAACGCGGCTGATGATTGTAAAACGAAAATTTCGCGGTATAATTTTAATTTTCGTTTTACAAACTATTATCTTCAACCAAACTGAATGTTTTACCCTGTGGAAGGAGTTTACTTCATCCATCACAAAGAAGAAGTCCGTCCACGTTAATAGTTATTCTCCAGTGATAGTTAATGGAGTCGCGAAAAGATAATTAACGGAGTTTATAATTAATGAAGCAGCCCCGATAATATGGTTACATGAGGCGTTGGACTATTAGCGCGTCGGTAGAGGGGAGAAATATGTCGACGCGATGGAGACTATGCGGCACCAATGGCGGCTTCATGGTGATTTCTGTGGTTATATATTTATATTTAAGGTCTTACATGTTCCTCATCATATAATTCTTTCATATGACAAAATGATATCAGAACATTATATCGCGCGTCACATTTGATTTGGAATATTTCAATAATGACTAAAACAAAAAAAAAGTGACGTATTGGATCAAAATTCTTTGAATATTTTAAATATCGTTACAAAATAAATTCGTTCTGGTGAATCATTCTGTTTTACGCCGCTAAGATTGATCAATAATTAATAAAGATATCAATCATCAGAACTTTATTATAAAGAGATTATAAATATAATTGTACTAGACGAATGGCCCGGGCAACGCCCGTGTTTTACCCGATTGAATGTTTTTATTCAAATACTATTTGTTACAATTATAAATTGGAGCCGTGGATGTCACTCTTGTGAAACGTCCCGCTCCAAACTTTACATGTTCATTAGGTCAGCTGGTATTACCCCTCATTTTCACCGCTAGAGGCGCGAGCGAATTGACTTTTTGTAAATATACATAATTATAAAGATAGAAGCTTCTATAGAAGATAATGATCATAATGATGATGCGCGCGCATCCGTGACAGCGATGAGGAATTGAGGAAAGACGGTCGTGACTATATATTAAAGCCGAATGACCCGGGCAACGCCCGTGTTTTACCCGATTGAATGTTTTTATTAAAATACTATTTGTTACAATTATAAATTGGAGCCGTGGATGTCACTCTTGTGAAACGTCCCGCTCCAAACTTTACATGTACATTAGGTCAGCTGGTATTACCCCTCATTTTTACCGCTAGAGGCGCGAGCGAATTGACTTTTTGTGAATATACATAATTATAAAGATAGAAGCTTCTATAGAAGATAATGATCATAATGATGATGCGCGCGCATCCGTGACAGCGATGAGGAATTGAGGAAAGACGGTCGTGACTATATATTAATAATAAAATAATAATAATAATATAATAATAATAATTATTATTATTATCATTAGTTAACGATAATGATCATAATGATGATGCGCGCGCATCCGTGACATGAGGAATGAGGAATTGAGGAATTGAGAAAAGACGGTCGTGACTATATATGTTGATAATAAAATAATAATAATAATATAATAATTATTATTATTATTATCATTAGTTAATGATAATGATCATAATGATGATGCGCGCGCATCCGTGACATGAGGAATTGAGGAAGGACGGTCGTGACTATATATGTTGATAATAATAATAATATAATAATAATTATTATTATTATTATTATCATTAGATAATGATAATGATCATAATGATGATGCGCGCGCATCCGTGACATGAGGAATTGAGGAATTGATTGACGGTGGAAAGACGGTCGTGACTATATATATTGATATATAATTTATAGATACAACTTAGATTTCTGACCGCCCAGCAATGGGTAAGAGCCCGCCCTGTGTCACTTGTCAACCCGGTCTTACCGACGTTGGCCAAATTCAGTAAACTGCTGTTACTGTTGGTTTACGGATCTCCAAGAGATCCCTCGATCAAGCACCTAGGAGCGATTGTGGTGCTGAGAAGCATGGCCACTGTGCACCTGACCACCATCGTGTCAACCTTCTTATCGCCACATATTCGCTGCTCAGGAAGACTCACAGCTATAGGTCGTAGATCAGCGTTATACACCCGGGCTCCTGGCTCTTCGGCAAAGTGCTAGATGATGACTTCCTCGCCCAGATATCTTCTCGCAGGTTCTTTCTGGAGAGAGGGATTGTGTGGCGTCCCTTCCTTGTATGGATTAAGAGAATTCTTTGGGGATATTTTTTTTTATTTGTGCTTAATCGTACGTCGTCAACATTTTCCGATTTTACTTTGTATATTTTTATTCCTTCTATCTCTTGTGCTTTAGTTTCCTTTCTCCCCTGATCATTGGCAGATGTCAAAATGTAGTTTTTAATTTATATCTATCTTTATAATATATCAAAAAATATAACGAAATTTATTCAGATCTTAGTTCTAGAATTCTTCTGTTCCACTTCTAGAAATATATATGGATCTGATAATGGCACATACACCCTATAGTATAGATTCGTACATGTCATGGAATAATCATGAATTTCTTCTATATACACATTTATGAACAAATTTTATTATGAGCTCTTCACAATGTTATCAACCTGCGACAATGCTTGTACCTTTTCCATAAGTATTTACACTGGCATATATTACACACACTATATATATTCAATATGTATGTATACTATGATTGTGTGTAATATAATAGAGAAAGTAAATTGGTTGATGGGTAAATAGGTAGATAGATAGGAAACCACATTAAACGTATATTAATAAATAGATACATTTAATATATTTATTGTTACAGACGCTATATATGATTCTATTCTCCCATTTATCTAGGTCGAGATAATTTCAATTATGCTTTAAATCTTTGCTTTTGTGGAAAGATAATTCAATTGTGGTATTTGCATATTTCGACATTATATTTATGTAATTATGTTATATATTCTATTTCCCGCATGTGGTGCGATGAATCGACAAACATCCAGCAGATTGAATTTGTTATCTGTGAGAAATATATAGCAATGAGCACACACAGAAGGACCTCAGATAATCCTCGTCAACCTTATGTAGCAGGATTGATATAACCCATTTCTCGTCGAGCCACTGTCCTCGAGGTAGAACCTTTCACTTGGCAGCGGATCTTCTAAATATTGGTCTGAAAATCCCACAAGGACGACCAGTGTTATAAACAAAATCTTAATCAACCTGCAGTTTTGATCTTCTCTAAGAAATTTCTCTTTTCATCATTATCATTCATTTTCATCGCAACATTTATGATTATCAATATTTATAATTATATTGATTGTTGTCTTTGATTTGAGGAATAAAAAAACACATTGTTGATTACCTTTATAAAATAATTGCTCTCCACCCATTCTCACGCTCACCTATCGCGTATTTATCAATAACGGAATAGGCTGAATATATTTTTTAAAATTTCTCCTGAACACAAAAGAAAACTTTAATTTTTTTCAACAAATATTTTCTTTACAATAAGTAATATGGAAAAAATACTAAAGTTCCAAAGACAAAAGCATTACACAGTGTTATAAACTCATGCTCAACGAGTCGTTTCTGAGAGTTTATATTTATTTAGTGACTTCAAAATCCCATAATCTCCTAAGTTGTCTTAATGATGTAGTCTGAATGATTCATATCAGTATTTTCATAGCACCATTCGCCATAGGTCGAAAATTAAGAAACATTAATTAACAAACATTGTTGCACATTTATTGACTTTTGAACGGGATGAATTCAGTTGATAATGTTGCTTCACACCGGGGAATGAGGAGGAATGAGAAATATTATGATAATTTTTATAAAATATTTTATCACATTTCAATAGGAAATAAAGGCCAATTGTGACATCATAATTACCTTCCCACGACGTCATCAATGGCGCAAAGTAATGATCGCGCTATTTAAAAAAAGGAGAAATTTCGATATAAAATTACAAATAAATAAAACATTTCGCAATTTTGAGTCAAACTTAGTACGGAAGGTTTTTATAATCACACTATTTCTCCATCATGGAAGCTTCTTCAGATATAGGCATTCCCTGTTAAATTTCTAATTTAAAGCCTTCTTTATGTAGATCTTTTCGTGTTTGAAAATATTTTTCTAATTTCCTCATTGAAAATCTGTGTGGAAAAATTTGCTTCGTAAGGAGGTTCGTTTTTTTTGAGCCCGGACGTCCAAATCGTCGCTAAGTAATTTCTACAAAGTTCGGGGTCAGCACACTCACGAGCCATAAGACTCTGCTTCCAAATAGGCTTTTGTTCTAGTTTGTTCTGAATGTTTTAAAATAATAATAGGATAGCTATAAAATTACTTGACAAAAATGGACTCCCAATGCGTATTTTTGTAAAAAGTGACCGAACAAAAAATGTTCTCCGACGGACATTTTAAAAACACAGCAAAGACTTTCCCTTATCGGGTGGTTTCATGTTTCTTGTAGTGCAGCGAGTTATTCTATGCCAATGCGCTTATATGGCACCTATAATTAAATTAATCGTAATCCCAAATCTATTGTTTCTTTGAAGATTTTCTGAAGCTTCTTCCCTACACAGAGCCTTTTTCAGATATAAACCTTTCTTGATGCAACAATTCCTTCTTCATATTTAACTTTTGAAAATAAAATATAGAAATAGAACATATATTATATATAAGGAACCTATATAAAAGGTACCTATACAATAATATTCACAATTTTAAAATATTTCGAAACTTGATTGTCATATTGATAATAACAATTCAAACAAGTTTTATCTAACTATGGGTCACAACCGTCGTTTGGGGTAAGTTTAACCAATAATCAGCTTCCCTGGGGAATGCCGTTGATCTTATCGAGCGCTGATTGGATGATGGATCATGGCGGCCGCCCAGGTAGCCTAATTACACTCAATAAAAATCATTCTCCTAAATAAGTCTGGAGAATTGATGGGAGGATCATCTTTTATCTCCGCCCTGGCAAATGGTGAAAGGCTGGTCATCAGTGGGGCTTGATCCTTCTGATTAACGGACTGACCTTTCCGGAAATATATATCTTTTCCGACAGTACTTTCTGGAATAATTTCCCGTCAAAACTTCCTGTAATGGCTTTTCCACCAGTACTCTCTGGAATAACTCTTCCAACAGTACTTCTGGAATACCTTTCCACAATACTTCCTGCGATAAACTTTTTCATAGAGTATTTTCTGGAATAACCTTTTCGACTGTACTCTCTAGAATAACTTTTCTACAATACCTTCTGCGATAAACATTCATACTCTATTTTCTGGAATAACTTTTCTCTTAGTACTTTCTAGAATGACCATTCTAATAGTACTTTTGTGGATAACCTTTTCTAGTGTATTTTTTGGAATAACTTTTTCCACTATACTTTTTTAAATTAATTTCATATAATACTTTTCGTAATAACCTTTCTTACAGTAGTTTCATGGAATACCTTTTCTTACACTACTTTTTGTAAGCACCTTTTTTACAGCAGTGTCTTTCTGGAATATATATTGCGACCCTAAAATATTTCTACTAAAAGTACAAATTGCTAAAAGGTACTGTGCAGAAATATCTTTCCATACGTATTTGTGATAGTGCACAGATATGGTAAAAACTGAAAATCCCTTGGTATAGTAATAAAAAATCTTTTACCTGAATACATGAGTATATATGTCCGTATATATTTTATTTCTCTTTTTCTTTTTTTTTTAATAATAAATACATTTTGTATAATATTTTATTTACTGAAATTATATAAGTATATTCATCATTTTTTAAAAATTAAAGATGCTTCGTGGTTTCAATGATTATCCGTTTTTACGGTATTCTTTTATTCCTGCGCGCTAATAAAACTGAATTTTTCGTTTAAAAATTCAATTGATATATTCAATGTGAAATGAGAAAAATATTTATTATAAAGATAAATATTCCCTTGTTTAACATAGACATGTTTTGTTATAGTCGGAAGACTCCACAGTTTTAGAAAAAGTTTAACCATCCTAGTGTGTATTCTGTGAATTTCAAATAGATTATCCCTAATTTTAGAGACAATTTTTCATTTTATTAATATATAACAGAGTAAAACGAAAATTAAAATTATACCGCGAATGTTTCTTTTTAAAAATCGAAATTTATTTTCAAAGAGAAATAGCGACATTTCTATCTTTGAGGATGAGGTATGGAAAGGTGAAACATGAAGAGTAATGGAGAACGGAAAAATATTACAATCATCAGCCGCGTTATATTGTATTTTAAATATAACAGAGTAAACAAAATAATTGTTTCTACACAACTTTGATAAATCAAATTCCTATGATCTCGAAAGAGTACGTACATATTGGGATGACTTGAAGTGCTCATAAATCAACTACTCCATAGAATATAAAGGAGTTAATAAAGGAGAGAAAAATATCTACGAGTAAGTTCAGACCGGGGTTTAAAAAGTTCAAATTCCAGCAAGATTTTAAGTGACATTAATAGCCCCACTGACAAGGCCTTATCATAGCCAACAAGACGCTGGCGGCGGGGCTACAATTACTAAGTCTTTGGGAGCGAGGTTTTATTTCTTCCCGACAATAAGTTTTCCTCGGGGGAAGAATAGAAAAAAATCGATAAAAAATATGTTACATGAAAAGCTTCTAAATCCATTTCGACAGATTTGATCTGGGAGTTGCCAGTGTGGTTAATCCTTGGTCTTAGTAATGAATTGCAATGGTGCCGGGTCGTAGATTGTGTGCCATTCACTGATTCAATTTTAAATTGATATTGTGCTCAGAATCCATATTTATTATTATTATTTACAGTTTTGTGATGAAAGGTGAATTTATCAAATAAAAGGAGTTTTATTATAGGGTTATATTAAATGATAAAATTCATATATATAATTTCAATTCAAATTAAGCTAATATTTGAAAATATAAATGGACATTTCCTTCTCTTCACCTTTTATTGTTTTTTTAATATATCATGCTTCTGTTAATTTATATTTTACGACTATATTGTCAATCCTGCCTTTTTCGCCACAGATGGACCAAGCCTACCCAATTCTCTTTTCATATTCAGATTAATAATTGCAGCAGTTCGTTTATTATTTTGAACCAAATCAAAACCGTTTATTGTTTCTATCCTCTGAAAAATATATAAATAAATCTGAAGTGATTTAGACTACCCCTTTATGTGGAGATAGGTTTTTTGTTTTGAAAATTACCATTTAGTTTCTCTCTAAATCCTATGAGAAAACACATAACTTTGCGCTTATTTTGTTTCACGTCATAACACGTTATCATAATAATAATTTCTCTAAGGTCCTATCACGTCATTATCAATTGAAAAAGTTGGTAAAATGCTATATTAATAGCACTAGCTGTAGCTTGCAATGCCAATTATTATTGATTGTGTGTATTGCTCATTCACCACCACATGTCTACGCTGGCTGGGCCAGCACGTATTGGCGCTACTAAGATACAAAATGAGCAGTTGTTTTCTTTCATTTTGGAAAAGCCCCTCACTCCAGTATCGTGACTGAGGAAGCCTCAACTGCCAGGAGCTGACCTACCATCACGAAACCTCGGACTGCTCACGTCGCTCCTCGGGCCGCCGTCATTTCAGCTTCCTATCATCTGGAAGCCGAATTTTCGTTCTGCCATCCGATGATACTTCATGCAGCATCTGACGGCTGTTCTCTCCACCGTCTGTCTCCAGACTTGCGATCATCTGCTCATCTTGACATCGCGGTTCTCACAGCTGCGCCTCTCCACTTGTCCTCTACGTCTGTAGTGTTGGTTTACGTTACTTCTGGTATTGTGATAACTTTATTGTGGGAAGTTAGTCTCCGAAAAAGGGGTAGCTGCTCTCTTATCAGCGAGATCGGTTGTTCTACTTTATTGTAGCGAAGACTTTGCCTTGGGTGAGTTCCAGAAGCAACCTACTTTGCTGGCGGCCCTCCGCGGCAGGGTGGCCCCCTTGTGGAACTCCCCGGGGGGCCTGGGTAGGTGTCCGGGGGGCCCCAGGGTGGTCTCCAGGGGTCGGTCCCACTCCCCGCTGGCGGCCACTTCGGACGGATAGTCTGCGGACAGAGATTAGAGAAATATAAATCTAAACATGTGTATACAATTTAATTAATTAATAAATATAAATTTATATTCTACCGATAAAATATATTTGTGCTGATCTAAGAGGATTTTATTTATATTCATTTTCTTCTGGGGCATATATATACACACGGTGTGAATTGTTTGAACAGAATATAATTAGGCAAGTATATATAGGCAGATTCTGTGAAAATATTTTCTCTGTATCTTATTATAAAACCTATACATATATAATAGAGGCCCTTCCGGCCTAAATATAACCTTGTACATGTTTTATTGTGTTTCAAAATGCCCCAAAGACCAGAATTTTAGGTCGTTGTACAGCTTGCACCACGCTGACGAGGGCCAAGAGTCCGAAATGCGTACGTGGTAGCTTTCCATAATTAATCAAGAATCGGTATTCGGCCAATTCTGGAATAATTGAAAAATCAACGATTAGTTGATATTTATTCAGATAGATGGCGCAATCCATCAGCAACTTTTAGTTACACGATCAAGAAATGCCTTTTTTTTTTAAATTTTATCCACCTGATCCAAGTACAAATATACTTTTATACTATTATAAATATATATATATATATGTGTAATATTGTTGCAAATGTGCCGACGAATGGATGTTCTGGCAGTCGTGTACGTGAGGCGAGTGTTGATGTTCTTCCCACACGGGGACAACAAGAAGCAGAGGCAGGGCTAGATGTTAGCACAGAGAGGGATCGGGAACAGCCCATGGGACAGAGGTAGAGGCCATAACACAAACTTGGATGCTTACCCCCGAGACATGGAGAGACAGACAGGAGTGAACTGCTGAGAAACACACCCTAAAGCCATCTGCTGACCCCCCTGCCAAAACCCTGTCCTGTTTACAGGGAGGTCGTCTATAAGAATGTCCCTCGGGACCCCACATGGGCTGGGCGTTGCCCTTTTTCTTCCCTCTGTCCCTGCCACCAGCTGACCGAACACCCTTTGGATCTTTATTTTGACGTCAACATTTTTAGTTTTACATACAAATAGGGGGTTTAAATACAAATAGTTTATATACAAAATATGGGGTGATAGTAAATAGAAATAGTGTACATTTCAATAGAAAGGTAGGATATTATAAGGTATCGGCTCTAACTAATTGGAAGATATGTGACATATACTAAAAGTGTCATACAGTGTAAAATATACGATATATATAAACAATGTATTTAAAATAAAGATGTATTTTACATTGTATATTTCTGAACATGGTTGCCGGAGTATATATTTTCCTAGAATATTAATTTGATCATTTATTCAATATTAATTTAATTAAATAATTTAAGATTATTTTTAATATTATTCACTTTTCTAGCTCTACATCAGACGCATTTATATATATATATAAATATATATCGGAAAATATATAAACTAGTACCCAGGATATGAGACCCTATCTAGAAGAGTAATGCAAATAATCTCTCTCTCTCTCCAATGTAATCGATACTTTTAAACTCCGGCAACCATGTTTAGGAATATACAATGTAAAATCTATATATATAAAATTGAATGTCTGTCTGTCTGTTTGTCTGTACTCTATAGATTCAAAAACCATACATCCAATCGCCGTGAAATTTTGGGATATTATTAGGTACTAGACGAATGGCCCGGGCAACGCCCGGGGTTTACCCGAGTGCGAATATATTTTAAAAACGTTGTCTTGGGTGGTCGCTATTGACAGGATGGTCTGTATAGACAGGTGTATGAATCACACTGCTGATAACAGGGTTGCCTAAAGTGACCGCTATAGACAGGGTGGTCTGTATAGACAGGTGAATGTAACACACTGATGATAACAGGGTTGTCTAGGGTGGCCGCTATAGACAGGTGTATGTATCACACAGCTGATAACAGGGTTGTCTAGAATGGCCGCTATATACAGGGTGGTCTGTATAGACAGGTGGATGGATCACACAGCTGATAACAGGGTTGCCCAGAGTGACCGCTATGACAGGGTGGTCTGTATAGACAGGTGGATGTATCACACAGCTGATAACAGGGTTGTCTAGAGTGCCGCTATAGAAAGAGTGGTCTGTATAGACAGGTGTATGTATCACACAGCAGATAACAGGGTTGCCTAGAGTGTCCGCTATGACAGGGTGGTCTGTATAGACAGGTGGATGTAGCACACTACTGATAACAGGGTTGTCTAGAGTGGCCGTTATAGACAGGTATATGTATCGCACAGCTGATAACAGGGTTGTCTAGAGGGGGCAGGGAGGGCACGTGTTCGCTGGCAGCCTATGGGGGCGCATTCTATCCGTGAGCTTTAGACAAACAGACAAACAAACAGACAGAATAAGGCAAATATATAAGTAGATATCACCGGGAAGGTTTTTGAAAAATAATTTCATGAATATCTTGAATATCCTTAGAGTTATTTGCAGATTTGTAGATTTAACTCGCAAGCAGCGCCCCCATTGTGACGATGATAACAAGTTTTCTTATCACTAAGTTTGTTATCTTAAATATTATTTATCAAAAGTAAGATGATCTCAGGATGACACGGAAATGTGACACGGGGAAAAATGTTCACTAGATAAAACTATGATTTTCTAATGTAGAAAATTAGGAAAGACAAAATTCAGGATGACACGGCAACACAGGGACCGGGAAAAAATGTTCACTTTATCGAGAGATTCAAATTTACGAGTTTCAAATTATCAAAATATATCTTTTTTTAAATAAGTTTTTAGAGAATTGTTTTAACAAATGTTCGCTAGACAAACCTTTACTGGGAAGGTTTCTAGCAAATAAAATTTTTGAAATAACTTTTCGCCTAAAAATAATCAAGATAAATATTCTAATTTATCTGTTATAATTCAACAATCTGCTCTAAATATTATCATGATGATATACGATTATTTTGTAATGTAGAAAATTAGGAAAGACAAAATTCAGGATGACACGGCAATTTATTTGAGACAAGAATAATGATACAATTCCAAGGCAAGATACTATTCCTTTAACTTCCAATTACCGAGTGAACCAACTAATATTGATTTTATTCAACTTATCGAGTATTTTTCAAGGGACCGGGGAAAAATGTTCACTTTATTGAGAGATTCGTTAGACAAACCTTTACTCGGGTAAAACCCGGGCGAAGCCGGGTACATCCGCTAGTACATCTATATTTTAAATACATTGTTATTGGAATACATTTTGAATATAGAGGCGTATTAACAATTAAAAACTCCACTAATGGTCAATTGAGGAAGATATAATTAGAAAAATCAACAAAAGTGTTATATTCCTATACAATTGATAATTGTTTATTTTCAATTAAGTCTCTCAATTGTTACAAAAACAAATGAGAAATATAAACAACGAGAGGACTTCAATCAGACAAGGACAGGATAAATCCGAACACCTCCCAGTTCAATATTTGGACAGAACTTATATAGACACCTCTAGAAGGAATATTGTAAATAAATATAATTTCTACTATATATATGAATTTTCTATATTTATTGGAAATATTTTCTTTTAATGAGATGTTTACTGAGCTGATAGAGCAAGCCAGACTGTTCCTTAACTTTTCGTCTGATTATTAATATTTCCTTTTAGTTTTTCTTTCCAATTATTGCATTTCTAATATTCTGTCCACAGCCATTTAATTTCTTTCTATATTTATATAAACCTCTTCTAATTATCACTGTTTTATACTTTTTAAAGTCATCATTTTACATTCTAAAATGAGCTACCAATAACCTTATTTGAAGTTCATAACACATAAAATTACCAATCTATATATATAAAATTGAATGTCTGTCTGTCTGTACTCTATAGATTCCTAAACCATACATCCAATCGCCGTGAAATTTTGGGATATTATTAGGTATATCCCCCGGAAGGTTTTTGAAAAATAATTTCATGAATATCTTGAATATATTTAAATGATGATTTTGTAATGTAGAAAATTAGAAAAGACAAAATTCAGGATGACACGGCAATTTATTTGAGACAAGAATAATGATAATTAATATTGATTTTATTCAACTTATCGAGTATTTTTCAAGGGACCGGGAAAAAAGTTTCAATTTATCGAGAGATTCAAATTTACGAGTTTCAAATTATCAAAATATATCTTATTTTTTTTATAAGTTTATTATCTTAAATATTATTTATCAAAAGTAAGATTTCTACCTATTAAATGCGCACAAGTCAAAGTTAGTTTTATCATTAATCTACAACATATATATTGGGAGAATTGATTATTTATCAAAAGTAACTGGTTTTGTTTACAAACAATATGTGTATTCAATATGGTGGTTAATAGTCAAATAATCTGTTTGTTTTTTTAATTAAATAATATAATTTTTTTAATTATATAAAAATTAATTTAGTAAACAAAATATTGATTTTTTCAAAATTTTTCAAAATAAATTTAAATATATAAGAATTTTTTTTGTTGTAATTTTTAGTAAACGAAAAATATTAGAAAAATATATTTAGCTATATATATCTTTGGCAATATTATTTGCCCCCCAATGCATTAGGAAAGACAAAATTCAGGATGACACGGCACACAGGGACCGGGAAAAAAATGTTCACTTTATCGAGAGATTCAAATTTACGAGTTTCAAATTATCAAAATATATCTTTTTTTTTTCAATAAATTTTTAGAGAATTGTTTTAACAAATGTTCTATAGACAAACCTTTACTCGGGTAAAACCCCGGGCGAAGCCGAGTACGTTTTATAAGTTTATAGAGAATTGTTTTAACAAATGGTCGTTAGACAAACATTCACTCGGGTAAAACCTCGGGCGAAGCCGGGTACATCCGCTAGTAAATCATATATTAAAACACGTAGTATAACAAAAAAATTTTAAACATTGAAAATAGCTTTTTATGAACTATATATTTTAGGTATATATATATATATATGAAAAAACAATAGAAAAAAAATAAAAGATAAGTGGGTCAGGTGTTGATATTAAAAATAAAAAAGGCATCTCCTGACCACGAGCACATGTGCTTTTTAGATGGCAGAGCGCCATCTAGTGGAGCAAAAATAAACTAAACGTTTATTTAGCTTGCTCCGTGATATTTGGCCAACCCAATTTCTTGATAAATCAAGAAAAGCCATCCACGAACGCGTTTCGCGCTGTTGGCGTTCGTCAGCGTGGAGAAGGCTGTAACCACTGCGACCAAATTTGGCCTTAAATACCTATTTTCTGATTTCTCAATAAGCCATTGGGACCAAAAAATCTGTTTTTGGTCGCAGTGGTTACAGCCTTCTCCACGCTGACGAGCGCCAACAGCGCGAAACGCGTTCGTGGATGGCTTTTCTTGATTTATCAAGAAATTGGGTTGGCCAAATATCACGGAGCAAGCTAAATAAACGCTTAGTTTATTTTTGCTCCACTAGATGGCGCTCTGCCATCTAAAAAGCACATGTGCTCGTGGTCAGGAGATGCCTTTTTATATATATATATATATATATATAAAAGTCGCATTTTAATAAAATCATTGTTGGCTACATCTAAGCATTTTCCACTGTCTGAATCATTGAACCCTTATTTAGAGTCACTAACTCAGCTAGAGAAAAATTCGCCTTTAAGTATATTTCTGTTAACTTAAAGTATTTTAATATGAATATCATCGGTAAATATTTTACATTACTCGATGTAACATCACTCCCCAGAAGTTTGGCTATTTTCGGGAACGTTGAGATCGCCATAATCTTGAACAGACTTTTAAAGGAAGTTAAACAAGAACTTTCATTACTCACAGAACCGTAGATTTGTAACCAGTGTGCGAGAAACGCCCTCATTGTATAGCCCACCAAGATGAAGAGTGAATATTTCGGAACGGCGTGAAAATCTAAAACCGCTTAATACTTAGTTGGTATAAATCACTGTAGGAATTCAAACAAATACCTCTTTTTGAAACAACAGAAATTTCGAGGAAATCTTGAATGTGTTGTTGATAAATAATCAAAGTTTCATTAGACTCTCATCAACATTATAAACAGTTATCAAATACTACTGGAACGTGGCTGAAAGGTTTGAGATAAGAAGCAGAGAAGAGCTGCAGCTCTAGCATGCTAATCCCAGAGGGTGGAAGGGGAAAAAAAGGACCAGAAGATTATATTTTAATCATTTCCTAACAAATAACTATATTTCAGAATATGGTGGCAATTACACTAATGAAAGAATTTATTAAAATATTTTAAAATTTTATATGAACACATTTTATATTCTTAAATTAAAATTTATTATTCATAATATGATGCAAATATACTTTTGTTTTATTGGTATATTTTTCTTTTTTCCATAAAAAATATTTAATTTTTGAAATGCATTCAATAATTAATTTCAATTTTTATTAAATTATTAATATTAAAGTGTGCGAAGGGAATGATGAAGTTTGAAAACTATAATCTGGAATAATATCAGTAGTTGACATTTCCATTATGAGGATTGTCGCCTGTGAACATGCAATTTGGCGCAAGATTGCGAATTCCACGTAGAACAAATTCTAGGCAGTCGATGAAATATTCAAAACTTCGTCTGCATAATCCACCTTGATCGCTGCGAGATACAAAAAGTTGACAGTTTTAAAAGCTGCTCTTCCAGCGATCGCTGTTGATTCACACAGATTATTGTACCTTCAGCTGTCAACTTGCCTCTGTACGGAGACTCGATATTTTGAGCAAATTTAATGTCACTCAATAAATGTAATCTAAATTCTAGGAATTCATTTATTATTTTATTTTATCCTGATCTAAGTAGTAATGGCAGAAGAATTTATTCCAATTACGTCATGATAATGGCTCGGTAATAAGTGACATTTTTACTGTAAGTGCATCACATGTCTACATGTCACTTGTAGAAAGCAGTTAGACTTTAAAACTTACAAATATTTCAGGTCCGGTTACTTGCACACACCAGTAGGTTGGACTTTTCCAAGATTCGTGAATATTTGAAGCCATTTTATTTTCATAAAAAGTGCTCAGTGGAGTATTCGATCGCAGGTCTTGGCTGTCGGAAATCGGCGTTTTCTTGACCATTCCTTACAAAATTCTGAGTAGTTATAAATAGTAGGCATATGAAGCTACTTCAGCGCCATCATTGATTGGAATAATTTCCGCCATCATGAACCGACAATGAAATAGATGAAACAACGGAATGCATGATAAACTCTGAGAATACTGAAAGGAAGTTCACCGTTCGGCCCTGCCAATAAATTATAATGTCTAGTAATGTGAGAAATTTGACTTTTTATTGATATCAAATAGCGAGAAGAAAAATCGTTTACCATTTGGAATATACACAGCTACGTTTTTTTTCTGATTAAAAACATCTCTGAGTCGCGTAAATATTCTATTATATCATTTATGAGAGAGGGACAAGATAAATATATTTTGATAGACTTATGAATTTCTTCATCTATTCACTGTTTCTTTATCATATATACACTTTAATGTGATGATTTAATTAAATTATATGTAATATTTAAATATATTCAAGTTTACAATACATTGCGCAACCCATGGATATTATTTTAACAGATGCATATATGAGGTTATGCATACCAAATCTTTTGTAAAATATTTGCTTTTTCTCGAAGTATGCTGCAAAAAGGTTTTGTTTTACAACTTTCAACTTTTCCGAATATATATCACCAAAATCGATAACGCATTGAAAATATTTATTTGTATATTAGGTATTCATCACTTTACCTTGGGAAATTTCTAAATTCACAATTTATATTCACCCCCATTACTATTATTGTTTTAGGTTTTAATTATATATATAAACCTTTTTTAAAACTTCTATCGTTTCAGTGACCTTCCCTTTTCATAGAATCCTCGACTGAAATTCGCAGAAATGTTGTATGTTTAAAGTGTTAAAAGGTATTGTAAATTTTTTAAAACATTTTTGAATCCAATGTTTTCCATCATTCTTTCGATTACGGTGTATCAAATTATTTTGACGAATTGCATATGGGAAATATTTGCGTCTTTTATCATATTAACTAATGTATAAATGTTAAATAAATGTAAGACAAAAACACACATATTTTGTGTGTGTAAGGTTTCATTTAACTATTCACAATTATAATAACATTATTTTTGAATATTTACTAGGTTTTATAATAACATCAATTTATTCAATTTTAACGCAATTTTTAACATGCCAACCTTTGTTTATATTATTAGGTACTTTCAAATATATCCCAACAATGATAAAATATTTATCGACTTGCCAAATGACAGTAGTTCCTACCTAACAGATAATACACATAAGCAATATATAATTTTTCAAAATTTAATTTCACAACTTGAAAAAAAATCGTCTTTATTTTTACTCTATTTTTTCTATTTATTCTTCTATTTTGACTCGGTGTCGAACGTTCTTTGTAAATATTTAGGAAGTTTAGGGGAGTATTGGCCACAGTAAATCATTAACCCATTTAATTTATTGATTAATAATTTATCATTTTCATCTTTTTGTGTATTAAACAAATGATGGAGAATTTTCAATATCTACGCGCGCTTATATTGTGTGATTTGAATTGATTCCTTTTCAAATATATAAGAGTTTGTTTAGCAAGTTCTAATTGTATTTTCTATACAATTCAAACACTTGATAAACACTGTACAAACTGTAAACATTAGTTAGAATCCAAATGTAGAAGTATATATATATATATCGCTTCAATATAATATTTATACTAATTGTAATTCAGAAGAATTAATTATTGAATGCAGCCAAATAAAAATTATTATTCAATATAAAAAAACGATATACAAGGTGTGTCCAATAAATAATGAGACTGGTCAAAAATAAATAAAAATAGAATGATTGAAAACATATTTATTATTATTTTTCAAAATAGTCCCCTCCCGCATCTATACATAATTTCCATCTCTTCTCCCACGATTTAAAACATTTAGAATAGGCATCTTTCGGGATGTTCTTCAAGACCTTTTTCGAATCCGCTATGATGGACTCTTTAGTGTCAAATCTCCTTCCTTTTAGAGCCATTTTGAGTTTTGGAAAGAGAAAAAAATTCATTTGGAGTTAGGTCTGGGGAATAGAGAGGTTGTTGAAGTATTTGAATGCCGTGTTTAGCCAAATAAGTCAGTACAGATGTAGCGGTGTGTAGTGGTGCCATTATCATGATGGATAATCCAATTTTTGAATAAATGTTTGAATAAGACTCCTTATTGATTGTTTGACCTTCCTCTAGATATTCATAATGCACAAATCCCTTTATGTCAAAGAACGTGGCCAATAAGACTTTGTTTTTTGACTTGTAAAGTCGGGAATTCTTCGTTCTTGGTTCATTTTTTTCCTTTCCACTTGATGGATTGGCGTTTTGTTTCCGGTCATACCCGTAAACCCATGTCTCGTCTCCAGTTATTACTTTTTCTTTCCAATTAGGGTTTTCTTCCACCATTTCAAGCATTTTTTTGGCAACTTCAACGCGATTCTCCTTTTGTTGGATTGTGAGCATTATAGGGACAAATTTTGAAGGTGTCTTCTTCAACTGCAAGTCTTCTTTAATTATCGATCCAACTAATGATTTTAATTCTTCCTCAATGTCCCGTAACCCTATTCGTGGATTTTCTTTTATCAAATTTGAAATTTGGCTCACCTTTTCAGGGTTCCTGTGCAGAATTGGACGTCCAACACGCTTCTCATCTCTTTCACCGATTTCATTCAATTTTTAAATCGTGAAAACCATCTAAATGTGGTGGATTATTTAAATTTTCATTTCCAAATGCCAATTTCAACAAATCTAAAGTTTATGAAGCCTATTTCCCAATTTTGTAGCAAAATTTAATACAAATTAGAAGTTGTTATGCAAGGCGTTCATTTTACAAGCTTACAATTTATCAACTGCGCGTGCAATCACGTGATGTGATATACCGCAGTGTAGCTGAAGCTTTCTATTTTATTAATAGACTTTAAAAATATATATAATTTGATTTTTTGACCGGTCTCATTAATTATTGGACACACCTTGTATATTTATATAAATTATTTGAGCTCTCTATAAAAATAAACCTTCCTAATAATTCGATTAACTTGTGGAAATAAAATAGCAAATTATGAAAAGAGATGGTAAACCTAATTGTAAATAAGGTTTTGTTTATTTTTTGTTGGAAGAATTAATTTTTAAAATTAAAAAGTTAAGTCATTCAACACTTATGTAAATTGTACATTTAAAAATCCTCAATTATATCTGAAAGAAATCAATATATTCGGCAGAATCTGACGCCTTTTAAATTTTTAATATTTTCTAGAAATTGAAATTATTTCTATTCCTCCTATAATTATCTAGTGATAAAAACGTTAAGATTGAATTTTTCATTTGTATAGTGCCTGTGAAAGGTTCAATGAGTTTTATTATCATAAAAATGTGCATTTGTATATATATATTTTTTAAATTTGCGAAGAAATGAGGTTTATTTAAATGTTTTTCGAGTTTAATAATAAGCATCAGAATATTTTTTTATATAAATTGGAATGGGGCAAAAGGCTCTAATTGGTCACATCGCCTATAAGTTCTTTATAAAATATGGATAGTAAATAGGAGAACGCGTTGTCATTCCATGACCGGGGAAGGTGGAATAACTTTGATTCCAATAGTGAAACTATTATCTTTAAATATAATATTTATATTGGTTTATATATATATATTATCACATAAGAATATTTTGGATAGTAAAAATATATATTTTATTTATTTCAAAGATCCAATATTTCGCCAGCCTGTACGCCTATCTTCGTCAGGGTTTTTCCTTATTTTGAAATGTTTTGGTTAACCACGCGATGCCTCCCCACGACGATATATAAATTATTTACAAAATGCACTCTGTGGTTAAAATTTCGAAATATATACACAAATTTATATCGGACTATGTACATTTATAAAATTTAATTAGTAATAAATGAGACTTAATAATAAATAAAACAAGAATGTTAAGTAGATTTGAACTTTAAATATAATGGAGGAAGGTCAAATTATACTGAGACTGTTCCTAACTTCCATTGATGTTCAAATTTTTAAAAAATAATCTTGAGTGTTTATCTTGAATATTGTGGTATATAATTTCTGATTTTTCAAAATTTGGCATATGGTTCTGTTTGAATATATATAGGCTTATAATGTAAACTTACCTATGACATGAGATTTCTGTGGAATTATATCCGGATCCTTGGCTTCTAAGTCATGGTATTCTTCTATGTCCTTCTGTAGCAAGGTGTCTGTTCTGGAACCCAAACTCTGGTTATAACAACATACGCTATCTACGTCCTGGAACCCAAACTCTGGTTATAACAACAAACGCTATCTACGTTCTGGAACCCAAACTCTGATTATAACAACATACGCTATCTACGTCTTGGAACCCAAACTCTGGTTATAACAACATACGCTATCTACGTCCTGGAACCCAAACTCTGGTTATAACAACATACGCTATCTACGTTCTGGAACCCAAACTCTGGTTATAACAACATACGCTATCTACGTCCTGGAACCCAAACTCTGGTTATAACAACATACGCTATCTACGTTCTGGAACCCAAACTCTGGTTATAACAACATACGCTATCTACGTTCTGGAACCCAAACTCTGGTTATAACAACATACGCTATCTACGTCCTGGAACCCAAACTCTGGTTATAACAACATACGCTATCTACGTTCTGGAACCCAAACTCTGGTTATAACAACATACGCTATCTACGTCTTGGAACCCAAACTCTGGTTATAACAACATACGCTATCTACGTCCTGGAACCCAAACTCTGGTTATAACAACATACGCTATCTACGTTCTGGAACCCAAACTCTGGCTATAACAACATACGCTATCTACGTCCTGGAACCCAAACTCTGGTTATAACAACATACGCTATCTACGTCCTGGAACCCAAACTCTGGTTATAACAACATACGCTATCTACGTTCTGGAACCCAAACTCTGGTTATAACAACATACGCTATCTACGTTCTGGAACCCAAACTCTGGTTATAACAGCATACGCTATCTACGTCCTGGAACCCAAGCCTTTATTATAAAAACACACACTCTCGATGAATCTGTTTTGGAACCCAAATTCTGTTCATAAAAACATACACTCTTCATAAACACAAGGTAGTAAGACCAAATCCAAATAAATAGTGCGTGACGTTTCGTTAACAGTGTTGTTTCCATCTTCAGACAAAATACTGAATGAGAATGATAACAACGCTGTTATCGAAACGTCGCACACAATTCATTCATTTAGATCTGGTCTTATTACCTTGTGTTTATAATCTATAATCTATATTATGTGACTTATCATACGCTCTCTATGTTATTGTTCTGGGACCCAAGCTCTTGTTATAAAAAAATATACTCTCTATATATCTGTTCTGGAACTAACCAAACTATGGTTATAACAAGATACATTCGCTCAATATATCTGTTCTATAACCGATAAAATTTGGCTATCCAATACATACACTTTTGTGTCTGAAAAGTATGCCAAAACGTCTTCAAGTACCTAGGATGTGTTACGCCAATTCTCGCAAATATTTAGCTACAATTCCTTCAAAATAGACACAAAACTTATGCGTTAAGTATTCACTACCTATGCAATATATTTGACTTATCTCTGTGACAAATCCAAAACGACTTCTTTGTTTATATCACAAACTCACCAGAAGACCATTGTCTCAAGCAAATGCCCTTGTCAGTCCATGTCAGGCTTCTATTTCAATGATATCCACAGAGGAATGATAGAAATTCTTCTTCTTCTTCTTTCTTATCTCCACTCAATCATATCAGAGTATCAAATTGTGACCCTTAATGGTGTCTGTTTGACAACAATCATGATTGGGTGAAGTAGAATGCGTCTGCCTTTGTAATTAAGAATAGAAATTATTAAATTCCGGAGGGAATCGATTTCAAAGTTGAATGCTACTTTTCCTGGAAAAATATACACAAAAACTATACTTTTGGGTTTATTTTAACGGTTGTGTTCGACGTACCTTTGTGGTCACAATTTTATTTTGGAAAATGTATTCACTTTGTATGTTCACTATTATAATAATATAACTATAGAATCTCTCTGCCATTCATTAACCAACGTGGTTTGGATGCAGACGCCATAATATAGGGAAAGATAAAGACAATACATTAATGGAAAGGGCATGTATCAATATTACATGGGCTAATACACAAGCCACAAATACATAATTTATATTTTCAATAGTATCGTTTGATTACATCCCGAATATGGTTGTTTTATATGTATTAATTTAAAGGTCAATAAATATTTTCTATACTATATTTATTTTCTGTTCTAATTATCTAGAAGGTGTTAGCGAAGAATAATTGTTAAATAGATGAGTGGCTTCTTTCTATAAGTTCGTTTTATAGGAATGCCCAAATTCAGACCTCTTCACATTAGTAATATAATATTACTTTTATTTGTATCTATTATTTCAAATATTATTTATAATTTTTATATTTTCTCTATTATAAATTTAATATATTCCATTATCTATAGAGGTATAGAGGGGTATTGCACAATATGATTGAATATTTGGCAATATAGTACAATAATATATATTATATTCTGTGTTTGGGCTTTAAATAAATAATATATGTGGAGATTAAAAATAACAAAATGATGTGCTTTTAATATATATAAGGTAATATTCTAAGCAGGTCTATTCTAATAAAAAAAGCATGCAATGTAAATATTGAAAAATAATGTAGCAAAAAATCTATTTATGTACAAATTTATAATTTTATTTATTATATTTCGCTACTCTCGTTATCTCTTGTATTTTTTTTCGTTTTATATATATTAAATTTCAGTAGCATTCTCTTGTTTGTATTTACTAACTTTCTGAGTGATGATATTGTAATTATTTTAGAAACATAAATATATACCTAGTTTCTTTCTCCTTCTCTCAGTGCCTTCCTCTACTGAAGGTGGGCCCCACGGTCTCTCCATATCTTCCTCCTTCAGTGCCTTCCTCTACTGAGCGTAGGCCACATGATCTCTCCATATCATTCCCTTCAGTGCCTTCTTCTACTAAGCGTGGGCCACACGGTCTCTCTATATCTTCCTCCTTCAGTGCCTTCCTCTACTGAGGGTGGGCCACATGGTCTCTCCGTATCTCCCTCCTTCAGTGCCTTCCTCTACTGAGGGTGGGCCACATGGTCTCTTCATATCTCCCTCCTTCAGTGCCATCCTCCACAGAGAGTGGGCCACATCGTCCCTTTATATCTCCCCCCATTCCCTTTAAATTCTGGTATGTGCGTTGACCATATACTCTCGTCGTCTTTGTCGGTGTGGTCTCTTCGCGTGTTTATTTACTTCTAAAACTTTCAGCAGTATCTCCCCCGCTTATCCACGCATGACATGTCCAGAACATGTCGGCTTTGGTTGTTTTATTAACAACACAAACTGGCGCTCTGTTCCCAATATATCGTGTGCCTGATTGTCTGTAATCTTATTCATCCATTAAATCTTGAGTGTGTATTTTCTGAAATGATGCACCACGAAGCCCTCTATTTGTTTGATTGAAGATTTAACAAAGTCCATGTCTCACATTCATAGGTTAGTAGAGGCCAGATTAGTATTTCGATCAGTCGTTGTTTAATCAGGTTAGAGGCTCCCTCAATATATATTATTTTCTGCAAAAAGCCTTTTTTACACTTTCGATTCGACATTCCATTTCTACACACAATTTCCATTAGATGTTGTTTTATTGTCTAATTCATGAACGAGTCCATTTGTCAAAAGTTTTGATGCAAATTTTATGATATACCATTTTGGTAATATAATCCATTTGGTATTATTTGTATTTGATTCAAGTCTGAAGACATTTCAATTCCTAACAAACGACTCAAATAATCTTTTCAAATTCTCTTTTTCTTTATCCCGATAGTGAAATTGTATCATATGTATATTTTTTATCTTTGATATTTCGCCCAATCACTATTATTGCCAAATTTATTTTCTCCACATGTTGCTTCAGTCTTTCACTGTATATTATAACAAATGGTGGGATGATGCAACCCTGTATAACGCTTCTTTTTGCCTCAAGTTCTCGCATTGTTCTGTCTTTTGAGTCTATTGTATATTTCGGTCTGAAATAGATATCCTTTATAAATGCAATGCCTCTTGTCTCCATATCTGTAGTTTTTGAGAAAATATCTCTAATTATTTTTGTCTCTCACACAATCATATAATTTTTATAATTGGTGAATAATTTTAGTTCACTAATAGAAATAGCAAATATTAAAATAATATATTTATAAATATATAGAATATAGTAAAAGTAGTGAGAAATATATCTATATAATGCGAGGACGCCTATAATTGGGCTTCCTTTTAAATAGAAAATGTAGAAGGAAGCCAACTCTTCTATTAAACCTTCTTTTTGCTAACGTGTCCTGGGGAAATTTTTAAAAATTCCAAACATTATTCATATATTCAACATAACAAATGAAACTGATGTAAAATTTCTGGAAGATTTATTTTCAATAACAATATTTCTGTTCGCCAAATAGGTGCAATTAATCATGAAAGGGATGTAGTATTTTAAGAATTATATTTCAGGGGTTCATGAAATAAATGATGAATTGAGCTAAGAATCCAGCTCCTATATATCTAATATCATTATATTACTTGATTTATTGTATTCATCTTTTTTTAAATGTTTGATATATTTATAAAAATTTAAAAGACGCGATATATCGAATTTAATATTTCAAAATATGCTGATGTTTTAGTTGCCCAATTCTTATATATTACACAACTTATCTGCTGAATATTTTGTAATGATTAATAACACTCATTTTTGTGAGATTAAAGTTATTCCAAAATAAAATTTTTAAAACTTTCGATGGCTTGAATTTCAAGTTTTAGAGCTGTTTTAAATAGGGTTTGTTATTTCAATGCTATATATATATTTGTTTCATATTCTCATTTTATCTCTCTGCCTTTCTAAAATTTCCATTATTAAACGAATTCTTAAATATTTTGGTCTACATAATCCAAAAACATTGAAATATATATTTCTTTTTATTAGCGCAAAAAATGTAAATCAAAAAAATACCAAACAATAACATGACTTAGAAAGAAGGAATCATATATCGCCGCAACTCTTTTTTATTAACGCGATAAAAGAAGCTTACGGGCAAGCCCTTCTTCAGCTAATTATAGTGTACAAACAAGGAGAGATTATATATCGTTTTTAATATAAACAAAATAAAAGAAAAGCTGAAGAAGGGCTTGCCCGAAAGCTTCTTTTATCGCGTTAATAAAAAAGAGTTGCGGCGATATATGATTCCTTCTTTCTAATTTGTTCGAAATCCGCAAACCGTTTACCATGAATAACATTACTTTTAGAAAATTAAAATTCGTGTTTTAATAATTTAAACAAGAAATAAAATAAAGTAATTATCATGATTTATCATTATAAATATATACAAAAACGTAATAAATTTACTATATAAAAATTTTTAATTATAAAATCATGCTGAGTAACGGCTAATGTGTGACTTGCATACTGTTAGTTTCATATTTCACTGCGCGCTAAGATCAACAATCCACGATTGATATGTGAAGGAAATTCATCGTACAAGCTGAAAGATAGTAGGTAAAAATACAAAAAATATATATAATTTTAAGATAAAACTTATATATATGCCTTATTTTATTAATTTGATTATGATGCTACAGTAATAGAATCGTATAACAGAATTGAAGCTACAGAATTTTTTTTTTACAGAGAGTATTTATTTGTAAATATATGGTATATGTCATTAAATATATTTATCATTAAAGAGTTATATGATAATGTTTGTTATAAAGGTCCCAATATAGCGTGCAAAATTGTGGAAGGTGTTCTAACATTTATATCTCGATATAAAAGATATATCAATATGTAAAATTAACAACGATGAAGTTTTCTAAGAATTGTTTGTTATTAAATTTCTACTGTATTTTATAATAGTTGAAAGGTTTTATATGATATTTTAGAAAGGGAGATATACTCACTTATGGGAATCCGAGCGCTGAGATCTTCCTGTAAAGAACAGAAGAATTCAGACACAAATTGGGTCAGACAGAATCTAATTGCAGATCTAATTAGAGTACAACTTGACTCAAGTGTCCGTTTCTACCAGATTAGACCGGTTAGATAAAGGATGAATTCAAACCTTCCTCACTCGAGTGGATAATATTCAAATTAACCTCAACACCTTATCTACATATTGAATATACATATATAACTACACAATTTAATATGTTTGGATATATTATATAATAAAATTTAAATCACTAAATTCTATATTTTATATCTATATTTTCAGTTTAAATATTTTCTTTTGGCAATTTTAAAGACAAACTAAATATATTTTGCTATAAGTTCGCCTTCTTGAATATTAATGATTCTTTTTTATTAAATAACTCTCTCTATATGTTTTATAAATAATTCGAAATGAGGTCCTGTGAAATAGGTAAATATATATGTCTATATATTTTTCAAGCTGTGTTAATATATACATATAGAGATGAATTAAATTATATTTTACTTAGAAATACATTTATCCAATTTATATTCTAGTAAACAACGCTCAAGCTAATTTTAAAATATAATAATCTTAATATTTGAAAATAAAATGAGAGGCAGTTGTATATTCATCGAAATAAATATCATTAAAAGTATTTTAAAGAATATTAAATATTTCGAATATTTTTCTACGCATTTATAAAATAATTATTTTGTAATTTTTCTGAACCGTCCATTACCAGCTCTCAAACTGTGAAACAACTACATAAGATAGAATAACAGTCTTGAACCATAAATCTATTTGTTCGTAGTATGTATTAGGGACAATGTGGTTTTTTTCTCTACGCATCTTTCTCACAATGCTTTATCAGTTAGGAAAATAGCAACTAAATATTTTAATACAAATAGATATAATACATATATCAGCCAAAGTTTCAAGCTTTCTGAAATCACACTGCTTGTTATCAGGGAAATAAGTTGTGAGCTTTGAATAAACGACGACTATATCTGGATGTTTTCATTTTGAACTCTTAAATTTATATTTACATATTCTTGCTATATTTGAATATATGGACGTCAAAATGGAATAGAAAGGCAACTGAAAAGTTCGCTATTCCCCATGATATTAGGCACTTCTAAATATAATCCGAGCTGAAATATATTCTGATAAATATGTATATATAAATATATATATATATATCCCCTTACCGATGATTATATATTTTAATTATGATTAATTATGCCCTAATATGTTAATTAATTATAACTGAAATATTTATCCATGATAATAATATTCAAAAAATTGAAATCTCTTGAAGACCCCTATACACCGAATATTACTATACGAGATTTAAAGTCTTGTTCACGGAAGAATTTAATCTCGACAAGATTTTTTCTAATCCTGAAAAACTCATTTACAACAGTTAGTGACTTATTGATTGGCGCCGTCTAAGGAGTTCCATTTCCAAGTTAATGAGGCAATTGAGATTATATAAAAGTTCTTTCTTTTTCAAATTACATGCGCTAATTATTTTTATATTATATAAAATAGTATTTTTTAATTAAATCAATAACGATTAGTTTATTAAAATTGCTCTCCTTAATATTGCAATTATGACGTTTTATTCATCTCCACATTCTGTGCTGGGTATTATCACAAGTACAGCAATACAAACCAATTCTAATGTTTGGCGTTATTCCTGTGTGAAACGCTGTAATTCTTTGAATGGGAAAAAATTCTACACCATGTGCAATATTTCATATGTGTGAAGATAAATATACTAATATATATATATATACTAATATATATATATCAGTAGTAACTATATATGAGCGCAAAATATATTATTCAATAATTAATTCGAATAGGAAATATTATAGTATAATATTAAGTGTATTCATTGAAGAAAATAAAAGTAAAACACATTGCGTTGGTGAATGTATAGTTCGGTATCTTCGGGGGAGAGAGATAACTGACAGTCTACAACTGTTGTAAACTGTTGTGTTGCATACTCGTCGCACGCGTATTGTATGCTATTTTTATTTCTGATATCTACAACTATATTTCTATAGTGCATATATTATTTTGAAATATATTTTAAATGTATACATAATTATCATAAATATTTATATAAGACATATTATATATAATTAATTATAACATATAATATATTATATATATTATTATATATAATCTCTCTCTTCTCTTTCTCCAAAATACCCATGTGATGCAATCAGAATATGCTTTTTTATTTTCAACACCAAAACTTGACCTTCTACTTTTCCTGTTTGTTTCCACATGATCAGCGTAATTACACTAATTCACCTTAAACACCCATTTCTTTATATTTAAAGAACCCTCGAGAATTCTGATCGGTGAGGTACAACCTGCACAAATCAACGCAAAGTTTTGTTCCGCTAAACGACTCTCTGCCATCAATAATGCACATGTGGTGAGGAATCTTGTGATAAAGTTGGCGAATATGTTATACTTCTATTGTTGAATTACATTCGATTTCTATTAGCAATATTTGATTATTCTAAATAATAATATTACGTAATATTTGAAAAAATAGATTTTATGACAAGTTAAATTTATAAAATAAACACTATCCAAGAATTAATAAAATATTTCATGCCTATGCAAATCAGCGAATATATTTCCATACCTCTGTTCCTCCTGGCATGCACGCAGACGACTGCCACCAAGGCCAATGCGGCCAAAGAAACTAGCCCACCAATCAGAGCTCCCAGAAAGGTAAAAAAGGCGATCCCTTGATCTGAAACACACATATAAATATGAAATAATTGTTGAATAAACCGTTTCTAAACATACACAGTCTAATGAGAACTTTAATAAACGATCAATTCATATTTAGTCCGCTAGATGTCGCAAGCAATCAGCAAAGTGTAGCTGCACGATAAGCTTATGCCTTTTTCTTATTTTTAACCCCTTCTCTCGTACATTTCCTAACTTTTTTCTTTTTCATATTCAAAATTTATTTGTACTAAAAATCGTTATTTAAGTTATTTCATCTCTACACCATTTACCTTTTAAAAATATTTATAATTAACCAACAAACACTCATGGACGAAGCGCTAGAAGTTGTATCTTTTAGCAGGTATATATCGGTAAAATAACTCTGAAAAATATTTGATACACAGTGGCCTTTATTGTAGATACATTAGATAAACATGACTGAAAAATTGCTTGCGTCCTCTTAAAAAAAAGATGACCGGTGACATCAAAGACTTTCTACTTCCTTAAATTCTGTCCATTAGTGTATTTGAATTTAAAAATAATATATGAATTAAATTCAAAAGGAAGTAGGAAATGTATACTTGAAAAATTTATTCATAAAATATCGAAACACATTTCGAAACTATAAAGTAGTGAGATGAATAGAAAATAGCACACTATGGAATATTTGAATAGCTTCTTAAATTGCTTTTTTAAATTCTCTAAGCCGGTTTGCCATTGAACCAATATTGCAACGTATATAACATATATTTTAACTTTTTATAAACATAATTCTATATCATTTACATATATGTCAACATTTTACGATGAATATTGGTGATCATATTCAATATACTTTATAAGTAAAAATATATACAGAAATAAGATTAGTTCATAAATTGAATTATTGTTTAGTGCGAATTGTAGAGGTAAGGATTGGCTGTAAATTTGCAGACGATGAAAAAATGAAAAATGCCTTGGGGTTATCAGACCTCTCTTCCATTTCCTCCCAAACGATACTTGAGAGGAAACTTGTCTCCTCTAAGATATTGTCCTTATCAGTTGTCACACTCAATAATCTCAAATATTCGGTAAATATTTGGAGTGGAATTGGATTTCGGAGAATTTTTTTAAATAGGAGAATATTTTTTATGCTTGAAATATGGTTTGAGTTCGAAGTGTTGAAAGCCCAAATTGACTTATATTTTACATTTGATTGAAGCGTTTCTGCGCTTTCAAGTGGTTTTAGATTTGTATAATTTCACAATATAAACTTATAGATACAGTACAACTGGAGAACTTGCCACGTGGAATCTTCTTTTAAAAATTTGCGTTCATATAATAGCTTAGCTGATATTCTGCTTTTTTTCGAAAGCACTATATATGATGATGATGTAAAGTATATGATGAATAGTAAAAGGCAATATATATACGAGTATATTGCCTTTTACTATTCATCGAGATTTTCCTGATTTTACCAACATATATTTAATAATTCGGTATACGAATATATATATATGGTCAGGATATGCCTTTTTTATTTTAATCTTTTATTATTTATTAACATCATGAAACGCGATATCCCAAACTCAGGGACATTAGCGTCGATACCTCTCTCTACATCACAACAAACCGGCTATATACAATCCTGCTCAATTCATTATTTTACATAATTAACCAAAGAATATTGTCCGAAGATAAAAACAAACAACAAAGCAAAATATAATATATTATATATATTATGACAATTATATATATATAATTGTAATATCGATAATAAGGGTCATCTTTAAAAAGTGGTTGCAATAATTTGAAAAGGGAAATGTATGCAAATATATATTTAACAGAGAAGCATTCTTTCTTAGTCTGATTTAATGTACCTAGAGAAAAATGAAGTAAAAAGATAAATAGAATGGGCAAGATAAGTTTATATTATTATTTTTGAGATGAATATTATGAATGTAACAATATATAAATAGTTCAAATGTTTAAAGGCAAATAATATTTTGAGCAATTGAAAATTAATGTTGGTTTAATTATGGTTTTCTATATTTTAATGTCAAATAAGACCAAGCATGCTTCTTTGTGCAGCATGCAAGCACGTTACTATATAAACATATTTTCCAATTTTATATAACTCCTTCTCACATATTTTCAAATAGATTTATCATATATAAAATTATAACATTTCACTATTCCAAGTTCACATAGAATGTATGCCAATCTTGGTGGGTGTTGTGCTACTTATATTATAAGCGCACATATCAGGATGTGATACCGTCACGCAACTAGAGCTACGTATAAAGTAGATGAGCCCCTTTGCTCACTTCACTCGATGGCTGAGTATGTCTCGAATTGTAAAAGAAGTAAAAACGAATTGTAAATCGACGATTAGAAGAAAATGCCTCTACATGTGTCCTGGAGCTACTGTACCGACTGAAAATATTTAAATAAGTAATTAAAAAACATTATCAATTATTCACAAAATTTTAATGCATTTTTGGAGTTTTTCGGGTTTTTAATTTCATTTGTAGCCGGCTGTTTTAGAGTTTATAGATTTCAGTTAACCACGCAAACTAGACTGGCACGGTGACGATATAAAACAAATACTCTAAGTTGTCTGCCGGCATACGCGATGGCCGTGTAACTCAACGTATTGCAATATCAAATAGGTCAGTTTAGGATCACCGGGAACCTACCGGAGTTGAGCGGGCGGTGCCGGGCGGGACCCGCGGCGGGCAGGGTGGAGGTCCGCAGGGCGACCACGGAGCTGCGGCCCCTGGAGTTGACGGCTGAGATGAGCACGACGAAATCCGAGCCGGCGGGAAGCCCCGTCACCAGGAAGACGGGGTCGGACGTCGCCGTGAGGTTGGCCTCGGGCGGTTGTGCGCCGCGCTGATCACCTCCAGCCGCCAGGACTGCTCCAGGCCGCCGTCGCCGCCGGCGAGGCATTCGACGGTGAAGCCGGAGCTGGTCGCGTTGTGTACCGTGCAGTTGGTCGGGGCCTCGGGGGGGACCTGCGGCACCGGGTGAGACAGGTACACGGCGTGTATCTGTGGGAACACTGCTGTATATATAGGATGAACAAGTTTATTAAATATGTCTGGCTTTTGATAAAACAAATGTTTCACATAATATTGAAGATGCGGCCAGGGACATGATAGGTGTTAGTTGAAGAGAATATCCCTACTAGAGATACATTATAGGTATTTATTGATTATAAAACTGTGAATCGCGATTAATTTCCAAATAAAACGTAGAGTTTCTATTCTACTAACTACGATTATCACCCTGGGAGAGCTTGACTCATCAGTGTTGAACCTTTCCAGAGGTTTCGTCAATTCAATCCACCAGACTGCGTTTCAGAGCTCTGATACCGTATTGGACGATTCTACTTATATATGTGACACTGAAGGTTGGGTTGTTAGTTACGGTATTTAAGTAAACTATAAACATAAGCTATTAATACAGTATAATTTCATATAAATTATGTTAGAAACATTATAAATAAAACTACATATATATACAGTATATTTCTCTTATTAGCTTGATTTTATATTTGGAAAATTATTAGCATGGTTCTTTCTTTTCTCTTTTCTATAAAACTTTCTCTTCGCTTATTCCTTTTTTCTACACAGTCTATGACGTTTAAAACCGCCGATGTTTGCTGGTGTTACTTTTTTTTTCTCTATACTACTATATGCTAACTACTTATTTATTACAAAAATAAAACAAACCTCACATGTTTAAACTAAATAACAAATTTTATAAATCTTGAAATTCTCATAACGGTATTATATAGCGCAGGAAGTCGAAGAACCGTGAGGCTCGAAATCTCGTTATTAGGATCTCCTAACAAAATAGCCTTTCACCTTCGCACTTTTCCTCCGAAATATTCTGTTTGTTTCAGCTTAAATGAAAAATACGATAGGGATTTACTACACCTAATCTCATAGTATACGATTTCTTACTTCTCAAATTATTTTATTTTTTTCTTAAAAAAATGGAATTCTCCTAAAGCTAAGAGAAGAAGGTGTGGTATTAGATATAAGTCATATCTTAAATATTCAGTGCTTTACCATTAGACAACTTCTAAAATAGCCTCGATATGGCTATAAACGCAAGTACGTAGTGCACAATAGGCGCTGTAATGGCGAGTATTATAGAGGTAATGGGCCTAACAAAGGAGCACAACATAAAGAAAAGCACATAAAGGCCCGAGAGGAAAGTAGGGAAATTGGAAATTTCTGGGCGAGGAATAGAGGCGAGTTAATTGATTTATATTGTATCGGGTTTACTGATTATAAATTCAGATAAAGAGAATGATAGCATGCAACATGTCTGATGATTTTGACGCGTATGATTCTTTTTATAATTGCATCGTATTGAAAGTTTTAAATGATAATTCAGTGGTTTATATAATGATACTAGAAAAATGACCCAGAAATCCCCCGAGTGAAGTATCCTTCATACTGAAAGTACATCAATAACAAATAGAAGTGCCATAGAATAGCAATACAACACAGAAGAAACACATAAACTACAGGAAAAAAAAGTGTGTAATGGCAAATATTGTATTATATTAGTGTTTAGGTATTTGATTTAATTATTTTTTGCAATCCATTTGATTGTTTCAAAATTAATATAGTTTAAATAGACGGCAGATTTTCCACCAAACCCCCATTAACCTTTGAAATTGCCTGAGTTGAGTGACTGACTGTAAAGAATCCTGACTGCGATGCCCATCTTCTCAGTAAGAATAAAAATAAATAGGTTTATAAAAAAATTAATCCAAAATACTGGCATGTAAATATTTTACTGTGAAAAAAATAAAAGAGCATATGGAAATATTAGGCAAACATATGTGTTCGCTAATGATTGCGACTGCATTTTAAACGATTTTTAAAAGAGATTCAAACAAATAAAGGCCAGAACAAAAATTAATAAGAAATATGAAATCCATTATTTACATACATTCACAAAAGCAAACGATGACAGAATTGAGGACTCTGATACTTGTATATAGAATTGTTATCAGGGATATTTTCATGCATAAGCAAAACCTTTTGTAGAGAACTTTCATGAGAGTGGAAAATGTGATTCTCTTTAATTCTCGAACTTTCTTTAGCGCATCATTTACATATAGGAGAGAAAATACATGCCCCTCAAATATAATGTTGATATAACATATACAACATATTTCCGGATGTATATTGACGTTAATAAAATTAAGGGTCACACACTAGTTAAATATAGGCGCAAGACACCTAAAACCCATCTTTGGCCATATCTGAAACTAGCAGACTTGGGTCTGTGACAAAACTACATATGTACAACACCAACCTTTCAAATTCAAAATTCCCACCTAGGGACATGGTTTCGAGCCGATAGTCCTCGTCGGTCCAAATGGGCTGCGATTTTATGAGATCTACAAAATATTCATGAAATTCTCAGAATTTTCTAAATCTGGTGTTGTGGCTTTATCATTGACTCGAATCAGTTAGTTTGCAAAGACGGTCAAAATATGGAGCAGAGATTCAGTTCATTTTGGCGAGAGGATGATATCTAAACTATGCAAATATATTTTATTTCATTGATATAATTAGGTTTTACCATCATCATAAATGATCTATTAAAATAAATCACAACACACACGTTTTACCTTCCTACATTCTAAATAACTCACAAAAAAACTTCGAAGAAACGAAATTACGATTATAAACATATGACCTTACATTTTAAAGCAAATATTGAATATATTTATTTATAATATTTAGGAGTAAGTTAGAATAGCTTTACATAATCAATTATGGGTCCCAAAGTTGAATATTGGGAAACTAGTTAGTGAAAAAACTAAAGGAAATGTAATATTCCAAATTAGAGAGAACATATTAAGTCTAATATAGGAAGATAAAGATTTTGGTATGAGTCCATCTGGATCCGGCCCAAACTGGATTTTTCCAAATTGTAACAGAATATATCTCTCTGGAATCTAAAAAACAAATTGAATTAAATGGACACTTCATAATGACTTCATATGCTATTCACAAATGTAAATATACTAGCGCGTTTGTTGAAATTGAATTTTCTATTTGTTTTGTTTTTGTTTTTTAATAGAAGTGTATATATATATATATATAGGAATAGAAAAGGATTTATTTAAAATATGAATTCACAATAAATAACTGCTCAATATTTCAATATTAAATATGAGAAGCTCACATTGGATGTTGCAATACACACAATATATCCATCAGAAGAATTGCAATATGTGTTTTTATTAGTTTTAAATGACAAATTCAAGTGTCAGCTCATCATTAGGCTGTGGGTATACTAGGTATTATTATATTATCATTCATTTATAAAGCATATTTTTGTACAAGACTCTTATAAAGATTTATAATCAGCACTACTCTGATCATTGGTGGATTCATCAATTCCAAATTTCCACCAGTCATTGAATTCACCAGAGAGATACTATTGTATGACCTTTCTCCGATCATTTTGTCTGAATTTCAATTTTCAATGTCAAATGGTTTTTATAAAGCTATGAAATCCCCTTTTCTTTGTTTACTTTCACATTATCACGTAAAAAGATAAAATATTTATATAAGTTATATATTTGATTAAAAGTACTGAGCACCTCCTCTCTATATAATAGCAACCCTGGTGCTTGCTAAAAAACCTGGTTAGCAAAATATTTGTAATATTTCAGTTCGTGCACTAAAAAATATAATCATTTTATAATCAATATAATAATATACAAATAAATTGAATACTAAAATAGTCAGATTTTCAGTGAGATTAGAAGGAAAATATTTCCTAAATTTTTTAAAAGTAACAGCAGTCAATATAGATACAAAAAACAAGTAAAATTTAAAATAAGAACCGTTTTACATATCTCTCATGAGGCAATTTCTATTCTTATTAAATATCTTTATTAAATTCACGATATGGATATTTATTTATTTACATAGAAGAAAGTTTGAACTGAAATATTCAGACATATCAAATCTATAAAATCATAATGGAATATATATATATATTTTTTTTTCAGGAGAATCTGATTATATTTCAGTTTTGTAAATTTTATATAACGAAAACTAAAAGAAACTTTGGAAATATTTTCTATAGTTCTCATATATCTTTTGATACAATTTTTAGAATATTCGAGAGCTTCAGGTTTAAAACAGTTTCTATATTTATTGATGGATAGAATAACCTTCGAGCAGTGAAAGCCATATATTTTAAAACAGAATATATTTCACACCTACTATATTTATTATTTTACATTTTGATCATTAGGTTTTAAATTATCAAAGGAAACTAAATTTAATTGATTATATATTATATGAGATTTTTTTGATGAATGTTATTTCTATCAGCTATAGGATAAATGGAAAAAATTGTAATTCCAAAAGCAGTTGGTTAATCAAAATTGCCTTGCCTTTTTATTTTTTTATTGTTACAAAAAGCACGAAGTCCAAAGGACTATTGTGCTGTGCCAGTATTATTTACATATATATGATTAATTATTTACACGATAGATTAGTAGTGTTTTGTAAATTATTGTACAAATAGTTCTAAACTTAACAAAGTTTTGATAAGGTAGAGTATATACACAAAGAGAATTCGGTAATGTTTCAAAGTATCAGCATACAATTTGATTAGTCAGATAAACTCAGTAAATATTGCCTTTAGAAAGCCTTATAATAAAAAACTTCAACTATATAAGTGTTTCCGGTTATTCCAGATATCTTGATAAATCTTTGAAACAATAAACCTTAGCCCTCATTATATCTCCTTACTGTAGACAAGATACTGTAGAACTACAGATGTGAAGAGTATAATGAGACAACGGTGATACAATTCAGCCTGTTCATTGGTGTAACCTTTACAAGTCAATTGCAGTGGTCATTCAAATAGCACTAATTAGTAAACTCTCTACCCTTAATTACCCTTCTAGTCATAGAAACATAAAAGTAGAAATCTTGCAAAAAATCAATGGGTGGATAAAGCACTATCCCTAGATTTCCTCAGTTATATAAAAATCTCATTAATTTTTTCGCGATATATTTGCTGTTTAGTTATTATTAAAACTTTAGCCAGTTTATAGATGTGTCATTTAAAAAAAATTGATATAAATTAAAATCAGTTTAAATATTATTAAAATATATTTTTTATAACATTAAAATTCATAATGTTAGCAGGCAATATAGTTAAGTTATCGGAATGAACTTTTTGTAAGATAAATCTTTCTCACAGAGTTATATCGTGCTTTAAATATGTAAATATGTTTATTGCATATCTGTTGAATTTCTGTGATTAAAAGTTTATATTTAATTGCAAAATTTATATTTAAAAAGAAATTGACACTAAATCGATTTTGAATTAGATTTTACATTTTATAATGAGTGCGTAATTATAAGAGTTTTTATATATTTTGAGAGTTCGGAATATTTGTATATGAATAATTTATGAGAGAAGAGTGTTCCATTTTACAGGGGTTCGCTAAAGAGTTTCGCCTCATAGACTGCCTGTTAGAAGACCGTCAACAGGTGCGGACAGCTCACCTACGGGAACGACGTAGAAGATGCACGGATCCACCTGCGGCCCGACGATGTTCTTCGCCCGGCAGAGCAGAGGCCCGAAGTCCGACAGTTCCTTCGGCACCCAGAGCGCCGAGCTCGCCAGCGGGCCGGGCCCCGGGGTGATGTCCGGGATCTCTCGCCCGTTGAACGTCCAGGTGAAGGAGACGTCGGCGGCCGGCTCAGCTTCCACGCGGCACGACACATGGGCGCCCTCCCCGCGGGACACACCGTACGTGGCCCGCTGACCCGAGGCACACACGGGGGCATCTGCCGCAGAACACAGTGTATTAAACTTTCGACCTGTTTCCATGCTGTGCTCCGGGTCAAGATATATTTGATATCTTTATTATTTACCTTTATATTGTGCTCGCGTTATTCTCTGATTTATGGAATTTACTGTTTTCTCAATGTATTAAACATCACAGACATCGCATGTCACTGAATAAATTGTCTTCTTCATGATATATTTATTGAGAGTTTTGAGAATAAGATATACTTTGTCTTTCGAGTATCCTGCAAATGGCTGACCGATGCACAATTTATGTCGCTAGCTATGGGGACTTCCCTGTGGGGGGCTTCAATTCTATCCTTATAAAATATATCTTCATAGATTCATGTCAAAACAATTTTTCAAAAAGGATTTTGAAATGCCATGTCTACAAATTTATATGATATTTTCTCACAACAAATATATGAATATAAATATATTATGAGAAGGAAAGGGGAAATATTGATATGCAAATTGAGGTAGAAGAAAATCCTAAAAGAAATTTGAAGATAGAATATGGTAAGCAGTCCTAATGGCTTTCTACAAGACGAATCAAACAATATTTGATCAATGTAAATGGCATTCAATTCTTTATGCTCATTGTTAGTAGAAGAATAAAAAATGAAATGTATATTTTAAGGAATTTATGCTGAATGCAGAATATATTGATTTGTCATTTGAAGAGAATAATTTGGAATTAAATCACCGTATCTCCTTCAATGAGAAGCATAGGATATGTTTGCAATCAGATTGGTTCAACATTAGACTTAATTTAGAGAAAAAATTATAAAGACATTTTCTAAGAAACAACTTGTTAATAAAATATTTGGGTTATTTCCTCTAAAATCCTTTCTTGTGTCGATTCATGTCTGGTACTTAGAACTTTATAGCTGATATATCAAACATGGGTCTCCATAATATTTCTATCAATTTTGAACTTAGTAAATCTATACTATGTCATCCTCAATCCTAACTGACACAACGTTGAAAAGAACTATAGAGAGGAACGGGGAGGAATAATTATGTGACGATGTAGGTCATCGGTGTTGTCAGCTGAGTGCCTTCTAAATTATCTATATAATATAGGTATGTATATGTTATAATAAAACACCAGACCACGCTCCTAGAAGTCAGAGCACCATCTAGTGGAACAGAAATCAACTAAATATTCCCTGATATTTAGCCAACCCATTTTCTTAATAAATCAAGAAAATCCAACCACGTACGCGTTTCGGGCTGTTGGCCCTCGTCAGTGTGGTGCTGGCTGTACCTCTATGACTGAAATAATTTGGTCTCAGAGGCTCATATATATATGTATGTATATATGTATTGGTGTATGTAATTAAAAATACATATATTGAATCAAAATATCATTTATTCTACCAATATTTCAGTTGGATGAACGCCAACCGTTTTCAAGGTATTATAACATATTAATGTGTGTGTCTATTTACGGATTGCTATATTTCCAAATATATATTTATATGTGTGTACAGATTCGTGTGGTTAATGAGCCTTGCATTCAATAAGCTAACTCTTATATATATAAACTAACAAAATGTTGAGATAATTGTTAATTTATAAAATTCTAAAAGGATTCTCTTAATGAATGAAAATCTCACTTGCCACACGAATAAATAAATACAGACATAAATATATATATATACATTCGGCGCCACTTTATCACCGACCCGAAGCCGCTAGTGTGCGGCAACGGTGTCATTAAGTATGATATATTGTTCCAAAAGTGCAAACACCTAATCTATGAAATACATTCCAACCTTGTGTTCTCAATAATTGGGTTTATAAATAAGTATAGATGGAAATTGGCCGGTAAGATATTTATCTACAAAATAAAGGTCGCCTCTCCCGTCAAAATATACGCTAGAAGTTAGCGCCATCTATCATCTAGTCTCCAGGTGGACGCTTCTCAGTTTGCCAAAGCTGGTATTGTGGCTTTGTCACCGACCCGAGGCAGCTAGGTTTCCGGTCAATAGATGGCGTCTATTTCTGACGTTTATTTTGACGGGAGAGGCGACCTTTACTTATATAAAAGAAATAATATTTCGATATATATAAAAACTAAATGTTCAGAAATTTCACATGATAGAATTCTGCAAGAATTCTATTATTCGATGTAAAGCTCATTTGCATACGAATTTATCGTTATGTGGACTGAAATTGTAGTGCTCGTTCCACATAAGTCAGTTAATATTTATTCTGTTAGATGAGATTTCTCATCATCAACGTACATTTTGATGATAGGGAGGTGCTTTTTATTAAATAAATTCGCCGCTAGGAGGCCAAATCGGGTGGACGTGCGTCGCATTGCTCCTCGAATTCGGTAAATATTTAATTTAGATAGTTTTATAAGAATCTAAAACATTATATTGAATTATAACATTAAGTATAGTCGTTAACACGTTGCTTTATTATTATTATAGACATATTCTTCAAATTAAATGGACAAAGAAAAAATAAATTTGCGTAAGAGTTAAAAAAAAAAAAAAAACATGGATTTGCTGATAAGAACACTGACCGTAAAATTAGATTAAATCTATGAGTATTTTGACAATAAAGTCAACAGAACCAAAAAAAAATTACAAAAAATGATCTTTCCTTTTTGTCCACACAATGGTAAGGCAGACAAAAGATGATATTACGGCCTTGAAGGATATCAACAATCGGGACTTCGTGGATCAACTCTCTGTTCAAGTGTCTGACGTCCTTGATCAGAAACTGGACAAATTCAAGGGAGAACTCAAGACATTGAGACCCTCTTTTTCAGAGGTTTTGAAAACACAGACATCGAGAGATACTATAGAGAGTAACAAATTAGTGACAAAGAATTTTTAATTATAGCGCAGCCATTTGATGAAGGAAAAAATCAAGATGTACACCACGCTATTATTGAAAGGATCAAAGTGTTAAGAGAGGAGAATAAGAAAGTTCGAATCAATAAAATATAAATACCAAAAAATCAATTATTTTAAAAACGTCGGATGAGAAAGAATCTAACTTTCTAAAAGAGGAATTATGTAAATCAACCCAACTAACAAATATATGCAAAACATTTGTTCCAACCAAAAGAGATCCTACGATAATGGTTAAAAACGTTAGTAAAATCACCGAAGTAAATTCCTTCGAAGAAACAATCCAACAGCTCTACCCACAACATAGTTTTAAGAGTTTCTCCTAAGGTTTATCAAACCATTAGGAAATTAAACAATAAAATATTCACTGATTGTGAGCGCTGCGTTGTTGTAGATAAGATATTGGTAAAACAATGCCAGAAATGTCTGAAATTCATCCCCGCCCACAAAACGGCAGAATGCCCTAACACCCCAACATGCAGAACATGTGGAATCAGTGGAGTTCATGATTGCTCAGGAATTCCCAAATGCTTCAACTGTTCCCAAAATCCTAAGTATAGAAACAGGCCCTCATCACACAGAGCTAATTAAGAGGAATGTCCTATGTATAGAACACAAATAGATAGAATAATCGAAAAGACAAGTTATTTCCCAACTGAACAATCATGTAACTAACTATTACAAGTCAAACAGGATAAAATGCAAGTTCCGTTGAGTAAATGTGTGCAACAAAATCTAAGAAAAAGTGTCACAGCATTAGATGAACTTCGAGCTTCTGTTCTGTCCAACCCTCCTGACATATTATTTATTCAAGAGCCTTATATGTTAGGGAATGAGGTTATATTCAATAATGACTCACAAATTGTTTACTCTAAAACTGATAAAACAGTCTACACAGCAACGATTATTCTTAACAGTAGCATTAAATATACGACAATTGATAGATTCACTAAATATTTTTGTACAACTATTGCTATACATTCAGAGAATTCAAATATAGTTATTTCAAACTTCTACATTCACCCTAATAATCTCAGTATAATACTCACCTAATATTTATCAAAGAACCTTTGGAGACTTTCGGGCTACATCCAATAATCCTCTGTGGTGATTTTAACTCTCGACACCCTGTATGGTACGACCGAACAATTAACTCTAATGGTTACAAATTCCACTCTATTGTGGATGAATACCACTTGTTTATCCATAACCTTAAAACGCCTACATGTCGAAATGCCAGTATAATAGATTTAACAATATCAAACAAAAATTCTATAAAGCTGATACAGAATTGGAGCACATCAACTTTTACAAGTATTTCCGATCATGTTGCAATAACACATTCGACATTCGATATAATTATAGGGTGCAGAGAATTGGACGAAGATCAACCTGGAAATTCATTGAAAAGGATGCCAACTGGGAAAAATTTACTGAAGAGATATAATTTCAAAATGTATATAACTTGTCGAATGAAATAAATCAGGCATCTAATACTACGGATGTTGACAGGATCGTGATGAAACTTACGAACATAATTTTGAGGCAGCTTATTCGTCTCTGAAAATCAAATCAAACTCTTTCAAGCATATATCTAATATAAAGTGGTGGAATGGGAATCTTGAAAACATGAAAAATTATTTTCATTATATTAGAAGCCTATACTATCGGCATAGAGTCATCAATAAAATAACCTTTAAATTTGCAAGAAACAAATACATTAACGCTATCGAAAGAGCTAAGAAAAAAAAGTTGGAGAATATTTATTGAAGAAAATGAATCAAACAACCCATTTGGAAACGCCTATAAAATTTTTAAATCTCTGAGATCATCCAACAACAATATAGGACTTCCAATGATCGATAATACACAGGATATTTAAAAGAAAGAAAAAATGAAAAGTCTCTTGAATGATTTATTTCCAGATGATGATGTACATTCAGATAAAGAGGAACATGTTATTATTAGAAACTATAAACCTGAATATAAAAACAAAAATAACATTTTCATAGAAATAAAAGATTTTGAAAATATTATTTCAAAATTAAATATCAAGAAAGCACCAGGTCCAGATTTTATCAGCAATAATATGATCAAACATGCAGGTACACTTTTAATCCCGATTTTACAACAAATATTCAACAAATGCATTGAATTATGTTACTATCCGGATATATGGAAAGACTCTACTGTAAAGATCATTCCAAAACCTAATAAAATAAATTATGAAACAAGCAAAAGCTATAGACCAATATCATTGACGTCAAACATTTCGATAATTTTTGAAAACATAATTAAAAACAAAATCAATAAATATTATGAAGAGAACAATCTAATGAGTTCAAGGCAACACGGATTACTAAACATAAATCAACGAACAGTGCAATGGAAGATTTGATGGAAACCATACTGAAACACAGGCAAGGAGAACTGACTTCTTTGATTACAGTGGATATATCAGGCGCATTCGACAACGCATGGTGGCCAGCAATTATTAGAAGACTCGATTTAGATAACACTTCCCTCCAAACTAATTAGAATTATACAATATTTTATTTAAGCAGTAAAAGAAGGGCATATTTTTCATATGAAGAAACAAATGTTACAAAATATCTGACAAAAGGATGCCCTCAAGGCGGTCCTTTATCCCCAATATTATGGAATATTTTGTTAAACGACTTGCTGAGGAGTTTCAAACATCCGAACGCAGAAATAATTTGCTACGCAGACGACGTTTCCATCATTTGCTGGAGCAAGTCTGTCGAGGACCTCAAAATATTAAGCGAATGTATTCTATGCTACGTGATCCAATGGTGTAATAGGAATAAATTATCAATAAGCCCAGAGAAAACGAATTTACTTTACTTACATAATAAACCTAAAGTTCCAATTGAAATACCGAATATTATTTTAAACCCAGTAGATCAAGTTAAGATATTAGGCATAAAATTCTCAAATCATAGAATAAAAAAAAGATTATTTTTTTCCCACATATCAACGACATTCTGTGTAGGATCGTAAGAATGAAAAAAATCTGTTTTCACTTTGTGGAAAGATGTGGGGAATAAATACTAAAAAAAGAATAATTTTGTATAAAACAATTATCAGGCCAGTTCTTACATATGGTTCAGAAATATGGTATAAATTTATAAATAAGCGATGCAAAGAAAAACTAAATTCTACTCAATATCAAATTCTTCTTTGGGCGATCAGAGACTACAAAACTACATCTTCCAACTGTGTCCATAGTCTTGCGAACATCCCCCTTCTCACAGATTTTATTGAATCTAAAATAATTAAATATGATTTGGCTCATCTTTCGATGGAGGATCAAAATGCTTTTAGACCGCATTCTCCGAGTATAATTGGTTCATTTTTAAGTGCAAAAATGGATGAATTATTTCTAAAAACAAATGAAACATTCCAAAGCTTTTTTCCCGTTTGGAATTCAACATTTTTCCGTTCGAAATTTTATAATGCTCAGTTTACAACAAACCATGGAAATTTTAAGGGATTTTTATCAAAAATTTGGAGCGGTTGAAGACTCTAGCTGTCATTGTGGCAACGAATTCCAGGATTCAAGACACCTACTGCTGGAATGCCCACTCTTTTCTAACGCCAGACAAGAGACAATAAATAATGTTGTAGATCTATATCAATTTGTAAATAGCAGAGAGAATTATCATAGGTTTAACTATTTTGTAAATATACTTATGATTGTCTTTCGGGCCTGAAAGGTTCAGGTTCCTAATATATATATATATATTTCTCTTTTATTTTTAATTTCTTTTCTTGTATAATATGTTTATAACTGTTTCTGTTTTAAAAAAATGTAAATCGACGCAATTATCCCTAGCCGGGATATCGCGTTTTGTGTGTTGAAATAAAATGAATCATTGAGATTTGTGTTCAAAATGTTGTAAACGTTGTATGATCGTTGAGGTTTGAGTGTAAAATGTTGTGTATAAGATTTAATTGTATGATAATCAATGTACAATGTCTAACAAGCACAAGTAAAGTTCCAACTACAGGATCAAAGTTGCAAGAAATCATCGTATGAGACGGGCTCTACGAGAGTTCTGCAGCCCAAGCACATACTACATTTAAAATTCTTTAAACAAAAAAAAAATTTCAAAAATTAGTTTATGGAAACATTCTCAAGTTTTAAACTTTTTATCAGGCCCTCCAGGAGAAACTATTTCAAATATGATTCTTTGAAGACAACGAATTGTTCGAGCGAAGTTGCCGAACTTATTTTGTAATCTCGCAAAGAAAATTATCTTCTGAGCCATGAAATTTTTATTGATCTTCAAACCTTCAAATTAAAAGAGTAAATTCTTTATATAATCCTCCCATATATATTATTATAATATCTAGATATTTTAATAAATTAATTAACATGATCAATTTTTTTTTTCAAAAATAATCAACCGATATTTTTAATTAAAGACAATACGTCGTTGGGTGTGGAAAAGTCTCAGAAGGTTCCGAGCGTCTTATCACATCAGCCAACATGACATCGCGCACGAAATCTTGCCTCTTATCCAATGATAAGAAGACCCACTTTGTGTAACGACCCACTAACTTTATTTCTTGATAATAGTGTTAAAATAGTAAAAATTGAAATTGTATTGGGATCAAGTGGATAAATTAAAATAAAGGCATATCCTGATCGTGCAATTAAAAGTTCCTGATAGCTTGTGCCATCTGTCGGAATAAATATCACCTATTCGTTAATTTATAGTTATTTGAGAATTGGTCAAATAGTCATTCTTGATTAATCAAGCAAAGCTAACTACGTAACATTTAGGGCTCTTGGCCCTCATCAGTCTGGTGAAAATTGTACATTAACGGCAAAAAAAAAAATAACTGGTCATTCAGGCATCCTGAACATTATTTGGTCGATTCAGAAATAATTGAAAATCAACGAAGAGTTTATATTCATTCCTTCAGAGAACGCAAGCTATCAGCAAATTTTAGTCGAAAAATCAGAAGATGCCTTTTTCTTAATTTATCCATATGATTCCAGTACAATTTCACTTTTGTACAGCGGGTTTTTATGAAGTATATTTTTTTTAGTAGCAGAGTCTCTACAATCTACTGATTTGATCAGCAGCGGTCTTTCTCAATGGTTAGTCTCAGGGCCACGGGGTACAATTTGAGATTCAATCTGGAATAGCCGCTTGGAAATATTTTACAATTGATCAATCAACTAAATTCTGATCGGTTGCTTAAGGTTTTGAGACAGATGAGAAGTAAGCGTGTAAATAATTTGGACATCAGATATAGCCATAAATGATATCAGCATGTTTAAATGTTCAAGCAGATAATGATGGATCCTTGTGGCAACAGGAGGTGCTGAATAAACATAAAACTATTCATAAAATTAACAAAATCTGTGATTTTTTCAGATAGAGTTTTGTTTTAAAAAGCAATGTATGTTGACGCAAGTTTAAAAACACTTAATATATCCCGTAATAAATGAAATAAAAAATTACGCGAAAGTATTATGCAAATACGAAAGATTCCAAGAATATCAAATTAGTGAAATAAAAAGTAAAACAGAAATTTGAAAAATATTGCTTTCAAAAACGGAATTCATAAATATGAGGATATCATGCAGACTAAAAGAAATTGATCATATATTTGATGTTCCATTGTGTATATTTCAGATACAAGAAAATAGGATAAAATAAAAATATTGGAAGCCATGAGAATATGACTTTAACGATGTACGAGGTGTGTTCAAAAAGTATCGCGACTTTTGTGTTTTTTCAAAAATTATTTATTTATTCATGAATGCCTATTTTGTCCCCTTCAAAGTAATCCCCATGAGATATTATACACTTGTGCCAACGGTTTTTTCCAATCTTCGAAGCACTTCAAAAAATCATTTTTCAAAATCTTTTTCAGCTCCTCCTTCGATGCCGTCTTTATCTTGTCAAGCGTAGCGTAACGTCGTCCTTTCATGGGCCTCTTCAGTTTAGGGAACAAGAAAAAGTCACAAGGGGCCAGATCTGGGGAATACGGTGGCTGTGGCATCATTAGTGTGTTGTTTTTGGCCAAAAAGTCGCGCACAAGCAACGATGTGTGAGCAGGGGCGTAATCGTGGTGCAAAAGCCAATTTTTGTTCTTCCACAAATCCGGGTGTTTCTGGCGGATTGATTCGCGCAAATTGCGCATTACTTGCAGGTAATATTCCTTATTGACCGTTCTACCCTGTGAAAAGAACTCATGATGCACCACGCCCCTGCAATCGAAGGAAAACTGTCAGCAAAACCTTCACATTCGACCGAACTTGGCGCGCTTTTTTCGGTCTTGGTTCGTGCGGCAGCTTCCATTGAGATGATTGAGCTTTGGTTTCCACGTCATAACCATAAACCCACGCTTTGTCACCAGTTATGACCCTCTGGAGCAAATTTGGGTCGTCGCGGACAGAGTCCAACATCTCATTAGCAATGTTCATGCGATGCTGTTTTTGGTCGCAATTGAGCAATTTTGGTACGAATTTCGCGGCGACCCGTCTCATGCCCAAATCATTGATAAAAATCGAATGGCACGAGCCAATCGATATGTTTAGGTTCTCAGCAACTTCTCTAACGGTGATTCGACGATTGGCCAATATCATTTTCTCCACTTCATTAATTTTTTCGTCTGTTGTTGAAGTGCTCGGGCGTCCGGCACGCTCTTCGTCGTTCACATCTTCTCGGCCTTCTGAGAACATTTTGTACCACCGATAAACGTTGCTTCGGTCCAAGGTAGCTTCTCCGTATGCCACAGTCAACATTCGGAATGCATCCGCGTACTTAATTTCGTTTTTCACACAAAATTTGATACAGGTTCTTTGATCCATTTTTTTTAATAGGTAAAAATCGAAGACGATTCAAAACACCTGCAAGCAAATCAGCTGTCAACAATTAAGTGAACATTCAAAATGGCCGAGCTTGTCGGCATAAGTGAGAGATATGAGTACCAACATAAAGCCACACAAAGATCGAAATTCGAATATACGTAACCCGCGAAAATTCAAAATTCGCGATACTTTTTGAACACACCTCGTATGAGAGACGTTATTCAAATACATCAGTGAGGGGAACCTAAGAAATGAATTATAAGCAGAGGTGAAATAAAATCGAACTATAAATTCAGATTAGAAAGGTCACTATATAAGGCTCCCCATGAGAAATATCTGCTTGCTACATGATGTCTGTGAGCAGGTGTGTAGAGGTCGAAGCTAAGAAACAAATGAATAACCGGATAGGCGCGAGAAATATCGACCAAATGACCACATAACTGTCTGATAGAACATGGGGGTGTTCACCATGGCTTATAAGGCGTTAGCAGAATACTAGGAAAGACTCATATAAATAATATATATGCAATATTGAAATAGTATGATATTCATTTAGAAAAGGGGGCACCTCTTCCGCTGAAAATGCATTAAAACAATGCACTTGTTAATAACTTTATATACAACGTACATGTTATCATAAAAATGGCCCAACCTTTGACAAATTGAAATACAAATTCCATCTGTATACCATCTTTAAGGATGAACCTCATTATTACAGATGCGGCTTCAGTTTCCTACTGGTCTCTTAGAGTGAATGAAATAGAAGCCTAGTCCGCACTGGTGACGGCCGTCAACAAGGTGTGTGCAGGTTGGAATATTGTTTAAAAGTTTTTCAAGCTGGAATGGTGAAATCTCCTAAATCATCAGATGTATATAGCGGTTATAGCAAACTACTTAGTTTTGTTTAATGTATTTATATAAAGGTATAACATTTATTCTGCTCTCTCTCTCTGCAAATGTTTTCATTACCTATATATATGGCACCTTATTGGCTTATATTGATATGGCATATATAGTTCGACAAGTTTCAATTAAAATATAATTCGTAATTTTTATATAATTAATTTCTTCGAGTAATTAGGCATGGAGGTACAAGGTTGTCGTACATATTTATTTCTTAACTTAGCATTAAGAAATCAAGGTATTTTTCTGAAGTAAAATTGCTATAAGATATACGGTCAACACTTAAGTATGTTTCATATTTTGATGTCGCCAATCTTCTGTTGTTTTTAAGGAGAGAGAAGCAATTTTGTTCAAAATTGGTCATCTCGTGTGTCTTTAATGATTGTTACTGTGTATCAAATATCTCTCAGAAGTTATTGTCTCAATCCCGATATACATGCTGAAAGGTACAACTTCCTCAAGTTTTATTCTTGAGTGAATATCTTTCTCGACATAATAAATATATTAGCATCATAACTACGTTATTATATAAAATATATTAATATAATATAAAGTTATAAATATTTTAAGATCGTAAATATTCCAACAATATTATCATCACAACAATTTTGAAGAGTAAATTAAGGGATAATTATATAAAGGTGTAACATTTATTCTGCCCTGCAAATCAATATATTTTTTTTAAAATAAGAGCTTAAATTAGATATTAAAATTTAAATCAAATTGTATTTCTATTTTATTTTCGAATAAATATAAAATCCATCATATATTGAATTAGTGCTAATTCAATTAATATAGAGGACTCAGTAATATTCATTCTTATTTAGAGGGAATACAAAAAAAAAACACATTTTTAATAATTATGATATTAAATTACGGTATGAAAAATATTACGCAATATGGAATTAGAAATTTTATTTCGTCTGGAAATAATTTGAGGATATACTCTCGAAACTGCATGAAAATAGAATGTTGAGAGATACAAGAACTGTCTGACAACACGACGTACGTCAGCACCGTGTCAACTCAGAAACGGTTTGGAGTTGAGGATTACTCTTCGAAACGATTATTCCTGACCTGAAAGAAGAAGAAAATCCATATTTTATCTTTATATCCCGAATATTCTTGTAGTAACAAGACAAAGCAATCATTCATACAGATACATCAGAGGTGCAAGTCGCGAGTGCGGCTTCCCCACTTCAGCCACTTCCAAAAAAACTTATTTATGATGGAAATATTATATTATGTAATTCTGACAAATTTTCTTAAAAACATAAAGCGGTTGAATGTGCTAAATACATTATAACAAATTGAAGAACACCCTATAAATTATATATATAGTATAAATTATATATAAGTCACTAATATTCACATGATCGATGTACTTTATGATTGCTAGCTATACATAGAATGTTTGTAAAAGTTTGAGTTTTTAAAGGAACAGTGTTTCAATTCATTCTGTCATAACTTCCACTCGCGATATCAAGTTTTGGATTGAATTGTAAGTTGTTACAGCAGATTCCACATCTTGAATAGAGGGCTAAGGTTGAACTTGATTTGAAAACTTGATTATTCTTCACAAATAGCAGGTACTTGTAATTTATTAACCTGTTATGTACGTTTCTATGCAACGTTTTATTGCTAACGCTATGTCGAATGGATTGTTTCTCCCGTGCAATGAACACACACGGCCGTGCTGACACTTGGTGTACCGTATCTATCTGCTGATTAAGTAGGCTGTTATATCTAACCTCACTTATGTTCTAACATCAAGTGTTGGTTGGAGGTTTGGTTGTAGTGACATAAGCTTTCAACTGAGTGTCATTGAAACGTCAGGAAGTGATAGCTAACTGTAACTCACTCAGTTCATTCGGTTATCAGGAGGGTTTAACGTTGGGAACAATAGAATTTCTTCCATATTTTAACGAAGAAAATTTCGGCTATCATCATGTATAATGCTAAGTACATTGTTCAAAATAAATTGTGCCGTTTATGCCGAAATATCAATTTATCACAACAAGCCACATATTCAATTATTGCTAAAGAGGAAAATTGTAATATCCATATTTTATAAATTCAAATTATAATTGAATTATAAACAAAACAATTGAATATATTCTGATCTTATGATTGCATATAAAAATGAGGATATATATCTCTTCCTGGAATTTTTACAATAAAACCTATCAAACCAAACTGGCTCAATCGATCGTGACCCAATACAAAAACTTTTATTTATCGAAATATTGGTTTTTATTAATAAATAATTAGAGTGAAGCCAATATTCTCTTTCGACCATTTGTAAATATAAATTGGGCAAAAAGATTTATTTATTAAATTTCTATTCATATATATCGTTCAAAGTTAAACATAAATTTTGAAACTATCAAAAACAATATACACTGGTGTCCAAAAAATAAGAAACTTTTGTTCTTTAATGATATGTTTTAAAATAAACAACGCTAAAAGCTAAAAAGTAATTTAATTAGGTATTTTAAGTCGTAGAATTTATTTATCGCAACCATTCGATTCGGTAAAATTGAAAATATGCAAATATTTGCTTGTCTTTATAAGTGTGCTATTTGGCGTGTCGTTTACCCCATCTAAGAATTGTCCAATTATAATTTTATTTAATCCTTAGTTAATTATGAGTTTACGAAAAATTTTAGCAGATGATTTAAAATGAAGAGCTGTTGGAAGAATGGAGGCAGGGCAATCACAAGTTGAAGTAGCAAAATGGCTAAATGTGAATAAATCTGTGGTCAGCAAAATATGGAAACAGTTCATTAAGACAGGAACCATCAAAAGAAAAGAAGGTTCTGGTATAAAATGGAAAACAGCCACCTCTGAAGACCGTTATCTGGTCGTAACTGCCAAGCGCCATAGGGAGATGACAGCTATTCAACTCTCTAATGAACTCTCAAGTGCTACTGGAACGAGAATTTCAAGACAAACTGTTTACCGAAGGCTTCACGAAGGCGCTCTTTATGCAAGACGACCAATGGTCTGTATCCCTTTAACCTCTGCTCACAGGAGAGCCCGCTTGAATTGGTGCTTGGAACATCACGCCTGGACTCATGATCAGTGGGCCAATATTCTCTTCAGTGACGAGTCAAGATTTAGTTTAAACACAGATTCTCGACGAGTTTTCATCTGGAGGGAGCCTGGAACCCGCTATCATCCCAGTAACATCAGGGAAATAGACAGTTTTATAAGAGGCAGTCTGCTAGTCTGGGCTGGCATCAGTTCTAGCAGACGCACACCCCTCCACATTTTTTCTGGGGGCACTTTAACTGCCAAAAGGTACAGGGACGAGATCCTTGAGCCCTATCTAAGACCTTATAGAGATAAAATTGGTCACAATTTAATTTTTATGGACGATAATGCTCGTTGGCATAGGGCTAGGCTAGTCAATTAATATCTCCAGAGTGAGAATATTCGAAGGAAGGATTGGCCAGCCAGATCTCCGGACCTGAATCCAATAGAGCATGTGTGGGATGCTCTAGGGAGGCGTATTGGAGCTCGTCACCCCTCTCCCAGAACCCTCGTTGAGCTAAGAACTGCTCTATTGGAGGAGTGGGGTTTACTACCCCTGGACCTCTTCCAAAGCCTGGTAAACAGTATGAGGGCTCGCTGTGAGACTTGATAGCTGTTAGAGGTGATCATACTCCCTATTGATATCTTATTTCTTTAAGATCTGGAACCTTAGCTTTGGGTATGTTGGTAATAATTTGCATATTTCATAATTTCAAATATATATATTTTTTATTTTCATATAGCTAGTCAAATTCTCCATAGTTTAAACTATTTGTATACAAAATTTTATATTTGTTAATAAATTAGCTTTTGAGAAATTTCAATATTGGTTAAGTTTCTTATTTTTTGGACACCAGTGTATAATAATTAAAATGTTTTTTGAAGGCATTCATTAAAATGTAGTAAAAAAAGAGAAAATAAATATTTCGACTTCCGCCATTTAACAATATGATCTAATATATGAGTCAAAATAAAAGAGCCAGGGGACTATGAACAAACATTTCGACCTCAATGTGATAAATATAGAGCAACTAATCAGAAAGTGTTAATGGTCCACTAAATATTTTGCCTCTTCTCTCAATATATGATTATCGTCTCCCGCCGCTTTCATTTTGACTCATATTGATCTAATTGTACGAAGGTGGCAGCTAGAAATATTCAGGTTTACCTTATTAAGAAATTTTAAATAAAATTATATTTAATTTCTATATAGTCATAGTAGTAATAAATTTTAAAATTTACAAATATATTAATGACAATAATATATATTTTAAAATATATTGATTTTTCATTTTTTATTAATATTCTTTTTCTAAAAATATCCTCACAATACCCTCTCATATATAAAAAGTCATAAAAAGATGTTCGCCAACCTTTGCTAAGTTGGTCAGGCGTGAACACAGGTGGAGAAACGATCAAATCAGGATATAGAGCAACTCGATCAAATCTATATATAGGAATTCTATATATAGAATTAAATGAGCTGGGAATAGTTGCAATGGGTTTCTTTAGTTAAATAAAAGCAGATATTTATGTATTTATTTGATCTGAGACGGTTTCAGTAGAGGCGAAGGTAAATAATATATTCCACAATGCTGGTAGTGAGCCGCTTATTATTATTAAAATATAGTTAAATTACCACGGAGATAAATATATCCCAGCGTCAATATAGTTATAAAGGTTACAGAATCCAGGAAATGTTGTTCCACTTCATTAAGCTATCGGCAGCGGTAGTCAATCATCTCTAGAGGAAATCAATCTCAGAGCAGGAAAAATTACAATATGCAACAATGGTTTTCCATTATTTATATATGTGGGTATATGCGCGGGACAACAATTAATATGGAGGTCGGGTGTAGATATTCTCAGGAAAGTAATTATTCACTTTAATTACCCCCCCCCCCCGGGATATGTCAAATTCCTCCAGACCTAATAGACCTGAAAAAACACTCGCGTGCAACTCTTGCGTTTGTATTCTATTATTTAAAAAATCTATTAATGGCTTGTTAGGCAGTTTTTGCCCCGCTTGAATATTTTCTTATGAATATTTAAAACATCAATCCAAAGCCTTGTAAATTTGTTTAGCCCTATTTCTGTATTGGGTAACGGAATAAAAATAATTCTAGGAATAAAAATAAATTATTTTTATCGTATAATTATTAGTAAAAATTATCACAAAAATAGCTCTAAATTGAATCACAAAATAGCAAATAATTATTACAAGTAAAAGGATTTTTTTTTTTGTTATTGGGCTTAATTATATATTCATAATATACTCTTATATTATTAGGACGCTGGCCTATCAACGGCTCAATAACACACAACCATTAATAATAATAAATGAAACCATCCTACTCTAAGGATGAAGGTATATAATAATAAAATAAATTATATATATATAAATGTTTTTAAAACCTATCTGAATTCATCTGGTTCATCATATTTTAAAATGATCATATTTTCACTTACTAATGAGCTCCAGCGTTCTAAAAAATAGCAGACAGTGATTTTCTTCAATATTGTGATATATAATAGATGTGTCAGAAGATAGCGATATGAGCTACAATGCTTCAATGTAGGATGATGATGGTTAATTATCCCTGGTTCATCCAATATATTTCAGACATAATTCCCTTGGAATATTTCCATGAAATATATATTATATTGGAAGAGCCCGCTAGATTGTGGATGATAGATGGCATTTAGTCTTAGCGTATATACATTATATAATGATTAATATAAAATTTATAAAATAATTTTAACTAAGTAGTCAATTACTGAGTGCTTATTTTTCTAATGGGTCTGGCCAACGTGATTCTGAATTATAAATCCTATAAATCTAAAATCAATGTAAATAAACCAGTGTCTGGGTACGATGGCTTCCATGGGTAAAATGTCCTCACAGGTTTGATTACAATTAGTGCGAGAATTTCTACAGAAATAAAACTGAGGAATTTCCAACTGAAAACTTACAATTGATTTTGGGGCGATACGGCGGGCTGTAACCCCTGCCCTCGGAGTTCTCCGCCCAGCACTGGAGCTGTAGCCGGCGGGCATGGGCTCGGAGCCCTCGCAGGACCAGCGAGCCATCCTTCCGTAGGTCCAGCCCGGGTAGGGAGCGGGAAGAGAGCGGCTGCCCGTCGAGCAGCCACCCGGATGCCCGCGGGGGAGGGTTGCCCGCCGCCTGGCACTGCAGGGCCAGCTCCCCGCCCTCGGGTAGCCCCGGCGTCGCCAGGCCCGCTCAGGGTGACCACCGGCGGGTCTAGCACACGGCACCACTCAACCCTCTGTTTAGCCATTTATTATTCTAAATGTTTATATCAATGACATCACATATCCAACGAATTTGGAAGAACTGGGAAGGTATTCCGGTATTTGCATGAAGACTTTTGCACCTTAAATAGAGAGAGAATTTGGCGTAAATCAAATGATATTCACTAAAATCCTAGGATTTTGTTAGTAAGAGTTATTGTCTCAAATATATTATTTTTATATTTTGAATTATTTTTTCCTTTTTTTTCCAAATCTCGAATCTCGGGACTACATAGCTGTATGTGTTCAGTAGAAATATTTCTCAGAATTGGTCGTTTCGCCTGCATGATGTAATTTTTTGCATAACTTGTAATAGATTAACGTTAAGTAAAAAAATAGTGGTGAATTTAACACAAATTTGAGGAAACGATTAAAGGGAAATACTCTTCTAGTAAGTTATATCAATTAAGGAGGATCAGAAGATGAGTTTCTTTTATTGATTGAATGCTACGAGCTTTCGGGCAAAAGCCCTTCGACAGGCAAAAATATAATTATACAAAGAAAGATAAATAACGATTTATATATATGTTAATCTTAACTGAAAACCGATTTTGAATAAAGTAAATATTAAATCTGCTGTCTGAGACCACGAGACGGCGCATGGTTTGGGCTATTGAAATAAACATGTGGGAGGTTTAAATGTAGTTTGTGTAGGCTGCGGGGATGTCTATTTTTCTATTTATGCTGTGTAGCTTGGATGAAACTATGGATTCTAGAACTAATCTCTGGTGTAGGTTGGAGATATTTTTGTAGTGAATGGTTGGGTTAGCAGTGTCAAAGGAATGGCCAGAAGATGCAATGTGTTGGAAAATAAGGGAACGGGTATCTCGGTTGGTGATGTTGCGTGTGTGTTCGGTCATTCTGATGGCGATGGTTCTACCGGTCTCCCCCACATAGGTGGCAGGACACTGTTGGCACGAGACCGAGTAGACTGCTCCAGAAGATGTTAGAGGATCAGTGGAGGAGTCGGTTTTTGTGATGGGATGCCTAAGGAGTGAGTGGAGGTTAGGTGTGTTAGTAAAAAAGGTACGGATGCCAAAGGGTTTGAGAAAACGGGAGAGGTTAACTGAGAGGGGAGAGAATGGGATCACACATATGGATTTGTATGTTGCAGGAGGGTTGAGAGGAATAGGTGAATAGGTGTGTTTTTCTATGAAGGATAGAGGGAAACCTGAAATTGTAAGATGGGAGATGATGCGGTTCTTTTCAATAGGTTTGAAGATGGGGAGTGAGCAGTGGGTTAATAGGCGGCGGGTGAGGGCTTTAACTATATTGATTTTGTGGGAGGTTGGACAGTGCGACCTATAATGGGTGTATCTGGGGGGGTGGTTTTTCTTGTAGTAGACTGTGGTATGGTAGGTGTTTGGGGTGCGTATGACTAGGACGTCCAGGAAAGGAATAACAAGCTCATGTTCTCTCTCAAGAGTGAATGTGATGTTGGGATTGTAAGTGTGGAGGTCGGTGAAAATGGTATTCTCGCTGTCGGTTTTGCATACGCAAAAAATATCGTCAACGTATCGACGCCAGAAGAAGATGTTTGAGGGTTGTCGGTTACAAATCCACTGGTCTATGGTAGACATCGTTATTTCAGACAAAATGGATGAGAGGGGGCTGCCCATTGGGGTTCCCCTGATCTGTTTAAAGTGGGTATGAGAATAGGTGAAGGTGTTCATGCACAGGCAGATTTTGGTGAGTGAGATGATGTTGTTGGTTATGGTGGCATCTGTGTGGATGGATGAAAGGAATTGGTGGAGGTTATCTATCATGAGGCTGTGTGGAAGGCTGAGGAATAGGGAAGATACGTCGAACGAGCAATCGGTTTTCAGTTAAGATTAACATATATATAAATCGTTATTTATCTTTCTTTGTATAATTATATTTTTGCCTGTCGAAGGGCTTTTGCCCGAAAGCTCGTAGCATTCAATCAATAAAAGAAACTCATCTTCTGATCCTCCTTAATTGATACAAATTTGAGGATTCAATTAATATGTGCCTTGGTTTTCTGATATATATAATTATAAATATCAAAAAGAAACAATTTTTTGGCGTACAGCTGAACCTTTATAGATGAGGTTTTAATCAGTGGAAATAATCACCTATACAAAGAGCGTTTCAGAAGTTGTGAGATGAATTCAATCAGAAAACACAAGAATATAGTTTTATCAAGACAAAGTATTTGAATCAAGGACATAATTTATCCATACAATATAAGCCTCCTCTGACCTTACACAAATATCCCATCTTTTGACAAGAAAGTTAAAACTGGATGTGAAATTGTACCTTGGCAAAGGACTTGGTGGTTGTAGACTATTTATCTTATCTCAAAGGTACCAAGTCAGGAGAATAAGTTGGATGTGGAAATACTGTGTGTGTTGTATCTTTTTGTTTAATAAGAAATTATCTGATGGATGAAGAAAATTGAAAATATTTTATTGTAGGACAAAAGGTTTGTCCTATTTTCCGCTATTTTGCGAACAAAAGATCCAGAAAATCTCTGGGGTAATATAAATTAACTGTTTGTCTCTCAGCAAGGAATTCCAAATGAATAAACCTTTTGTGATAAAAAGGCATGACCTTGAGTTTTTGAATTGACATTCTGGAATATTTTTCATGGGGGGCACAGAACTTCGCCATTTCATGCGTTGTGTCGGATCATTTTTCTACACCCATGTCACATCAACTGTCGCGATTTTTGGAAAGAAGATTCCACACTCTCTCTGTGGCTTCACAGACACAGCAGTTTTGCGGCTCAAATTTTCATTTGTTTTATAAATTTCTATCACTTAGCGAGAACATGGCTAAAATATTGAAGTAAAATACGATGAACTTTGTTTTTATTTGTGGATTTTTTACTTCTTCTATAATTTTAGCACTCAATCTTCTGTTAAAGCATACTATTTGCGGCAAATTCTAAATCACAACTTCTGGTTGGACAACTCCTGATCTACCTGAACATGCATTGACATTTCTGTCTTTCCTTTTGATAAACTACTTTTCTGTAGAGATTGGTCTGAAAAGGCATTGAGACGCATTTAATCGTTTCGTTGGAAGTTTTTCTCAATAAAAATAAAAGCCTCATGTTTATTCATCTCTCAAATAATTGTCAGTGATTTCTATATTTTACAACAAATTAATATTTCTTTTTTTCTACCCGGCGTTTCAGTAAATCTCTGAAAGTGACTGAAACGACGGGAAAAAATAAGATAGCTATCTTTTGATGTAGCTGTAAGTTTTCAAACAAACTTTAAGTCAGCAAAAAATGTTCAAAACTTTAATACAGTTAAACCTGTCTATAGCGCCTCCTCTTGGAACTCACCAAAATAGGGTGCTATAGACAGGTCACTTATAATGTAAATATCGCATCGTACTACATATTTAAAATCGGGTGCTATAGAGAGGGAGGCGCTATTTAGAGGGTGCACTATAGACAGGTTTAACTATATTCTTTCTTCCAAATATACAATTATTTTATAAAAATAAATATGGTATTATTAAACCATATTTGATTATATTAATGTTGATATATAAAAACCTTTGTTATTCAAATATCAAGAATAATTACGACCACTCTTAAGAGGCACCATGTATCTTATACTGAGTCCAAGGGGATATTTAGAAACGTGTTTTTGAGTTAAAAAAAACTGAAATCTCTTTCCTTCAATCAATATTCTTCAAAAAGAAATACATTTAATAAAACCGGCTTAAATTGTTACAAATACTATATTTAGAAATATTATTTTTGCCATTTAACTTTACGCGAATGTCATTATTTTTATTCAAATTATCTAGTTGATTTGTCTGCGGAGAACATCTTGCGTGAGCGCTGGTTAATTCAATTTGATATTTTTATTTGATTCTTTACTTGCCGGAGTTTTACAAGAAACTTTTCGGATTTGATTTGATGTTAAGGAAAATATTTAAATTAGATAAATGTAATTTATTTCCCCCGATTTACTCAGTTTGTAATGGGAAAAATCGGTCGAATTTAGTTTTTTTAAATGTATTTTTAGAAGTAAAACGATAAACGTGTGTTTCCTCAATTGTATTCGTTGTAAAACCTTTTTTCTTCTCTTGTTTGAGATATTCCTTAATATAAAGAAGTAAAATATAAAAAATAGGAATTCAAATAACTTAAAATATAATTGACTGGAATAAACATTGAATAATTGAATCCAGCATTGGACCCTATTTTACTGCTAATAAATCGCTTCAATGGCATTTTATTGCAGAGGTTAAACCTCACAAGTGGGTGCAAGTAACCAACCAGGGCTCTAGGTCAATATAAGTGCAAAAGTTAAACTGCTTACTACATACGAGGAAATGTGGCACAATCACACTAAAAGCAGTCGCTAACTACCCTCCATGATTATCATGGCCTATACCATGTGTACTTGAGACATGTATAGTAGACCAGGGCGTTCTCTCAGTAGGGTTGTCTGGAATTAGATAAATAGTATCACCTACTGAGACTCTGTTAACGTGATAGATGATACGAGTGTTGGGATGTTTTAAAAGAACACAGAACATATAACACCGTTATTTTCAATTAGATGTGACGTGATCCGGTTAGAGGTTTCCTTTCGACGTTAAATTAGTTGAGAGTTTGGTTAATTTGTTTTCTCCAAGCCTATTACTAATTAACGTGGTCCGTAGTTTTATTTTATTGTTTTGTAACTTTCAAACATCCTTCTGAAAAAAATATACCTGTGTTACCTTGTTTAAACGTGGTATTGATGTAAAGATGAATAATAGGAAAATCACGGCACATTGATAAAGCTGATGGTATTTGTAGTGTTTGTTTCTGTATAATTCTCAAATGTAACCATCTCTTCGTCTTATAAACATCGTCTTGATTCAGTTTCTAATTGAAACGATTTCAATAGAAATATTAAATTATTTAAGGCAAACGATGAATTTAGAATGCGTGTTTAACATTCATGGACAAAACTTCAGGAAGTTGTACCTTTTAGCATGTATATCGGGATTCAGAATATGAAAAACAGACCTATTAATTACCTAATTAAGAAACTATGTATTTTTATTATATACCGTTTACCAAAATACCAAAATACATTTTCTTTTTCTGAATCCCAGGTTTAAGCATCACAATTAATTAACTCTTTATTATATATTTATATACATGTTTTAATAAAATTATAGGTGTGTATTTTGGAAAATCATAACTTAAGAACTATTTACACCCATCTAAATAATAAATTTTAATAATTATAATCAAAACCTCTCACATTCAGAGTAATAAAAATTATCGTTAGAAAGAAATGAGTGAAAAAAGTGAAATTTAAAATAATTAACCAAGCTCTCTCCCAAAATATTTTGTTTCCTATATATTTTTGTTTATTGTGGTTGAAGAAAATTCTCCAAATGATATAGAGAACAATATAATTCGCACATCTCTAATAATGCTTGTAATGAACATCTTCCCAGATAGAGAGTACAAAAGAGTATTTTCAAAAATGATATATATATAATTATATATCACGAAATGATCTACTCGTATAATATCCATATAATTTTGGAACAAAACCTTCCTATCCGTGTCGACCGGATAGGAAGGCTGCAACAGTGTGAGCTACGGTACATTACATATTCGTACAATATGCCTCTCACTTTGAATAACTGAGCTTTGATGAAAGACAACTATATAATATTGGCTACGAGTCATGTTCACTAAAAGAAGAAATTGGAGATAATGTGTCCATATAGTCCCCAAATGTCGACTCGATGGACATTAAACAATATTTCCTTTTCATCATCTAAATATTGAAGATTACAATAGGTCGAATATTCTTCACTATGAAATTGGTTCTTTAAATGTGCGAATTTGGATTAACATGATGAGACATAACGTATATAAGTTTGTTGAGAAATACGATAAATTGAAATAGAAATTCCGAAAATCCATAAAAAGGAGCTAGAGAGGCGAGCATGTAGCTATATATTTATAAGAATAGGGGAGGCGGCCAACAATGTCGCACCAATCGAACAAAGGACGGTAAAAAAACGGCTGCGTTGCTGATTTCACGGGAGATGATGATATTTGCTCGAGCAATTTTCTCCCATCTCGGACTAATGATAACCAGCGCCTGCAGATGCATTGTGGCGGGCTATTATTAAGTAATAGGCGGTCATTACTACCTCGCTTGTATCTGTGATGGATAATCTGCCTCGTAGTACTTTTTGTCTTATAAATTCTCTCGTGTTTTTATCCTTTACGTTGTTAATTAATACCACCTTGCGCTTGGTTAATTGTATTTATGATGGAAAAACTTTTATCTCTAGTTTGTTTCTCTGATATTTATTATGAAAGCATTTATAAATATTATGAATTTTATAAATTATTTATATATTGTTAACAATAGCGTCTTTCTCGCTCTCTTTCATTTGATCGTAATTATGATAGGTAATCCTATTGTAATTTATTTATAATATATAATCTTGCTTTGAGATTGTATTTATATCACTCAGATATATTCGCTAAATTTATATATTTATACACGTCAAACCGCGGTTTCCCTCTACCGCCACAATGTAGGATGGGATTGTATACCTGATGGTCCTAGTTAGAATGTGATTGTTTCTGATTATGCAAATTTATTTTGTTTTCCGTTGACATTGAATAAATGGTATCTTCTAGTGGTTTTTGTTTTTTAAAATCTATTAAATTATTAATATTATTTTTTATTAATATATATTTTAATTGTAAAAATATGTGTACTGATTTATTATTATTTATTTGAGTTAAATGGTAATTATTCATATATGTAAAATTGATGGTAATATATAATATTTAATATATAGGTGTATTTATACGAGGGTTTGATGACAAAATAAAGACAAATATATCTATATTTGTTCATTTATTCATTTTGATTTTTCTATATGCCATCTTTATGATTAACACTAAATCTTTGGTTCTTGAATTATCCAAATCGATATTCGATTCTCTGAGATAATCCCTATATATTTCAGATCGATAATTATTCCACCAAGGATCAGACCACGTAGGAAAGAATAAACAATGAAATGGCTGAGATAAAACTCTCACGTTTGTTTACACTTCTAATTCCTGAGTTTCTTGCCAGGTTCTTCCAACTCGGCGTATTGGAGAACTAATATTGATATTTATCTTCGCGAATATATCGCAATTATCGATAAATTTATATTTAACACTTTATATATATAATAATAATATTTATATATTATATCTCTATATAAATATATATGTTAGAATGAATGGAAACTCCTTCTAATGTATATCAACAATTTACGCGCTATTCAATATTGTCTTCATATCAGTAACGTTATTTGTATTTTGTCATTTATAATCAGGGTTTACTTTCAAATATTTATATTTACGCATAGCATTACGAGGATTTTTTAAGAATTTTAAATTATTTTTATCATTTCTATACTTTATAAGGAATTGGAAAGATTGTGCTCAATAAAAAAGAGATCTATTCGAGGAAATTACATGTCATAGTGTTTGGCACTCAAAGGCGACAGAGTTTCAGTATGATAGCAACCTAAATCATATATATATGATTATATATATATATGATGGTATAATAACTAGGTACACCTATACCCACACCGCTTCTACTCAGCTTATATTATTCTAATACCTCATTGATAAACTGTAAGATATTCGGTTATGCTACTGATAATATTCACAGAAATCGATATTTGGCATTTTTAAGAAACAGATCTCAATCTAATTTTTCAGACTTAATATGCAAATCAAAAAATAAGGTTTACTACGTGGGCTCTAATGCTATTGTCACAAATTAATTAATTTGGCTCGTTAATAAATGATCTTTTACAATATTTAAACGAGGCTTTTTAATTAGATCGAATAAATATCTTCTTTAAAAATTGACACAATTATTTACTATTGCCTTCTTTGGAGGATGTTTTTTTTTTACATATATTGACAAAAATTATATATATATTTGTACTCTTATCAATTATTCAGCTTTTAAACTATTCACTTATTTATTTACCTTGTATGGAAATGTTGACCCATGACCTCTCTTTAAATCAATGTAAAACGTCGATATTGCTCCCATTAAAATTCAACCAGAAAATATCTTGCTAAGATTTCCTTTTAAATATTAATTCTTGAGGACACATTTAAATGTCACTTCACATTTGATAAATTTTAATGATGTAATGGCTTGGAACATTTACGTCTAATAGACGTTGGCAGGGTATAGTTCATACATTTTTAATCGCATATATATTACGGTTGGTTGAGGAAATACTTTATAAATAAGTTAGTACACGACCCGCGTGGAGTTAGTTGAATGTATAGTTTAGTTACAGTGTAGTCTTAATAATGTATCAGTTATTATAAAATGGCTTACGGTTAATTTGTTTACTAATTTATGTATGTGCTCTAAATATTAAAAGGGATTTATATTATATAAGCGATAAATACATAAATCGTTTTGAAAGTAGAGCAATCCATACTTGAATCATTAGATTTTAAAAATGCATATATTGGATCGAAATAGAGAGATTCATCTGCCATTATATATGTCTTTATAATTAAATATACATAATCTATATAACATGAAGTTGTGGGAGGAGGGTATTCTTGTACCAACCACTTATACATTTACATGTTCATCAGAACGAGGGCACTATTGTAATACCCTAGTAAAAATATCACTTGTAGAGTTTTTACTATGGCGATGCAATAGAGCCATCGTTCTGATGCACTTTTAAAGGAAGAGGTACTTCTTTTTATATATATATTATGTTTAATTTAAAAGGCATATATTGGATCAAAATATCATTTATTTTACCAATATATGCCTTTTAATTAAAGATTTATCTATGGATTGCTCTATTTTCAAAATATATTATGTTATACTCTGGCCTTAAAATCGGCCTGCCCCATCGCCCTTCTAAAATGTTATGAAATCGAAGGTTGGCTTTGTCTGAAATTGTAAAACCTGATGTTGTGGTTCATCCTCACAACCACCATCACGTTCTGTACGATATCACAAACCAAATGTTTCAAGGCATTTTTAAAGAAGGAGGCGCCACTTTGGTACATGAAATAAACACCCCCGCGTAATATTTTATGCTATATATCTTTTAAAAAATGTATTATAATTATTAGTTATAAACTTTTAACTATATTTTATAAGATACCACTTTAAAAATTGTATTTAATTTTTTAGTTCACAGAACATATTCTATAGAAATAATTGTGTGTGTGCCCTCTCTCTGTATATATCAATTACAATTATAAAAAGGATTATCGTAGCAAATTCTATATTAAATATATTTCATTCAAGAGGTATGAAAAATAAGCTACTTGTCTGTGTGTGAGAATATTGATATTTTCAACTATTTGTCAAACGACTGGACTAAGTAAGAAACCTTCCTAAAAAATAGATATATATTTTTTTACAAATTTCGTAACCAGATGATGTTTAGTTTCCCTATCATGATGATCAGATAAGCACACGAGGCCGATAGGATCTCCAGCAATTTACCAGATTTATCTCACAGTCCGCACATTGAGCCGGTGTTCTCGACATGGTCGCCCCCCCTCAGCTATTCTTGTACCGAACACATGTGACAGTTGGCCATCACGGCGATGACGAAGCTTCTTTCGTCGCAACATATATGTAACAAAGGTTTGGACCGTTATACTTATATTCGACCCATTCTCCATTGAAACAGGAATATTGTCCAATACGATCCCGAGTTTTGGTTGTTGAAATCGACGGTATTCTCCAACAATTACCAAAGTGATATTTATTAATGAGATAATTTACAGGCATCAACTTCTAGACTAAGATGACTTCGAGGAACCACACTTCTCTATCTCTCTCTCTCTCTGAGGAGAGTCGACTCCCGCATACATCACCTACGGCATTGAGTGCGGAAAATGCCACCGAAAGAGACACCGGCGAGCTTCCTGTCCCTTGAAAGCTCATGAAAGTTGTCCTGCCCATCTTCAGGACACACGGAGTGGACCGGAGTCTCTATCCTCCCAGCCTACGACCTTCACAAATTCCGCAGAGAGGGGTTCTGACACCATCCAGAAGACCCCCTTGGTACTTTCCAGCCCTGCCGCTGCGAACTGTTCCGTTCCTCCCCAAATGACTCCATCTGCTGAGCCTTCTGTATCGGTGCCGTCTCTGCCAGCGCCTTCCTCGACCGCTGCTGTACCAACAGAGGTATCTTCCAAAGAGACTCACTCAAAGAATGCATCAACCATCCAATCCACAATACCAAAGCTCCAAGAGAAACAGCCTCTACAGACCACTTTACAACAGGTAGAGGAACAGTTCGAGAGCTTGAATGCCAACACCATCCTAGAACCTCTCTATGAAAACTTTTATAGGGAGGAGATAGAAGACGCTGTTGTCTCCCCTTCTAACAGGGAGGACATCCTCGAGTACCTGACGCCTGAGCAGAGGTCTGCTCTGAAGCTATTCCTCGACATGGCAATAACACATGTCGGGGAGATGTCCAATCTACGCGGAACGCTGTTCGACTTCAGGACAGAATGTGACATCATACCAGACGACCCTCAGTGGGATTCGTCTGATGAAAATAATATTTAAGTTTATTTATTTATTTACAAAATATATATATTAACCCTATAAAATTTAAATGTACGATTAATAAATATGTTTCAATCTCAATCTCTCTCTCTCTCTCTCTCTATCAGAGACTATATCACTAAAATAAACACACGGCCCAATGTCTTAACGTCTCAATCCCACGCAGCTCCCACAAACCTTTGTCCCAAAGTTGTACTCAACGACTGGGTTTGAGTATTCAGACGTCTTCAAATATATAATTATTTATAACTTGATTGAAGAATTTAATGATGAAATTAAGAAATTAAAAGAGAGGCCTACACAATATTTGCATATGTCTCATTACGTTTTAAGGAGGAATGACTACTCAGAGCCAGTCGTAAAGTAAAACTTTGGGGAAAATGTTGGTGGAAGCTGAATGGAATTAAGAACTTATTTAAGACATTGAGCTCAACTGTGTTTTAATTTGTTAAGTATTTTCTGAATTATATATAATTGCAGTACTCAAAGTCATATTACGGTATAGAGTTGATAGATTTAAATTATCTCATTAATATAACTTCGATGACTGTGTGTATGGTGGTGGAATGGCCCATTCCGTCGATCTTCAACAACCGCGACCTGGGATCGATTCCCGCACTGGAAAATTTTCTGTTTCAATGGCTCTTATTATTACATGGCTCTCATTATTGCAAAGAAAAATTCCAACCTCACCAATGAGTTCCAGTAACCAATCGGGTTTCTGGAACATTATCACAGCAAAAGTTTTATTGATATTTACACGTATATAGGCATGTTTCTCCCCTAAAGTAAAGGACAGTATCGAACTACCCACCATGTCTATCATGGCCTGTACCACGAGTACTTGGGATAATACATATATATATCACTTTATGTTGTGGTTCATATATTGCTTGATATATATACAAAGAATAAAATTACTTTTCTATATATTAACTCATACTATAATACATATTTCTCTCAAACTCTATATAAAAAATAAATAGGTATAGCGGAATATTTATGATAATAGATAAAATAATTTATCATATTTAAATGTACACTGTTAAATAATATTAAACGTTATAATAAAACATATAGAATGCCTTGAAATGCTAATATAATATCTATGAGCATATATAATTCGACGTAATATTCCAGGCAACAACTTAAAAGTTATAGCTATAGGAAACTTTCCCAACCACTTTAATATTAAAAACTTTATTAAAATTTCATGATAAAAAAGCGTTCAGAAAAATGAAATTTTGAAATTACGGCCGGTATAAAAAGGCGAAAATAAATATGTAATGTATTTAAGGCAGCCGAGCTATTATAACCCCATTTCCGGCCACTTTTATCCAACATGGCGGTGGCAATTAAGTGAAGTCCCCACGGAGGAAAGTTACGCTCGCGGAATTCCAAATAATTTCTTGTTCCATTTTTTTGCCAAACAACAATTTGAGGCTTGAAAAATCTTCTCTTTAAATTAACTACTATGTCCTTTTTAATGAACCAAGCTGGGATGCAGTGTTAGGAATAGCCTGAGGTACATTTATATATGTTTATATGTTAATTATTGATATTAAATATGTATAAAATAACTTTTAATTGAAATGATTACACATATATTATTTAGAGAATATCTCTAAATGAATTGGTTTAAATTTAAAAAAAACACGAAATATTTAGGCTTTATATACTAGGTGATATTTATGAAAATATATATCAAATATTTTATAATTGTATAAATCCGATTCAAAAATATACATAATAAGTGATGTCTATATATATATAACCACTATATACAAATTATGTGTAAATGAAAATTCGAAGATTGCTTAATTTTGTTCCGAATACCTTGTAACTCTTCATTCTGAATTTTGTGTGTCTAATTACAAATAAATTGCCACTTCTTTGAAAATATATAATAGGTTCGAACTCTTGTTCTCTGTGGTTACAAAACTTATAAATAAATAATAATTTTAGCTGGATCATAAGCTGGATGCTCATAAGAATAGGTATTCATAGACTACTATATTATTTTGAATAGTGTCATCACCACGTCAATATGGAAATTACAGGTTTATTGGTAGAATATATCTAGAATATAATGAGACGTTCATTGACTCTGATGTTACAAAGAAGAAGTTTTTGTCCCAAAGACGCTCCGCGAAGGTCCACAAAAAGGTTATTGCCAAAGTGCTGTCAGAAGACACCCTGGAGACCTGATCCCAGGTGCATTTCCTTTAGACTTTCTGAAAGTGACAACTTCTCAGCCAAATGTCTTAAATTGCTCAGGAGTCCTTTGAGAGTCAGGATTCTAACTTTTGAAAATACATAACGCTCAATTCAATCAGTTTATCGAGAAGTAATATAAAAATGGGAGTTCACACATATTCACGTTAATTCTTCACTAAATAAATATAGAAATGTACGTGAAGAGAAATCTTCTTGTTTCATCTAAACCCAAATGCATTATTTTAATATGAAAATTCATAATGAGAGGTAAAACTCTTGGTACATTGATATATGTATATTTATCGACATCGCCAACCCAGCTTGGTAAGTAGCCACCCTACTTAGATAACATCCAAACAACAGCTCAAATAACGCCAACAACAGCCTGTTCCTTGATGACTAAACAGTGGAAATGTAAAAACTTTGGTAAATTAACAGATATAAGCGGTTATTAACTTAGAGAGTATATTCCCATCATCGAAATTTTTATTTGAAAAATTTACAGAATATTTTCAAATCCAATAATATACATCTATTAATATATAATATGGATAATTAAGAAAAAACGGGAATAAAAATAGTCTATTTACGAGTAACTACCAGATCGGCGTCAAATTTATATTTGATTATTTCACCTCTATCCTTACATCACTTTCTGTGCGTCGCATTTGTTTTGTCTTTAGTTCTGATTAAGCATGATCAGTTACGCTGAAGAAAGGTTAAACCCGATATTATTGAAGCCAGTACCCGTCGATTTATTCCCTATTATTCCCGACAGTTATATAAATCTGTATTTATGTTGTGATTAAAGGAAATGGGGAATTAATGAAGAAAATCAGGGGTGTGAGGGGTTATGTGATATGCGCCTGAAAATGACCTCTGTGATTCAAAGGTTTGAATGAATATAAACTGAATAATCATTTGTAGAAATTAAACTCTTAAAATCACGATCATTAAAAACAATAATAAGCATTAAGAGGAGCGTCTTGTGTAAATTTCTTTAATACCGCAAGCTTTCGAACAGAACGTTCTTCAACGGGCGTGGATAGAGTAAAACCGTACTAACATGCTATTAGAGGAGAAAAACTAATATATACACCAATAAATTTACATACTAAAGAGATAATAGCGTAAAAAGAAAAGAAAACAACATAAATATTTAAAATTGAAGTTTGCATATTACAAACGTGACGACGAAAAAATATGCAATAAACTTGAATGAGACTAAAAACTAAGGTAAAAAATTATTAAAACGGCGACATCCTTACACTAAAAGAACATAGAATAAAACGGTATATGGAAGTTAAAAATCCACAAGGCCAAGGCAGGGGAAGGGAGGGTCCCACCCAGTGCTACCACTATCTTTGAGATATAAGAGGGGGGGAGGGGGGTGAAAGACAGGTTATTTATAGAGTATCTGGTAAATGTCCGGGAGGTCTATTCTACGGTTACAACTATTGTTTTGTGTGGAAATGATAGATTCTAGGCAGAGTCTGTGATGTTTGTTATGTATGTGTCGGTATTTAACTTGAGGATGGTCGAGATCAAAACTATGGCCTGTTTGCGCTATATGTGTGAAAATTAAGGATTTAGGATCTTTATTGCGGATGTTGCGTCTGTGTTCTGAAATACGGATGCCAGTGGTTCTGCCTGTTTCCCCAACATAAGAAGTTGAGCAATTCAGGCACTGTACGGAATAAACTGCACCGAGGCCACTCGAGGCCAGAATACAAGGTTCCCATTCCAATATTAGATTCCTCTCCAGATCTATTAAAGGCCTCATCTTTCTTCTCCACCAGTTAATGTCTGCGGACGACATCGCTAACCTAGTAAGATCCATCACCCTTAAGGTTCATCAACAAGAAATTGCGCTTAAGAATAGGCATCTATCAAAATTGGCATATTGGAAAAGAAAGTTTCATTTCCCTGATGTCGCCGAGTCCACGGGATCTGCTCCTCCCAAACGTCCTAAATCTGTCTTCAACCAAGCTGTCTGATAGAGAGGAGAGGATCTTAGCGTTAGGTCTTCAATTCATCCCCCCTGCTAAACCGGACATCCCTAGAATTATTGCCGGAATCGAAGGCGTCACAAGTTCACTTAATCACCTTGAAACTCTTAAAGTACGAAACGCCGTAGTTCAAATTCTCCGCAGACCTTCACAGATACCACCTTCCAGCAATAGACTTCGCCCGATCATCAAGAAGTTGCAAAGTTACAAGTCTCTTATTTTCATTAAAGCAGACAAAAGAAGCTACACTGTTGTGCTTGATCGCTCAGATTATCTATCTAAGATGACGGACATTCTCCAGGACAACACCACTTTTTCTTCCATTTCACCCCAGGAAAATCTTGCTTTGACCAAATAGTTCAGAAAAGCGCTCTGCGAAATGAAGAAATCCAGCATCATCACACCTGATCAATTTGCTCAATTTACATCTTGCCTGGATAGGGATGCTTATATTTATGGCTTGCCAAGGTACACAAGCCGGGGGTCCCACTCAGGCCCATAATATCTTATCATCTTTCTCCAGCCTACTCTGTAGCCAAGTTTTTGGTAAGTTTTTTGTCCCCTCTCATGAAAGACAATCCTAACACATATAGCATCACGCATCCCCCCAGTTTCATAGAAGACCTTCTTGATTTACAACCACCACCCCTACACAGTATGGTGTCTTTTGATGTCACGTCGTTATACCTCTCACTTCCACACTCTCTCATTGCTGACAAGCTGCAATCGTTCCTTATTACCAACAACATTGACACACAAATGGCCTCCCATATCCTGCAACTGGCTTCTCTCTGCCTCTCGATTTGCACTTTCACCTTCAACAAGCAGTTTTATAAACAGACCAGAGGAACCCCTATGGGTAGTCCCCTATCGTCAATCATCTCTGAAATAGTCATGGGTTCTTTGGACACATGGATCAATCAAGCCCTCCCTTCCGATATATACTATTGGAGGAGATATGTAGACGATATCTTTTGCATTATTAAAACAGACAGCCTTCAACTCACATACAGTACCTTGCACAATTTCAACCCCCACATTAAGTTCACATATGAAACAGAAATAGACTTTGTTTTACCTTTCCTAGACATCCTTATTATTCGCACCCCTCAGTCTTTTCACACCTCTGTTTTCCATAAGAAGCACATCCCTCCCCAATATACGCATTTCTCCTCCAATAGTCCCATCGCCTTTAAAATTAATACAGTCAGGACCTTAACTAAAAGAATTTTTACTCATTGTTCCTTACCCATTTTTAAAACAATAGAAAGATCTAGAATCCATTCCTTATTAACAACCGCTGGTTATCCCATAGATTTTAAAGAAAAAAAAAATACTTTTGATCCATGTGTCCACAGAACCACTACAATTCATAGGGCCACATGTTGGCTCCCGTTCTCCCCTGCCGCAGTGTCTATATCCAGAGTCCTACGCCCATACGGCATAAAAGTGCTCTACAATAGTCCCCCAACTTAGCCACCATCCTTAGACATCACATCACCAAATCTGATAAACCCACCCTACCCATAAACTCTACCGGTGCAGTTTATTCCGTACAGTGCCTGAATTGCTCAACTTCTTATGTTGGGGAAACAGGCAGAACCACTGGCATCCGTATTTCAGAACACAGACGCAACATCCGCAATAAAGATCCTAAATCCTTAATTTTCACACATATAGCGCAAACAGGCCATAGTTTTGATCTCGACCATCCTCAAGTTAAATACCGACACATACATAACAAACATCACAGACTCTGCCTAGAATCTATCATTTCCACACAAAACAATAGTTGTAACCGTAGAATAGACCTCCCGGACATTTACCAGATACTCTATAAATAACCTGTCTTTCACCCCCCCTCCCCCCCTCTTATATCTCAAAGATAGTGGTAGCACTGGGTGGGACCCTCCCTTCCCCTGCCTTGGCCTTGTGGATTTTTAACTTCCATATACCGTTTTATTCTATGTTCTTTTAGTGTAAGGATGTCGCCGTTTTAATAATTTTTTACCTTAGTTTTTAGTCTCATTCAAGTTTATTGCATATTTTTTCGTCGCCACGTTTGTAATATGCAAATTTCAATTTTAAATATTTATGTTGTTTTCTTTTCTTTTTACGCTATTATCTCTTCAGTATGTAAATTTATTGGTGTATATATTAGTTTTTCTCCTCTAATAGCATGTTAGTACGGTTTTACTCTATCCACGCCCGTTGAAGAACGTTCTGTTCGAAAGCTTGCGGTATTAAAGAAATTTACACAAGACGCTCCTCTTAATGCTTATTATTGTTTTTAATGAATAATCATTTATTATCACTTCTTTCCTAAAGAAATGGCTTCGACCAATTTCCTAAATCCAAAGTATCAGCGTTCACTTGATATTTATTCCGATAGATAAAAGAAGCCATCTTGCAGCGTTTATCATCACCTATATATATATGACATAATAAAAATATAATTTTTATTATTTATTTATATAATTATAATTTAAATAATCATAGAATTAACACAGAGTTAATTTTTTAAAATCATTAACAAAAGGAGTACAACCCAAGATGTTTTTTGTATATACTTAGATTTTTATTATTAAATGGTATGTATGCAAACTGCTTTGTTCTTAAAATATAATCATTAAAATAAATACAATTTTGGATATAAAAAAGTTATCATTTCACTTCAATCCACGACTGCATGAATGAATTGGTAACGTACCTAAAACACATCTTTTTTTACGACATCTTTATTAATAGTCGACAGGATGTATTTTAACCCTGTACGAGAAGAATTCCAATAGATTTCAAAGCCATATATTGCAACTAAGATATTTGGGAAAAGATATAGATAAAAGAATAGCAATTATGGAAGTCGAAACTTTAATTAAGAAATTAAAAAGGATAAAAAAAAGTATAAAAGGCATTGAAGAAAATATCGAATCCATTGTGTCTATGGTAGATGTAAATGCAACGAAATGCAAACTAGAGTATGCAAATAATGATTTGATGAAAATGAGTGATATTTTCTTGCAGCAACTTGAGGATGAGGATTTGAATGACGAAGTGGAAAATTGCATAGATAAGTGTATAAGATTAAAGTGTGAATTGGATTTAAGGCATAATGGGCAAGAAACATCTGAGAAAGGGGTAAATTTACATGTTAAAATGCCTAAACTTGAATTGCCAACTTTCGATGGTAGATTAGAATCATGGCTTTCATTTAAGGATTTATTTTTTTCTGCGGTTGGTTCTAACTCACAAATACCTAATATTGAAAAGTTACAATATTTAAAAGGCCAACTGAGAGGCGAAGCCCTAAGACTGGTCAACGCATTTCCAATTACAGCCGATAATTATGTTGAGGTTTGGCAAACCTTATTAACAAGATATGATAATCCAAAGGATCTGATTTTCACCCAAATAGATAATGCATTAAGATTACCAAAGTTAGCCGATGACAACCATAAGTCAATGTTTAAACTTCTAGATAGTTGCAACGAGATAGTAAGAACAGTGAAGGTATTAGGTTACCAAATCGATAGTTTATCTGATGTGTTTTTCGTCAAGATCATACAAGATAAGCTTGATAAAACCACAAGAAAACAGTGGGAATTGCAGAACAACCCAAGGGTTGTGCCTTCAATTAAGGAAAATAAAGAAGCTGATTTTCTCAGCAGATACCCCATAGCTCATTTTGTTTATGGACCACTACAACAGATGCCAATAGCTACACACCCAAATCATATTTTTTCTTTAGACACAATGGGAGGCTTACATAATTATGGGACAACCAAACACAGTATCCATATGATAGTAGATCATCACAGTAGATTCCTTTGGACCTTTCCTACAAAATCTGTATCCACTGATTCATATATAACTTGTTTAAAAAATTTATTCCAAATTAACAAACCTGAAATATTAATAACAGACAGAAATGCAGCTTTTCTTAGCAATAAATTTAAACAATTTTTAGGAAAAAATAATGTTAAGCATCTACTCACCAGTGCCCATCACCCAGAAACAAATGCAAAAGTAGAAAGATTAAATTCCACTATCATAAATAGGTTAAGATGTGAATATAATCATAATTTAAAGATCCCTTGGACAAAATATATTCCTAATATTACTGAAAGTTATAATGATACAGTACATACTATAACAGGCTTTACACCTAGGTTCTTATACTATGGAATACAACCACAGTATATAGAACATGACACAGAAACACATACACCAATAGAAAATGCAAGAAAATTATCAATTGAAAGAACTATAAAATCACATGAACATAGTAAGCAGCTTTATGATATTAAACACCCAGAACCCATTTTTAAAGAAGGAGATCAGGTATTAGTGAAAAACTTTTATTTATCCAAACACAGGTAAATTAACTCAAAGGTATATAGGTCCATTTAAAATTTTAAAACAACTTTCCCCAGTAACATATGAAATAGATAAGCCTAATATACCTCAAAATAAGAAAACTGAAATTATACATTCTAATAAACTTAAATTATTTTATCCTGAAACAGACTTTTTACTTTAAAATAGCACTAATTTAGAAAATGACTTAATAGTAAACCAAATTTCTAACACAAAGTTAATAGATATTGATGATAAACCATGTTTTTTACAGAAAGGCCATATTTTGGATATGGACAATGGAGAACAAATATCAACCCCAATTCTTTTGCCTACACACATAACTTAATGTCACTTCAAATATCTCTTTATAATCATTTAATTACTCATCCATTTTATTGAAAAATACTTTTATATATTATTTACATGCATTTAAATGTTTATATTTTAGGAAAAACTCATTTTAAATTATATTTGTGTAAAAATAAACATTTCTACTGCCATTTAATATTTTGAAATACAGCAGGCATAACGACATAATTATTCATATTTTAAATACCTTTTTTGGCTTCATATAAATTTTTATATTAATCTATCATTATTATTTCTTATATATAGTTTTATTTTAATTTCATATTTATATAAATTATTTATAAACAAACTCTCTTTTGTTTATTTTGAAAAAATATAGACATTGATTTTTATTGTTTAATTTGTAATTATTTTATAGACATTTTGATTTCGTTTAATTAATTATTTTTGTAATAGCCATTTTTATTTTCAAATTTTAACTTTTTTAAAATCTTTTTCACAGGGGGGAAATATTATATAATCTAAAAATGCAAATATTTTATTTTATTTTAAAAACATACCACTTTTAATTAATGTTGTTGTAAATATTTTACATTTTGATTTTATTTGTTGAGAAATTCACTCATATGATTCTATATATTTTTCCCTCACAAATTTTATATGGAACATTTCATATTCGAACATTCTTTTTTTTTTTTAATGTAAATAATAAAACTTCATGTGTAAATATTTTTCATTATGTGGAAGTAAATAACCCATTATTTTATGTTTTTATTCTGATCAAACCAAATAAATGTGAAACAAGATGTTGGATACCACTCGTCATTATGAGAAATAAATTTGTGATTTTCAAAAATATATTTTTTGGCATGTGGCAAAATACCTTTTGAATCTTGAGAGCCTGAGAAGGCCTACTCAATTCATGAGGTAAATCCCCTTATGAATTATAGGAAGGAGACACCTATAAATTCAAATAAGATTGGATAATTTTCAGCTACTGTCAAGAAAAAAGGTACCAATAGGAATATGTAGAAGAAATAAAGAGCATCATTGATATAGTTTCAATTGGTATCCTCCATCTTAATTGATAATCTATGTAAATAATAATGATACTTTTTTTTTACTTTGAAAATTACTCCCTAATTTTTATCCTTGGAAGGAAGAAATGACATAATAAAAATATAATTTTTATTATTCATTTATATAATTATAATTTAAATAATCATAGAATTAACACAGAGTTAATTTTTTAAAATCATTAACAAAAGGAGTACAACCCAAGATGTTTTTTGTATATACTTAGATTTTTATTATTAAATGGTATGTATGCAAACTGCTTTGTTCTTAAAATATAATCATTAAAATAAATACAATTTTGGATATAAAAAAGTTATCATTTCACTTCAATCCACGACTGCATGAATGAATTGGTAACGTACCTAAAACACATCTTTTTTTACGACATATATATATATATGGACTATTTATAAATATTATATAATAATTAATATTCAAATTTTCATGTTAGAGACAATTTATTTATATATAAAATGAAAGAACTCTGTGAATATTAAATAATATCAAGGTGATTGTGAAGTTACATCCTAGTTATCACCTGAACATTGCGCAAAAATTGCACATCATATATTTAATTTGCCATGAAAACTGAATAGACCGTAGCCACATGTAGCATTATATGAAAACCTCATCTCAATAGATACTCCATCTTATGCAACACGTTACATAACGACGCAGGAATGTCCCGTGGGACCTTTGTTACATAACTTTAAATAGCTCCGGATATTTTATTTGTTCGATAAGAGGATTGGTAGAGAGCTTAGGGAAATGGCTTTAAGACCTTTGTCTTATATAACTCTTATATCAGTGAGCACAAAAATGATTCATGAATACACAATAATGTTATTTACATTATGTATAACCATACAAACGTTGTCTTTCTTCTTATGTTTCGGTAATACAAACATGATAATTCTAAGTCATTAACATATAGCTAAATATTTACAAATTATCATGTATTTAAAATATATATTTGAAATTAACTTGCTCACACACACACAATATGTATTGTTTGACTTGACGACAAAAAACACAGACGCGGGGTATGGGGCAACAATTTAGCAGCCAGGAGAGACACAAGAGGTACGTACAGGTGACGTTGAGCTGGTAGCCGTCCTCCAGCGAGTGCTTGGCGCCGAAGGCCGGGTTGTCCGCCCTGCACCCCAGCCGTGCCCCGTGCATGGCCGCCGTGGGCCACAGGCTCAGCGCCGAGAATGTCGCGTTGCCCGTGGGGGCGATGCGCTCTGTAGCATTGGCCGTGACGTCTAGGCGAGCGACCATCCACACCAGGCGGGCGGGGGGTCGCGCCCCACCGGACATACACCCGAGCTGTACCAGCCGCCCGGCGCTCAGAGCCGTGCGCGCCGTGGTGATCCGGACGTCCAGCGGTTTTACTGGACACACGGCGCTTATAGAGCGAGCCTCCTACACCTCGCTACATTATTGCATTGGTATTGGACTTTTCCTCAGCTTAATTACCCTTCACATAATAACGTACTTCCAATATTTTTATATTATTAACACATGTTTCTCCTCACTACGTCAGCCCTTTTTTCTATTTCAAATATCATTTCTAGTTGTCTAAACGACCTGACAATATCTAAGTTCCACAGCAAAGTTTGATAAATCGTCTAGTTTATAGTATATACGTACACATAAGTATCTAAAGTGGTTAAAACTGTATAGGAACCCCATCGTTTAATAATAAACAGCTCTGAAACAAAAAATTAATAATCCATACAATAACTAACTCTCTCACTAAACAAAAATAATAATATAAAATGAATAAATAAATAAATAAATACCCTACACTAGGCATAACGCATTTTGATCAAATATATTGCATTCTTAAGAAATAAACACAAAGCCAGATTCAGGTAATTTACTACAATAGACAAAAACCCCCGGCAAATGACCTCCGAGAGGAATAAAGCGAGAGTCTACAACACGAGACGTACAGTTGATGTCGAGGGTGACAGACGTGGCGGCGGGCACGGTGAGGTTGGAGTTGGACGCCTGGCACGTCACAATGGACAGCAGGTCGGCGCGCGACACCCGGGGGATGGTGACGTCATTGCGCACCCCGCCCGCGGGGGTCGGGGAGTAGGAGTCGTCAAGGAGCCGGGAGTCCCGCCACCACGTGACCGTGGGGGGAGGCTTGCCTGTCACCACACGTGTAGACACATACCTTCTGTAGACATGTGAGCCCTTTGAAACTCGGCACATTAAGTTGCCATTTTGTTACTGAACAAAATACAAAACTTAAATTCTCTTTTAAAATCTACCTATTTCATATAGTTGGCAGGAATTTATTTTGCCAGAAAATAAGTATTGCATTTATAAATTAATTTATAATTGAATTGAATAGTTTAATAGACAGCAATTATTGTGAATTTAAACGACTATATAAATACAAAATCTCAATATTTCTTCCTACTGGATTGTTCGGAATTTTAAGTCGCTACTACTCAATTGTCAGTTTATTTATTTTATTCAAAACTCGATATTCCCACTCGGGGTATTTGCGTTAATACTGAGTCATATTCACTGCAGGTATATACAATTAGAAATATAATTACAAAACATGTAAATCATAAAATCTGAAGGCTTGATCTACTAATACTGGTAAGAATATCATAAATATTTTTACAAAAAAAAGAATTAAACTTTTTATTATATTCAAAATTAATTATTTGCAAATTATTTCAAATATTTAATACTAATAAACTCCCGTATTTCCCACCGGTATTATCTTTGACCTCGATCGGGGTCTTTTGTTTATTAAGAAAGTGAAATAACTTGGATTTTGTGTTCGAGACGATCAGTAATTTGCTCCGTTTACAACATAAAGTATATGGATTTATTATTTGATGATTTCGACTTACTTAATGCAATAGACTTATAGTAAAATAAACATCAATATTTGAATTTAAAAAATGCCATATATACCCAAAGGTAATAGTATGCTCGCTGAAACCAAATTCTGGGGTAGTGGATTTCCTTAGTTAAAACCTGCAGTTCCACTAGAGGCAAGAATTAAAATTCTTATTGCAAACACATACTAAGAGTGATCTAAAATCACCTTTGATAGCTACATTATAAATAAGTCCAATTTAGGTTGCTAATTTGACAGTCAGGATAAAGTGGCATGACACATCGATCTCCGTGTGACATTACATTACGTGGACGATGTATCAAATCACACGGTAAATGGTAGAACTAGCACAAATTGTACTAAACTTGCATATTTCTCGAATATAGGTAACATAAAATATTAATAATTACATTTACTGAAACTTTTCTTTATTATTTTGAAGATAATTAAAAGTAAACAGACAATTATAAACGATCCTCTAGGGGAGGCAGAAACAAATTAATTTTTCAAAACAGAATTTATTTTTTAAATTTAGAACGCAGAGAACAGAAGTCTCCATTTATTCCCTGCAGATGATTTATCAACCTAACCCTAGCTTAATTCGACTTGCAAATCTTACCAGCAAAATTCAGCCGATCAATTCCTCTTTAAATACAAAATCTTCTGCTTAATCCGCCATTCCTGATTCTTGGGCTTTCTAATATTTGAAGTTAATTTGCATTTATTTGCTTTTAATTAAATCCTCTATTTAAAAAAGATAAAAAATTATATGTATTCCTTCTTTTGTTTTCCACTATATAGGAACTATGTTTATCGTGCTCTCTTAGATTTCTAGACTTCCCTCACACCAGAGGCAAAGTGAGAAGGCAATTTTCAGTTCTCAATTTGATTAATGAATATTGAAATATATTTATATCAGCTTTTTTCCACAGTAAAACTTTCTTTATTATCGCATTTGTTTTATTTTTATATCTTAGAAAAAAGGATGAATATATAAAGAGACATATATAGATTTCTAGATTAACCTATATAGTGTCTAATAACACGATGGACATATTGTCCCCATATATAAAATTTTATGTACAAAAATATATATATGTAAAACACACACGTTAATACACAATTGTCATATACTGTTATTTATTTATTATATATTTAAAACAAACATTTCTATATAAGTAATTTATCAGCGCTAACTATATATTTCCGAATGTACGTAGGCAGGCGGATAAATAAAGCTCTCTGACAAGTTTTCAAAAACTCTAGGACCCAGATATAAATAAAGTTCTATGTGCAATCGTCATCGGGCTCGAGGCTATTTACTTTTCTTCCCGCCAAAATGGAGAAAGTTCGTCTTCTCGACAAAAAAAAAGACATATATTTTGTTAAGAGATTAAATTTCTATTAAATTGACTTTTATGTATATAAAAATTTATTTAAGGAATTTAATTATATATATGTGTGTATTTGCACACGAAGCCAAATATTAGACACAAAGAAAAAACGTTTAAATATATTCTGTTATAGGTACTAATATATTCTGCAAAATATTTAATTCTTTCGTATTATTTGACGGATTTATCTAAGCCTTTTTATTTAGAATGGTTCCATATTTTGTAATTATGTTCTTTCGAAAATGCAATCAGTTATTCAAATATGTGTTTTATTATATTTGATTTGAATAAATTGAAAACTATATAATGTGATATATGTCAAGCGTAAACTTGTGTATTCATATAACAGAAGGCGTACCTGGATCTGTGAAAAAAAAACAATTTTACCTCAAAATATTTCGAGGGATTGCTTTCTCTTTATTGGACACTAAGCATTAAGGTTTTTTTTTTTTTTCAAATTCTTGTGGGTGTCACATTGTTTCCTAGTGATCTAAAAGAATTTAAAATATTACCTTCAATTTTAAAATGCAATCAATTGATAAAGAGGGAGCAATCCATTGAAATATTTTGAAAAAAATAGTTTTTTCTTTCACAAATTCGAGTGCGCTTTTTTATATAAATATATTCAAAAGATCGCATTTTAACAAATAAAACTATAAAATTTCGATTTATTGTTACACCGTCGCTGTAGAGCTCATGCGATCGACACCTTAGAAGCAAAATGTCTTCCAGACCTTTCAGCCCATAAGCCGGTGGGATCGGACAAGGATCTCTGTTCAACTCCTCCGTTTTATTTACCTAATGCATAATGGAGAAGTAGCAAGTAACCGACCGGGGGATCACCCAACCACGCCGTCAACAAGCTTGAAGGCCGCCAGCTGAGAGTTCCTGATTGGTCCTTCTGCCTCGATCCACAGGTGGTGAATGGTTCTAGCCTTCTTCGAACGTCGTCGTAACATATCTTTATGATTCTAGCAGAGAACTAGAAGTATATAATGCTGAAGAGCACACCTTGTAAACTTATATTTTTCACTTTAATTCTATGCTTTCAATGATTATAACCCAATTTCTTAATATAGTCAACTACCTTATTTACCAGAAATGCTTATAGGCTTATATATGTTATATAGTAAAGTTTATAGTGAAGTTGAGAATAACTTGTATTTCAATGAATATTTGTATAAAAATTGATAAATCAAAATAGTGAAACTTTGAGACATACAAATACGCTGAAAAGGTAAAAACCTACAATTAGTCACAAGGTAGAAGCAAATATTTAAATTATTTTATAAAGTCTTCGCATGAGATATCATTAACGGACATTAGGTCTTATCTTCGCCAACAATGAAAGATTAAATGTACAAGCCAATTAGGCTTGCAAAGTATCTACAATGTTTAGAAAGATTTTCTTTAAGCGTCCATCCGACAAATAAATAGTGAAGAAATGTAGGATTGTTCAGAGAGAGATGATGCTAATTTCTATCAAAAATGCTTTAAATTGTTTTATTAATCACCATTAAAAACATTTCTAAAACATAGAGATCGTAAATATCATCAAGAAAGGTTCTGGCAGGAATTATTAATGACGATAAAGTAAATTATATCATGTAAAAATACCATTTAAGGTCATCATGACACGGCGACTTCTAATCTCTTGATCAGCACCATTGGGTTTCTTAGTAGAAATTAGAAGAAACTGGAATTAGTTTTTTTTTTTATTTCAATTTAAAGCGCTATGTCCCCCTAGGGACACTTGCGCTGTCATACATGTATGTCTTTACATTTGTCTATACATATATATACAATAATTTAAGCCGTGAATAGAATAGTCATATGATGTTAACAATGATAAATAGAAAAAAAAACGAGAAAAGACCTGTGTACAAAATAAAGAAGTGTCTGGCAATATGTACAATAAGCATAATAAAAATTATCAGTTTCTTAATAGATATTTGTTGCTATATAATTTAAAATATATCTACATAAGGTATCGAATTTAATATACACATATTTACTGGAAATAAAAATACTTGGATCTGTTACTATTAAATTATTTTCGATTCTGTAGTCTTTAAAAACAGGACAATCTAGTAAAAGATGTATTAAGGTTTGTTCCTCATGTCCACAAAAACAACTCGAGTCTTGCACCGCTTTAATTCTTTTTAAAAAGTTTCTGAAATTTCCATGATTAGAAATGAATTGAGAATTATGAAAGTTTGATCTGAAATATTTGCTTAAATAAAAGCTGCTTTTTCAAGTAAGTTTATAATAAAGGCCCAATAACATTTATTTGGGATTAAGCTCTTTAACCTATGTCTATTTGGTCTCGTTTATTGTTCCCTTGTTCATTGGTTGAACTTCAAGAAGGCGTGAAAGAGATTTGTACATAAAATACGTCTTGAAGAGGTCCAAATAAAATTTAATTTGTGTAAAAAATAAAGCTTTTTATAAAAGGGAAATTCTTTATCATAATTGAATATATAATTTTTCTACGGAAAATTGTTTGCCTTTAACATCGCGTGTTCTGATTCAAATGCCTACTTATTTTAATAAGATAAACAATACATAAATATACATTCATATATATATATATGTGATATAATCCTGTCGACTTTCAATGTGGCAATATAGTGATAATAATGTGGTGGGGAAAGAGAAATAATCACACGACGAGTTGGTAGAGGAATAACCCAGGTAACCAGCGAGAGAGAGGTAGCGCGAGGGGCTGTTACTGCGGAACGAACGTTTTGTGTCGCACGCCACCCCCCAACTGTCCAAAAATAGGTCTGAGGGTTCCAAGAAAAGCCCCCTCCGGCATGTGGCCAGTGGTTCAAAATAGCCGTAACTTAGTTGTCTTCTATCGACGTCTCTCTGTCGTTGACTGTAGGTTTACTTTATTATTCCTGGAAGAGCATATATTATGACATATGACCCCCGTTGAAGAAGGCTGAAAATGGTTTAAGTATACTTAAAGCTGGAGAAGCCAGGAATAGAGAAAATAATTTTACAGTTGAAATTAGTTAAGGTAATGGTGACATAGTTTTATGTAAATAAAATATTGTATAGTACACAAGTAAATATTATTTACAAGCAGTTTTACAACACCGGAGAGTTTGATATTTAAGGATATTCTTGAAAATATCAAGGTTATAAAAGGCTATATACAACAAAATCTAATGTATTATAAGGGAAATGATATGGAGGCGTGTGAACAACGAGAAGGGGAGTCACATACACATGATGAAATTCTGAAGGTTATTAAGACTGGGGAACTCTACACTTTAAGATATTTTTCAGGCGGACATGGCAAAGGGAAACTTGGCATGGGCTTTCTATGCTATAGGTGTAGAGTATGAGAAATGAGGTTGAGGTTGGCAATTGTGTGAGCTCAGGACTCAGGTAAATTTAGAACTACATGCAATGTTAAAACCTTGGCGAACAGAGCGAGGGGAAACTTGCCCTGGGCCATTCTACCTTATCTATGCAGTTACTTGTGTAGCGAGTCCGAGGGGAAAAGTCCCGTGTGTAGGTGAGGAAGTCGAATGGACTTATATTTAATATGCGGAAAGTATGCGCGCACAGTGCCAAAAATTGGGACGAGGACTGCGTTGTCCGTTACAAGTGACAATCTGCTCGGACACGAGGTGTTTAAACCGTCGTGGGAGCTTGTGCAAGGCGATGATTTCGCGGTGGGTTGAACGTAAAACCCATGTCTGCGCGAAATGATGACGGACCAGACAGAATCAGCGACGATGTTTAACATACCTCCGTGGGAAATATCGGAGGTAGGCTATATCGTGCTGGTTTGGACAAGGGACAAACATAGATTTGAAGACAGGGTCCGTGTGGCGAACGTGTGGCGCGAGAAGAAGGGGCGAACTGTGTCGCTCGATGCAGATTGTTCAAGTGCGAACAAAAAGGAGTTGATAAATATCTAGCAGTTAGTCAATCTGCATCCTGTGATGAACACACCATTGGCTAGATGGTGTGGGTCGGTGGATATGCTAGAGATGAACTACAAAATATATTATCATAAATGAAGGGCGAAGGTTAGGATTTTGAAATGACAATATAGAAGTTCGATATAATTGATTAATCAATAATTCTCTATAAAAGGTCCTGAGCTGGTATAAGGTTAACAATGTTGTAAGAATGAGAGGGGTATTCAGGGGAAGATAGATAAGAGTCACCAAGGGATGGTTGTAAGCAAGGCTCACGTGGTGGTTGGAATTCTTCGACGCCTGAATTACAGGGTGAATTTTGAGTCGTTTAGGGAAAGAAATTATTTTTCGTGAGCCGTGCTTACAAGTAGGAGAGGTCATATACAAATAGGTATACAAAAGTTTAGGTGCTGGAGGCATATTTATAGATAAATTGATTATGAAAAATCTATTGTTAATAGTAAACATCGTAAAGCATTAATAGGTAGAATTCCATTTTTTTAAGAGTTACGTTAAAATGGAAATTATTTAATAAAATGGCGATTGTTAAATTCTACTGGTAAGGTAACTAATTAAATAAGTTACAAATATCTAGATAAATAGTATGGAGAATAAAATCATTGTTAATAGGCGTGGAGAGAATAAATGGAGCTAATTATGTAAATATTGGGACAATTTACAAGGAATGACTTATTTAAAGAATGAATGGTAGGAGTTAAAACAATTACACTCACGAGTTATGTTGGTTTAGGGCGCAGGTAAGTTCATTGAGCTTCGGGAGTGTTCTGTCTGTGACACTGTGCGTACCAGTGTTGTACATAACAGTAGCGGCAGGGATATGGCGGAGTCTTGTCCATGATGGCGGGAGGTGTCCTGCTCTGGCACGGCGGTCGTTCTTGGGCAGATCTAGTGCTGGAAGAAGTGCGCGGTAGTTTCATTTCCGTCGTAGGTGAATACTTCTTCGGGATCATGGTTCAAAGGTTGGCGAAGAAGGTGTTAAGGGCTCGAAGAGGAGTGGTTACAGTTGAGTTGGGTTTGGTCGATCATCGTGGCTTGGCTTCTTGTTTCTTCATACTCCGGTATATGAAGGATTTGCTTCCCGGCCAGGTCTTATCCTGTCGACTCTTCTGTGATATGATCCTGTCGACTTTCAATGTGGCAATATAGTGATAATATTGTGGTCGGGAAAGAGAAATAATCACACGACGAGTTGGTAGAGGAATAACCCAGGTAACCAGCGACAGAGAGGTAGCGCGAGGGGCTGTTACTGCGGAACGAACGTTTGTGTCGCACGCCACCCCCCCAACTGTCCAAAAATAGGTCTGAGGGTTCCAAGAAAAGCCCCCTCCGGCATGTGGCCAGTGGTTCAAAATGGCCGTAACTTAGTTGTCTTCTATCGACGTCTCTCTCTCGTTGACTGTAGGTTTACTTTATTATTCCTGGAAGAGCATATATTATGACATTTATATAAATATATATAATATATATGAGATGCATTTAAAATAATTTTCAAATGTGAAATTTAAATAGCATAGTATTTATATAAAGAAGTTTTAAATAAACCTTTCCAATTATAATTTTTAGAAAGGCTAGATGCATTCAATTCATTATTATTTATGAAAAGAGAATAAAACATATACATATTTTCATTAAGGAAATCTCCTTCACTTTTAATCTGCAGTTGTTTGCTTCTCGTGATTTCCTTTGAAAACACTTTCTTCATATGTAGGATAAATATCTTAAAGCTTAGTTTAAAAAATACATTTGTGTGAAAATGTATCTTTAGATTTAAAATAAATATAATCAAATGAAACTTTTATTTTTGAATGAAAAATTTTCAACTTGAACATTCAGCGTTAACAGAAAAAATACCAAACTCACCCCCGATCGCTTTGCAGCGGAGAATGACGTCAGAGCCCTCGTTGTACGGTCCAATGAGACCCGAGAGTTCTTGGCCGTGTTCGTTTGTTATGATGGCTTCGCGTGGAGGTACTGTGGGACACCCAGAACGTTCTGAGACCTTATATAATACATGAATATAATAGAATATGATACATAAAATATAGGTTTACGCATTA